>CM060262.1:1437500-1710000 GCA_030684275.1 Acipenser oxyrinchus oxyrinchus
AGTTTGCAGTGGTGTGATTCACTGTGTGAGTGTGTGACAGTGCGTGGGTATGGAAGTGCTATATTCATCTAGTTTGCAGTGGTGTGATTCACTGTGTGAGTGTGTGACAGTGCGTGGGTATGGAAGTGCTATATTCATCTAGTTTGCAGTGGTGTGATTCACTGTGTGAGTGTGTGACAGTGCGTGAGTATGGAAGTGCTATATTCATCTAGTTTGCAGTGGTGTGATTCACTGTGTGAGTGTGTGACAGTGCGTGGGTATGGAAGTGCTATATTCATCTAGTTTGCAGTGGTGTGATTCACTGTGTGAGTGTGTGACAGTGCGTGAGTATGGAAGTGCTATATTCATCTAGTTTGCAGTGGTGTGATTCACTGTGTGAGTGTGTGACAGTGCGTGGGTATGGAAGTGCTATATTCATCTAGTTTGCAGTGGTGTGATTCACTGTGTGAGTGTGTGACAGTGCGTGGGTATGGAAGTGCTATATTCATCTAGTTTGCAGTGGTGTGATTCACTGTGTGAGTGTGTGACAGTGCGTGGGTATGGAAGTGCTATATTCATCTAGTTTGCAGTGGTGTGATTCACTGTGTGAGTGTGTGACAGTGCGTGGGTATGGAAGTGCTATATTCATCTAGTTTGCAGTGGTGTGATTCACTGTGTGAGTGTGTGACAGTGCGTGGGTATGGAAGTGCTATATTCATCTAGTTTGCAGTGGTGTGATTCACTGTGTGAGTGTGTGACAGTGCGTGGGTATGGAAGTGCTATATTCATCTAGTTTGCAGTGGTGTGATTCACTGTGTGAGTGTGTGACAGTGCGTGAGTATGGAAGTGCTATATTCATCTAGTTTGCAGTGGTGTGATTCACTGTGTGAGTGTGTGACAGTGCGTGAGTATGGAAGTGCTATATTCATCTAGTTTGCAGTGGTGTGATTCACTGTGTGAGTGTGTGACAGTGCGTGAGTATGGAAGTGCTATATTCATCTAGTTTGCAGTGGTGTGATTCACTGTGTGAGTGTGTGACAGTGCGTGAGTATGGAAGTGCTATATTCATCTAGTTTGCAGTGGTGTGATTCACTGTGTGAGTGTGTGACAGTGCGTGAGTATGGAAGTGCTATATTCATCTAGTTTGCAGTGGTGTGATTCACTGTGTGAGTGTGTGACAGTGCGTGAGTATGGAAGTGCTATATTCATCTAGTTTGCAGTGGTGTGATTCACTGTGTGAGTGTGTGACAGTGCGTGAGTATGGAAGTGCTATATTCATCTAGTTTGCAGTGGTGTGATTCACTGTGTGAGTGTGTGACAGTGCGTGAGTATGGAAGTGCTATATTCATCTAGTTTGCAGTGGTGTGATTCACTGTGTGAGTGTGTGACAGTGCGTGAGTATGGAAGTGCTATATTCATCTAGTTTGCAGTGGTGTGATTCACTGTGTGAGTGTGTGACAGTGCGTGGGTATGGAAGTGCTATATTCATCTAGTTTGCAGTGGTGTGATTCACTGTGTGAGTGTGTGACAGTGCGTGGGTATGGAAGTGCTATATTCATCTAGTTTGCAGTGGTGTGATTCACTGTGTGAGTGTGTGACAGTGCGTGAGTATGGAAGTGCTATATTCATCTAGTTTGCAGTGGTGTGATTCACTGTGTGAGTGTGTGACAGTGCGTGGGTATGGAAGTGCTATATTCATCTAGTTTGCAGTGGTGTGATTCACTGTGTGAGTGTGTGACAGTGCGTGGGTATGGAAGTGCTATATTCATCTAGTTTGCAGTGGTGTGATTCACTGTGTGAGTGTGTGACAGTGCGTGGGTATGGAAGTGCTATATTCATCTAGTTTGTGATTCACTGTGTGAGTGTGTGACAGTGTGTGGGTATGGAAGTGCTATATTCATCTAGTTTGCAGTGGTGTGATTCACTGTGTGAGTGTGTGACAGTGCGTGGGTATGGAAGTGCTATATTCATCTAGTTTGCAGTGGTGTGATTCGCTGTGTGAGTGTGTGACAGTGCGTGGGTATGGAAGTGCTATATTCATCTAGTTTGCAGTGGTGTGATTCACTGTGTGAGTGTGTGACAGTGCGTGAGTATGGAAGTGCTATATTCATCTAGTTTGCAGTGGTGTGATTCACTGTGTGAGTGTGTGACAGTGCGTGGGTATGGAAGTGCTATATTCATCTAGTTTGCAGTGGTGTGATTCACTGTGTGAGTGTGTGACAGTGCGTGGGTATGGAAGTGCTATATTCATCTAGTTTGCAGTGGTGTGATTCACTGTGTGAGTGTGTGACAGTGCGTGGGTATGGAAGTGCTATATTCATCTAGTTTGCAGTGGTGTGATTCACTGTGTGAGTGTGTGACAGTGCGTGGGTATGGAAGTGCTATATTCATCTAGTTTGCAGTGGTGTGATTCACTGTGTGAGTGTGTGACAGTGCGTGGGTATGGAAGTGCTATATTCATCTAGTTTGCAGTGGTGTGATTCACTGTGTGAGTGTGTGACAGTGTGTGGGTATGGAAGTGCTATATTCATCTAGTTTGCAGTGGTGTGATTCACTGTGTGAGTGTGTGACAGTGCGTGGGTATGGAAGTGCTATATTCATCTAGTTTGCAGTGGTGTGATTCACTGTGTGAGTGTGTGACAGTGTGTGGGTATGGAAGTGCTATATTAATCTAGTTTGTGATTCACTGTGTGAGTGTGTGACAGTGTGTGGGTATGGAAGTGCTATATTCATCTAGTTTGCAGTGGTGTGATTCACTGTGTGAGTGTGTGACAGTGCGTGAGTATGGAAGTGCTATATTCATCTAGTTTGCAGTGGTGTGATTCACTGTGTGAGTGTGTGACAGTGCGTGGGTATGGAAGTGCTATATTCATCTAGTTTGCAGTGGTGTGATTCACTGTGTGAATGTGTGACAGTGCGTGGGTATGGAAGTGCTATATTCATCTGGTTTGCAGTGGTGTGATTCACTGTGTGAGTGTGTGACAGTGTGTGGGTATGGAAGTGCTATATTCATCTAGTTTGCAGTGGTGTGATTCACTGTGTGAGTGTGTGACAGTGCGTGGGTATGGAAGCACTATATTCATCTAGTTTGTATCAGATATAACCCAAGTTACCCTGGCAGTGCAGAGATGATGCCAGCGAAGTTCAAAAGTTCAGCTGGGGGAGGCTCTTTCTAAGGCTCAGCAATCTCGGCCAGGGCTGGGATTATTATTTCATTTTCTGATAATTGGATTTAATGAGCGATTTAACAACACAGCAATCCTGGATCAAATCACCAACCGCTACGGCCTTCAGCACTTAATCCAGCTAGGAGAGCTTCCACACTTACACTAGGCTGACCCCAAAAAACTGCTTACAGTCCACTGTCTGTCCTTCTCTGTCCTTGTGTGTCTGTCTGTCTCACAGCTGTATCAAACCCCACGTCTCCATGGGTGTGCCTGCAGAGGCCTGAAACCTTGTCTCCTCAAGCCATGTTCCCAAGTGGCTCCCTGTTCCCTCAGCTTTACATTATCACACATGGTAAAATGCAGGAGACTTTTTAGAAGTTGTTTAGGATGCCTAATTAAAGCACAACGCGGTGTAACATTTTACTCGTATGTAATCCAATATGTTCATATGCAATGGAAGGCATTACTTGATGGTTGATAACAAAAAGTTATTTATACATTGGACAGATCAGTTTTATACAGCAGGTACATATATATGTAATATTCTGAAAATAAGTTGAGTGGAATAAAATCATTGTACCTACATAAAACTAACAGGAACCAAAACTGCTGCTTCCTGCAAGGAAGCTGTTACCTGCAAGTTTTATACAGTTAGAAATGTTTTATTCCTCTTTACAAATTTGCCTTTTTCAAGAGAAGGTTAACAATGGTTCAGTTGAAAGTCTACTCCAGAGTGCTTTGCAATGCTGATCAGTGTTATCATGTTAAAAAGAGCACTTCATGAATTAAAGGTGCTGTGAAGTTGTTTCCATGCTCCTCATTATTTATTGAAGCTTATTTTTCTGTGAGATGTAAATGCTTCATGTGTTCGATCCCAGTGTGTGCCGTGAGCTCTCTTCCAGTGCACAGTAAAGCTAGCGCACCTCTCTCTGTATCGGGTGTGATGCAAAAGCACAAGGATAGCTGCAGTGCAGAATTGAACAAGATTTCCTGTTATAATTCTAAAAGCCTTTTTTAAAAAGCTTAAAACCTGCTTCATGATTGCGCAAGAGAGTGAAAAAAAAGTGCAGAAAAAAAGGTTTCTAAACTTTTGACCCTTATCACGCTGTCTCTCTTTCTCTCTCTCTCTCTGTCACTCTGCATGGCAGGAGAGTGATGGAGGGAGGAGGGGGCCGCAAGCAGCCCTGGCTGTGGAGAGCACCCCTCCCCTTGCCCCGCCCGAGCCCCCTGCGCACTCACGGTTCAACAGCAGGCCACTAGGTCATGCCACACGTTTGATTTTCACACCATTTTCGTCCTAATCCCACATCAAGTTAATCAGGGTTAACAAGCACAATGTTCAGTGGAGCATTGCGAGGATCAGCTTAGCGAGCTTTAATGCTGCTGACACAGATGGGGAAATATCTGCCACTGACTGGAGAGTGCTTGCTCCAGGGCCGAACAAGGAGAGAACTGCACTGCCCTTTTAACCCAGGAATACCAACTTCAGGGGTACATTGTCTGTTTATTCGGTATTCACTCATCCATGGTTTTCTGTTAGATTCATACTGATATTCACATGCAGGCAGACATCAAGCACCCCCTTTGTTTATATAACATGCTCCTGATCACTACAAAACAAAACACAAATGCATTTTATTGTAGGAATGGTTCACTGTAGGAGTTTTCGTCTTTTAAACCTCATCTATACGGTTCAACCTCCACTGTTGTGTTCACTCACCGCTCGGTATTGGTTATTACTTGTTTTGTGTAAAAGTCAGTAAACCCTTAAAAGCAATGCCTAGGGAATAAATCATCAGTCTGAGGTAGACAATGTGCCCGAAAGAGACGCTTATTCCTCATGTTCATAAGCCAGGGAGACAATCAGACATTTACAGCAAACAGGTCCCTAAACTTTTGACCTCATTTCTTGTTTTTGAGGCCACAAGGAGACCTCCCCCCCGCCACCCCCGGCGCAGCCCCCCCAATCCCTCGCCGTCTGGCATTTCTCCAGCCCCCTCGCTCGCTCACGGTTCAGCGGCAGGGCACCGCCAACAGACCCGCCCTCCTCGACCACATGATCACAACATCAAGAAGAGGGAGGGCCGAACAAGAAGGATCTGTCTCTCTACTGTCATCCCCGCTGAGACTTAATCCTTTTGGGATTTTGCTTGTCACACAGCGCCACCTGTTGCTCAAGTATTGTTACTGCAGTCGTGTTTTAATTAGAGGGCACACATACCAGGGTTTTTTTTATTATTATTTATTTATTTAACAGTGATGATAACATTTATTAAAATCAAAGATAGTTATGAGGTTGTGTAAAGCACTGGTAAGACCAGAAACCAGGACCAGAGGACATAGTTGGAAATTACGTGGAGATAGACTCAGGACAGAAGGAAGGAGACACTTCACACAGAGAGTGGTGAGGGTATAGAATGGGTTACCCAGCCTTGTTGTTGACCTTGCTTCTCTATGCTTTATCATGATGGCCCCATGCTGCCCTGCCCTCTGGTATTGTTCTTTACCCATACTTTAACCTGAATCTTTTACGTTTGACACACAACATGTACACACAGTACAGTGCTTTGTCCTCTTTCAAACCCCCAGTAATATAAAATATTACTCGTGGGGTTTCAAAAGGATTGCATATTGCAAAACCTTTGTATTAAGTTTTTTGTAAAACTAAAAGAATATTTAGATCTTCTTTGTGTTAAAAAGAGCTGCATGTTCGTTTTGCCACAGTTCTTGTTTTTAATTGTAATTCTGCTGACAGGTCAAGTCGCCCCGATGCAGCAGGATTCTGTATGTTTACAGCAAACAGCTCCCTAAACTTTTCACCCCGCCACTCTCTCTCTGAGGTCACAAGGAGGCCACCCTGGGGCTGGCAGCTCCCCAGACAACCCCCCACCCCCTCCCAGCTCGCTCACTCGCGGTTCAACGACAGGGCAGCGCCATCACG
Source organism: Acipenser oxyrinchus oxyrinchus (assembly GCA_030684275.1). Lineage (NCBI taxonomy): Eukaryota > Metazoa > Chordata > Actinopteri > Acipenseriformes > Acipenseridae > Acipenser > Acipenser oxyrinchus. Next base: position 1,443,588 of record CM060262.1, read on the forward strand.
TGAACACGCCAACAACATAACCGAAGAACCCCAAACAGACTCCTCCTCTTTGTTATTTAATCTCATCCTTTAATTCTTATGGGATTTAACCTTGCCACACAGCAACACCTGTTGGACAAAGGTTGCAATTGCATTTCCTTTTTGCTTGAGGAACTCTCTGAGTTTTCTGCACAAACACACAGAAAAATGAAATATAAAACCGTATTTAGTAATTAGGGCATTTATTTTAGATGAAAGTAAACTGTTATCAAACATAGTGTAATTCACTTCTGTAAAGAGTTCCTGGAGTTTCAAGCCTTATTTGAATCATCTGTTATGTTGTATCACACAGCCTCACTGTATTCTTTCTGGTAACATGGTTAGTCATAGTAGAAGTAGTAGGAGTAGTATTGAAAAGCTGTAATGAAATATAAGCCAGCAGCAGTCACTCAGTGTGTCTGCCTGTGTTCAGATGATAGGTTTTCTTGTCTCCAGCCTGCAGTGGCCCCTCGCTGTTAGTTACTAATCAGTCACTTCAGCCCACATATACTTCTGCAATGTGCTAAACTCAATTTCTCATTGTGGCCGCTGCTCTCACACTCACAGCACATGCTGTTTGTCTTCATTTCTGCAGGTGTCACTCAGCTTGTGCACATGCTACTTCTTGAGCTTTTAAAAAAAAATCTCCTTAACCCTCTGCCCTGCTTTGGATTGCTAGGATAACAACGTGCACATGATTTCAGGTTTGATAACTCTAACGTCTATAGCATTCTCCTCACTGTAATAATAACGATCAGAACTAGGAGACTCGTTGACCCTGAGCTGGCACCTGTACATTCTGATGCGTACCCATACCTGATGCGTACTCATACCTGTACATTCTGATGTGTACTCATACCTGTATATTCTGATGCGTACTCATACCTGTATATTCTGATGCATACTCATACCTGTACATTCTGATGCCTCATACCTGTACATTCTGATGCGTACCCATACCTGTATATTCTGATGCGTACTCATACCTGTATATTCTGATGCATACTCATACCTGTATATTCTGATGTGTACTCATACCTGTATATTCTGTATATAATACCTCAGTCAGTCCACTGCTAACGCATGGAGTCCTGCACTCACAATCACAAAATTGTGTATCAATATTAATAAATGGTTACTACAGTATAACTGCTTGTAGTTAATGCACCTGTATATTGAACTATATCCATTTTTACTGCATTTCATCACAGACATGTTTAAAACACACATTATTATTAGTCAGGAAACATGTACTGTGTGACACATGCATATTAATGTAATCTGTTTGGAGATGTGCAAGAAGTAAAGCCTGATGTCTTCGGGCTTACATCCTACAGCTGCGACCGAGGAGCGTACCCAAAACAAGAGTGAAACTAAATGCATTGTCTTTATGCCAGCGATGGCCTCTGTCAGCTGTGCTGTGCGCTGCTCCAGCCTGTAGCTGCTGATCCGGTAAGTCTGTCTCAATGCAAAGTCTTATTCTTTCCTGCTGTGGAGGAGGGCTTTCTCATGAGGATTGAGGTTGGACGTTGGTGCCGGACTCATGGAACGCTGGTTAACCTGGCAGTGCGTTAGTCTACCCAGTCACTGAGCCAATCATCATGGATACACTGCTGGGATGCCTATCCCATTTCCCTTGCCAGGAGCTGATATTATACTGAACTGCACGCTGCTCTGAAACTAATAAAGCAAGGCGTCAGGAAGAGCAAAGCAAGCCAGCACTTTAAACAACGCATACAGATCAAGTTCTAAATAGAAATCCTTTGGGTCTGTTTATTTCAGGATTCAACTTGGCCTTTTTAGAAAAGGAGAGTATTGAGAATGTGTTGAAAACCCACCACCATGGAGGAACCCTCCTGCCCTGGACAGACCTGTCCCTGCCAGGCTGCTACAGTCAAACTGGTACCAGTGGTCTGCCTTCACCGGTCCCATCTGATCAGGTGGTCCAGTCTTTAATGAAACAGATTGTGTGTCTGGAGAGCTGGTGGGACTGATCTCTCTGCTGGGTTTCATTTGTAATGCTCTGCTTGGAATGCCCGACATGGAAAGCACTATAGCAACACATTGCATATTGCACTGTAAAGAGACACACAGTGTGATAACAGCAGGCTCTAGAAAAGTGCTATTTATCAGCTAGGGTCTGTAAAGTACAAACTCAGCGAGAGAAGGGGCTCTGCTTTTTATTCTGGGGCTGTTCGCTTGCTGTGTCCTGGTGTCCAAAGCGGGGTGTCAGAGGTAGAGAGATAGGGCGTTCCTTCTTGACAGCTGACCTTTCCCTCGCTGTGCAGTAACATTTCCAAACCATTCAGCCACCGACAGGTGATCTTTCCAGGCCAAACTGCAAAAAAAAAAAAAGAAATACAGGACATACTCCACAAGAGCCCAGTGCAGTCAGTGAGCCACTGATAAACCATATATAAAACATCTATTAATATATTTTTGTAAGAAGGTATCTGCACCCTTTTAAGGGAATGCATTACAGTCCCTGTGAAATGGATCATCTGGCCTGAATGTTGAGAGCAATCTGAGTTCATCCACAGCTTCCAACAGAAGAACTTCAGTCACACTGAAAGAAACAAGGGGATCATTTTCGTGTTCGTCTGCCTTGGCTCTTTTAGTCTCCCTAGTTCTGATGGACTGTTTGAAGATATGGGGGGTCTGCTCGCTCGCTTACAGTGAGGAGATTAGAGGAGACATGCACAACCGCATGGAATAAAAACCCAGAGAGAGAGAGAGAGAGAGAGAGAGAGAGAGAGAGAGAGAGAGAGAGAGAGAGAGAGAGGTCCCAGTGTGGCTGGGATGGCATGCGCCTCGGGACAGTTAGATTAATGCTCCTTCAGATTGTGAAATGAATCCAATTAATCCGGCAAACAGATCATAGCAATTCCAGTCTGCTGAGGTCAGTGCTGGGATAAAGTAGCCAATCTGTCTAGAGCAGTGCTCTTCAAAGGTTTTTTGGCACATATGTGTATTTCTCAAAAGGCCAAGGGCGATATCATTTTTCTCTTGTGACAGTTAACTCAGTTTTAGAATGTAAAATAAAATGGCATTAAATTACAGATGTATCAAATGGAATAAAAGCAGGGAGTGAGAGACTGAGAGTAAGTAGAGGGTAATGACTCCAGTTCCCCTCCCATTACATCAGCACTGCACCATTCATGATTAGGACAGCTTTGAGGGCTGTTATGTGTATTACTTTTTGATGGAAGACGTTATGATGCTGATATACGGACAGATGTGTTACTGTATTTTATGTAAGGTTACTGAGTGAATTGCAGGGCACTACCTCACACCGTGATCTGCGAGGAAGCAGTGCCACCATGAGGCGATCACAGGAAATACAGGGCTACTCAACACTTACTTGTGCTGCAATAAGATATTTTTTTCAAAATGTAATTTTCTCAAAACTTAAAGCTGTGTCTGTACTCATTCAGGTGTAACGTTTAGTAAACGTAAAATATTTAAAACGTGCACATTTTTAGGGACTTATTATTTCTCTCCAGTAGGTGGTGCTAGTGTATCAGTCCGATTCAGCAAAACGGTGCACAGACTTTGACATGTGAACCAGATTACTAACCTGCGTTTACAGCAGAGCAAAGGAAGCAGCTTTGTATCTAACATGAATACTAAACAGGTCCTCATTAAACTGAGCTGCACGTGCTGTAGGGTCCCTTAAATATACAAGTATTCCGAGTGCTCTACTGGTTTTCAAACCCACACTGTGCGATTTCTTTCAAAGCAAATGTTGATTGAAAAATACTTGACTCATACTTGAACCCCTTTTGTTTTTTTGCTGGATAATTACAAAAGGAACACATGGCTGTCCATTGTATTGCTTTATTCGTTTTATTGCACAGTTGCTCTTGACCTGCGTAGTATAAAGCACATTCATTTCAGGTTTTGGAAGAAAAAAAAAAACAAAATCTAAAAATAATGATCTTCTACATCAACAGATTTCATCCGTGAAAGTTCAGATTCAAAGACAGCAGTTACACCATTTGGACACCAGTGGGCACTGCATGCCAAGGTGAACTAAAGGACAGGGGGAATGGGAGAGGATAACAGCCACTCTGCTACTCCTAAGAACAGGCACTGTTCACTGCCTTTGTGAAATGCTTTCAGTACTCAACACTGTACTTCTGTCGGGTAAACATTTTCAAGTCAAATCGGATTACTTGCTTTTACACAATGATGCTTCTGTTCCCATTTGCTGTAGCCAATGAGATGCCAGAGGAATCTTGTCAATGGCTGTGACTCTACCCACCCACTTTGCTCAATCAGGGGAATGAGTGAGAGGCTTGCGAGAGTTTCAATGGCTCTGTTCTTGTAGTGAGGGAGGAGACACTGCTGACCCATCTGATCATACCAGCAGCTTATTAAATGATATGGATGAAAAAGAAAAAGCTGCATCAATAAAGAAAACTGCATCTGTAGTGCTTTAATCCTTGAAGCCTCCTAGCTATTGCTGTCGATCCAGGCCCAAGCCACAACAGCGAGGAAACTCCATCCATGTGCAATGGGCTTCCTGCACTGTCTGCACATAACTGTGTACATGTTAATGACATAGTGCATTACTTACAAGGATGTAGTGCAGTGTACAGTATTGCAAACACAGGATTATTGGTACAAAGGTTGAACAACATGAAAAAGTGTGTAGTACGATATCATTATTAAATCATGAAGCCGATCACAACAGTAGATTCCAGTGCATCATATTTTGCTGTAAGTGTTGTCCTTTGCATGCTAGACTACCAAGTGATAAAATTCGAAGTAGAGTGGCTGATAAGTGGATTTGACATCACTGTTAAAAGAGTAGATTATGTTGCACATGCACCAGTGCCCTGTGGAGTGGATTGTATCGATTATGCAGCCTGCCCTCCCCCCCCACCGTGGATCACTAACACAGTGACTCACCCTGCGTCTTCTCAGCCATCACTTTGGAGAAGAGGGAGACCTGCGAGACCACCACGAAGGGGAGCCCCAGAACCTGCAGGAACACCCCAATAAGGCTGTCTCAAACTCTAAATCGAGATACGTGCCGAGCATTTATTTATACAGAACCTGTCACATATCTGTTGTACCCCAGATAACTGTGCAGAGGGTTCACTGTGTTATTTGCACAGGCTAAAATCTAAAAGCACAGCACTCCTTGCATGACCACGCTGCCCCTTGGTCAGAGTCTTTTCAGTCAGGATAGCAGGAGTCAAAGCTCTATATACTGGGGTTCCCCTAATGGAGCTGCGGAGTGTGGTTACCTCGGGGCTTGCACAGGAAGATGAGGAACCAGACACAGGAGAATTTGCAGATGACCAGCCCACGGCCAGGAATTATTCTCCAACTCTCGCTATGTCAAATTAACGTATCTATTTAGTTGCAAAAGCAAAAATCAAGATATACACATACCCTACAGACATAGCAGGGGTATTCTGTATATGTATAACACAAATTTTTCTTGCTGTAATTTGCTTCATTTAGGCTGCCCTGCACTTCTTATAATTATGCATGAGACACACTTAATTGAAGTATAAAGCATTCATGTCACACCACTTTACATGAATCATTCAGTACTTTGACTGGACAGCTTCTACATGCACACTTTGTAACTTTCTTGTTCTGCAATACTTTTAACAAAGAAAACTATAAACTTTGCACTACAGATAATACTTTGCATTTATATGGCAAGGGTATTGATTCTGCAAAGCATTTCTCGTGGCTGTTTGACATAAACTGACACCAGCATGTCTAGTTCTTTACAAGGTGTGTCATACTGTACCTGTACCAAGTTAGGACTTTCACATGTAATGCACATTAGGGTCTATCATCACCACAGCTTTACTAGAATATAAGATTAGCTCTAAACAGAGCCTTGCATATGGATCTTTGTTCAAGATGGGAAACATTTTATAAATCTCCCTCATCCATTCCTCTGGAATCTACTACATTCTCTCTCTCCTCCTCAGCCAAGAACCCTGGCCCCCTGCCTCTACTACTCCCAGCACATCTCCACTCTAGCACGCACCTGCCGATACTTCCTGAGCAACATACGAAGAATCCGACCCTTCCTCACCAACTACTCCATGCAACTCCTCGTCCAGGACCCTGGTACTCTCCCGCCTAGACTACTGCAACTCCCTCCTGGCCGGCCTCCCTGCGTCCGCTCCAGCTCATCCAGAACTCTGCTGCTCACTTCTCCCACGTTACTTTACTGCTCTGCTCACTCCACTGGCTTCCAATCACCGCCCACATCCAGTTCAAGACTCTTGTACTCTCCTACCGATGTCTTGACCAGACTACACCCAGCTACCTCCAGACCCTCATCTCTCCCTACACCCCCATCTGAACCTCTCCACTCCGCCTGCAGTAGAAGACTGGCTGTATCTCCACTATGCTCCCCTGCCTCCAGAGCCCGCTCCTTCTCCACTCTTGCCCCGCAGTGGTGGAATGACCTTCCTACGGATGTCAGGACTGCCCAGTCCCTGACCACCTTCCAGCGCCTCCTCAAGACACACCTCTACAGACAACACCTGTAAAACTCAACTCTTCCCTTCTGGACTATATAGCATATAGTGCCCCGATATCAAATCGTACTGTGTTTTATATTTGCTCTTATTAGGACTGAAGTTATTGTATTTTGTATCTTGCCCTTAATTGTACTGTAATTATTTATGTATTTTTTGTATACAACTGTGATAATAATAAATAATAATAATAATAATAATAATAAAAATAATAATAATAATAATACAGCAGCAGTAGACAGGTTTTAATTTTTTTTTTCTTTGATTAGCCATCTCGTGTGTTATTAAAAACAAAGCCAGGATGAAATACTTAAAAAGTTGTCTTTTTATTTACACCTTGGTGGCAGCATATAACCTAGAAACATCAGGGGACGGTGGAGCGGAGGGAGTCCAGGCAGCTGTTGGGAAAGCTTCACCTGGAAGCAGTCTCCAGCTTCACCTCGTCCCTCTATTAGTTCTGTTTCATTTCCAGGAGGTCTTGTGTGAAGAAAGGTCCTGCCCAGACACTCTCTTCACCCCCATGTGAAGATATTGTGTGTGAGAGAGAGAGAGAGAGCGAGTGTGTCTCTGATTGAACCCAGGACCGTGCGGGGAATGCCAGTCTCTAGAAGGCCAGTTTCTTCATGAGCAGGTAGACTCGGGAGTCCACCTCGAACCCGTGCAGGTTGTTGGCATCGCCCTGCAGTCGCATCAGGAGACCCCCATAGGAGACATAGGCAGAGCTGTGAGGAGACACACACTCAGGCTATTAGAAGGAGAGCCAGCATGTCTATACATGTGTGTGTAAATGTGTGTTTGTTAGACATTGCTATTTTTGTTACTCCCAGGTAATACAAGAAAGCCACTGAAGGCAGTCTCTTATAAGCTAGTGTCTTCTGGCAAAGAGTTAATGTATGACTATGCAAACAGATGCAATCGCTTCTGTAACTGGAGTGTGCTAATACACGAGATGTGGTCCTTATCAATGCTGCTATCACATTTTAACTTGCTGGTGTATAGTATAGCAATACAGAGATCTTAGCCCCCAGGTGAAACCAATGTATAAGGCCATGCACCTATTTGCAGTTCACGTCCGAATTGAAGGTCTTCGTTCTCCTGCTGACCCATTCACTTTATTCTGCAGCAGAAAGTGGGGCTGATACTCACAGGCGTGTTGCAGCTTCTGTCGAGGTCTCGTCCCCTTCGATCTTATACACCTTCCCATACATCACGTAGTCAAACTGGTCTGCCCTGCACGCGGAACACAACGCTCTGGGATTAGTGCGCTCGAGATCCAATTAAATGCTATACCACAACTGTCCAGCATTAACGATTTACACAGATCCTCACAAAACACTGTTTTATTCTGAGCGTGCATTGCTGATCAGACACATACAAGTCCAAACCTGCTTTCGATATTAAAATACTGAAATGGTTTTGTTGCACAGAGCAGGATTTAGGCTATGTAACCAAATCTAACCACTAGGTCCCACTGCCTCCCAGTCCCCCAGCTCAAGTTTCATGCGGTACCTTGAGGGCCGGTCATCAGTGGGGTTGTATTCCCCATCATCAGGGGTGCCGTCCTCGTAAAGGGTACTAGCAATCACCAGACGGAACTTGTCACCTGAGAGACAGACGCGGTGTTAACAGAATTCTTGTCCAGTAAAAGCCATTACATTAAAGTGCTTTTTTATACTATCTTCATTATTACGTTTTTGTTTAATGCTGCTGAAGTTTACGTCACACTAATGACCAACTGTGTCCCATAATGTACAACAGTATCTCACCTCCAGGAGCCGGATTTCAACCCAAGTCGACGGGGTAGGGTTAGGGTTAACAGGTAAATGTCTTTGGGTCACAGTGCCTCTGTCTCTTACCCAAGTCGACGGGGTAGGGTTAGGGTTAACAGGTAAATGTCTTTGGGTCACAGTGCCTCTGTCTCTTACCCAAGTCGACGGGGTAGGGTTAGGGTTAGGGTTAACAGGTAAATGTCTTTGGGTCACAGTGCCTCTGTCTCTTACCCAAGTCGACCGGGTAGGGTTAGGGTTAACAGGTAAATGTCTTTGGGTCACAGTGCCTCTGTCTCTTACCCAAGTCGACGGGGTAGGGTTAGGGTTAGGGTTAACAGGTAAATGTCTTTGGGTCACAGTGCCTCTGTCTCTTACCCAAGTCGACCGGGTAGGGTTAGGGTTAGGGTTAACAGGTAAATGTCTTTGGGTCACAGTGCCTCTGTCTCTTACCCAAGTCGACAGGGCAGGGTTAGGGTTAGGGTTAACAGGTAAATGTCTTTGGGTCACAGTGCCTCTGTCTCTTACCCAAGTCGACAGGGTAGGGTTAGGGTTAACAGGTAAATGTCTTTGGGTCACAGTGCCTCTGTCTCTTACCCAAGTCGACAGGGTAGGGTTAGGGTTAACAGGTAAATGTCTTTGGGTCACAGTGCCTCTGTCTCTTACCCAAGTCGACAGGGTAGGGTTAGGGTTAACAGGTAAATGTCTTTGGGTCACAGTGCCTCTGTGTCTTACCCAAGTCAACGGGGTAGATCTGGATGTTGATATCGAGGATCAGGTCCATCTTGAAGGATTCGCTTTCACAGTGCAGCCGCGAAACTGAGAAAAAGAGAAGCAGAATCAGCTGATTATCAACACTGAGGGAGAGGCGCAGTGCTCAGCACAGTGGACATGACTTCCACCTCTCTCAAACAGCCTCGACCCTGACCTCTCTCAAACAGCCTCGACCCTTACCTCTCTCAAACAGCCTTGACCTTTACCTCTCTCAAACAGCCTCGACCCTGACCTCTCTCAAACAGCCTCGACCCTGACCTCTCTCAAACAGCCTCGACCCTTACCTCTCTCAAACAGCCTCGACCCTTACCTCTCTCAAACAGCCTCGACCCTTACCTCTCTCAAACAGCCTCGACCCTTACCTCTCTCAAACTTCATCCCATCTGGGTCGATGTCCTTCACGTCGAAGATATCCTCAAACAGGATCCCCGCCATGTCCGCTCAGTCTGTGGAGAGAAGGACCTGGTTACACAGTTTCAATCATAATATCATCCACTTACTTCCAATGTGGAATGTCTGGGTGTGACATTTTCTCATTTTACTCGTGAAAATAGGTTTCTAGTGATGGGCTGACAAGGACAACATTACATTTAATACAGTACCAGTACTGGCAGTCACATTTCAGGAAACCCAGTCACTCAGCAATGGCAGTAAATGGGTTGTCTTTGGGGTAGCACTGCTCTGGTGAGGCAGCTTGCTCTAAAATCCCTGACCCATAGTTGTTCTGCAAATCATGTGTTGCTTTTGACCTGTAGCATATATATGTATTTATGTATATAATAATAATTATATATATATATATTATATATATATATATATATATATATATATATATATATATATATATATATATTCTTATTTGTTTATTTAGCAGACGCCTTTATCCAAGGCGACTTACAGAGACTAGGGTGTGTGAACTATGCATCAGCTGCAGAGTCACTTACAATTACGTCTCACCCGAAAGATGGAGCACAAGGAGGTTAAGTGACTTGCTCAGTGTCACACAATGAGTCAGGGGCTGAGGTGGGATTTGAAACGGGGATCCTGCTTACAAGCCTGTTTCTTTAACCACTGGACCACACAGCCTCCCTCACATATATATATATATGGATGGAAAACTATAAAAGTTTAGACTTGGATGGAGTTCTCAATTCTGAATAGGCCTAGGTGTTTTGTGTTAAAAGAAAAAAAAAAACATTCTATCAATGTAGTGAAGGGTTACTGTATTTAAAAAATAAAATAAAAATATTGGCGTTAATTAAAAAAAGAATTGTCAAAAGACCACATATAGATTATCAGAAAGAAATACATAAACTAAATATTATGAAGAAGAAGAAGGCGGCGGCAGTACTTAGTAAATGCTAGAATAGTCACTTTGTTCAGGAGAGTTGGAAACTGCAGTTATTATTAAACACGGTTACTTACACTGCTGTAGTTCAGCAACACAGTGCCAGCTTCCTTTCATGATCAAAGGTGCAAATTGCATTTCTTTATGAAAAGCTCCTGACAGAGCTGGCCCATAGACTGCCCTCCAACACCGGGTGACAACGGATATTTTAAATCGAGCGTTTCTTTAATTTCTTTAATTCACATCGTGAGGAATAAACTACACCTCAAAAATAATCCTTATTTTAACGTTTAAAAACGTTCTGGGATGTGTAATGTGATCTAAAACACAACATGCATAAATTTTACGGCGCGCTATCGATATGTTCTGATTTACTGAGTCAAAAATGAAACCCGAAATACTGGCGAAGCGTACGCTTTCTGCCTTTGTGGCTGGGTTCGACAAGAGCAAAACAATAAATACATAATTAAATACCAGTCCTGGTGAATGTACCTTAGTTCGTCTGTATCCCAGTTCTGCTCGTTGTCAATATAAATTGTATATCAATCGTGCAGGATCTACTGAACAGTTTATCAATCGCCGCTAATTCCCAACGTGGGCAACCTCTGACCTCTCAACTCTCCCCGGGCGGCCTAACTTCTGCTTCCGGGTGTAGTCTACAAGTGAAGCCGCCTTCGCTAGCTTTAGTTTAGGAAGATTTGCCCCAAAATGATCAAAAAGTGGAGTATCGAAACGAAACTCATTGGTGCGAGACTAGACTGAAACAGACAGGCTCTCTTTTCTACTAAAATAAACAAACACAACACCCTCACTGTTAACAAACTATAACACAAAATGTTTAAAATTATCATTACATCGCATCATTTATTTGGGACCACCAACGGGCTAGGCTTGTCGGTCTGTCCAAAGACAGAAGATAGCCCGAGCAGGGGCTGTGTTGTTTCTATAGCAACTGTTCCTCGGTTGCTGTGACAACACTGGGCAGGTTCTGTGCTTTGAAGTTGCTCAGGTGATGAAGCGGAGCTGGCTGCTATTCAATAGCCAGACCGTACTGATGACGTGGTTTTGCTGTTTTGTACACGTGTGTCCTGTGTTGTATGCACCCTTTGTCCTGACTGGACTGTAGCGTGCACAGCTGACTGTCCCACTGTCCTCGCAAACAAAGCCTCTCTGGTCAGTACAACAGGCAGTAGTCAATCTGCTTAGCTCTCGCAGGTTCTGACCGTTTCCCCTGTGCAGAAAATAATTCATTCATTATTAATCGTGCGGTGTATCGTACCCGAGGTCTGTTCACAGAAGTTTGACACAAGGTGGTCTCTCCTGCCAAATCGGGAGGACCTGGAACTGTCCGGATGCCAGGGAGATGGAGTTGGAGAAATCGCCCACACCTCCCAGGTTGTAAGTACCGGAACCGCACTGTGTTAACTGGCGCTAAAGACTGTCCCTTTGTAAAATATGAATGCAAAAGCATTCTGATCGTGTTTCACTAAATACATAATACGGCTGTGATTAAATCATTTTCAATACGCTTCACACAGGAATCGTTATTGTTGAGAGAGTAGGTTGTGGTGTTTAATATTAGCCACAAAGAATCGTAAAACAGCATAATGTGTAATGAATTTGCAGTACTATTACCATGAGTTGTTTATTTTTTTATTATTATGTTCATATATGGTACGTAGTGTGTTGTCTGCATATGTTAAATACTGTTCATCTTTCTTTCTGTTTGTCTGCATCTGTGTGTATATATATATATATATATATATATATATATATATATATATATATATATATATATATATATATATATACACAGTATATATATTAGTTATTATTACTTGAATTTGGTTCAACATCGTGTGAGTATTATAGCCGAACAAGCTGGTCAAGCCAGCTCATAAATCTAAATACAATCTCTTCATAATTTTAGGTTCAGTTCTATATTTTTATCAGTATACCAACACAATGAGAAGAAGCAGCACCCATTCATTCTCAGTATAAATCATGAAACAGGTTTTCAGGACCTGTAATCTAGCTTACATTCAATGCTTTCTCTGTCACTTTATTATCTAACCTGGCTGGTATCAAATCCATATTTCTATGGTGTATAGTCTAGTAGGCCTGGTGACAGCACGGTGACCATTAAGAATAAAGCTCTTGTCGCTTTGCTGTACAATCTGTCCGGAGTCCTCTCTACGTCTGTTTTTGACCCCTGCACAGCTCCAGAGAAGTTCTGTCCAGAGTCCTCTCTACGTCTGTTTTTGACCCCCTGCACAGCTCCAGAGAAGTTCTGTCAGTTTCCGCATGTGCTAAGTGCTATTGTCTGGTTCTTGGTCCACTTTTCACTTTTTTTTTGCTGACATTAAAAAGGCAGGCATTGTCTCTCTCTCTCTCTCTCTCTCTCTCTCTCTCTCTCTCTCTCTCTCTCTCTCTCTGTAGCTTTCCAGCAAACTCTGGAAACACTGGCATTGAGACTGGCCCTTTCAGAAAGGGTCTGTTCCTCTCAATGAGAAGGTAGGGCTTTTAAACACAGAGACAGAGCAGCTGCTTTCAGAGACTCTGCTCTGCACACTGATTGAAGGTGAGGCGCTAACACCACAGAATACACAGTTTGTCCTGGTGACAGATACTTCACAGCCCGGAGTAGTCAGACCTGTGGGTACAATCTCTCTCTCTCTCTCTCTCTCTCTGATACACAGTGTATTGAGAATTATCTGAACCTATCCTACCACTTTGAATGAATGCCCTATAAATCTTTCTACCTAACACTGCCTCCCATGATCGTACGCTATTTGGATCAAGGATGCTGTCTATACGCTACCAGCAGCATCCCTGCAATAAAGATCAGGTGCCAACAGCACAGCTGGGACTGGGTTTCTGTTCTGCCCTGTTGCAGAATTTTGCTCGTCACTACTAGAAAGTTGGGCTGTCTGTCTGTGTAACCTGCCTGTCTGGCAGTGTGTCTGTCTGTGTCTGTCTGTGTCTGCCTGCCTCGTCTTGTCTTAATTCTGATAACCCCTTGTTGGCTTGTCTTCTGCAGAGAGTGACGCGCGGCACGTTTGTGCATAGAGACGGCTTTATGAAGCACACAGGAGAGACAGAGGAATCGCCACGGTGAGTCTGTACAAACCTCGTACTGCTGTTAATCCCTCACCCGTTTATTGACTTAGAGGTGCACACTGATCAGAGGCGACCTACTGGTTCAGATATAGATACACAAACAAACAGAAAGACTATTTAATCAAGATGCAGACATGTGGTTTATGGTTCACATTTTTGCATAATTCACTTTTTTCTTTCATTTTCTACACTTCCTGAGTTTGTTCTTATTGCAGAAACAAAGGGGGCTTACGTTGCAGCAAAAGCTTAGTGAGAAGCTTAGGGTTAGTAAATCTGGCTTCATAAATGAGTGTTCTTTCTAGCCTGTTGACTGTTGTCACTTTAAATCCTGTGCATGTGTGTGTGTTGAAGTCTTTGGCAATGACTGGCTAGCTATATTTAGCTGGGACTGCGGAGAGCGGAGAGGCAGAGGGACTGAGGGCCTCACCCAGGGGTAGGGATCCTTACAGAAACAGTATTACCTGTCTTAGAAAGAGACTGAAGCAGCAGGCTGGCGTTTTTTTTTGTGGAAAGAACTACCGGTGCTTCTCTTGCCCAATGGATCTGCAGTCATTGTATGTGCCGGGGCTCAAGGTCTTGAACGAATGCCTCCTGTCTGTAAGTCCCAGGGAGCTGTCCACCCAGGCTGCTGCCCTTTTGCTGTGGAATGATTTGTTCTGTAAGCTGATTAGGTTACGACTAAGAAAGCACTCCTGTTTTTTGTTCTAATGAGCCTTCTATTGTGCAGCCACCGTCACATGCAGCTACATACACACATTATACAAACCAGATTTCAGTTGAGAAAGTCTTGCATGAGACAATTCATTGGGCCTTGCCGTTCTAGTGGTTCAATGGTTCCTGGTACTGCAATTCTCCTACGAAGCCTTGCATTCTTACAGTATGATCTGTACGCTCTGTAACACAGACCACGGCCAATACCACTCCTGTGTGACAACTTCACCGAAAACCATGGCTCCACAAACTCTGCAGTTCCATTCCCGGCCTGCGGGGGAGCTGTGTGTATTCTCTGCGCTTCCTGATTCTCTTGTCCTCTCCACTGCAGATGGCCTCCAATGACACCTTCACTGCTGAGAACACTGGGAACCCCCATCCCGGGGACCTGATTGAGATCTTCCGGCCGGCCTATCAGCACTGGGCACTGTACCTGGGGGACGGCTATGTCATCAACATCACACCTGTGGGTGAGTGTAGAGGCTGAGTGGGGTGGGAGTGGCTACAGATAAAAGTACCTGGATGGTCGTTAGAGACTCAATTATAAATGGCAGCGTTAGCTCTGAAAATTCAAGCACTGTCTTGCAGTGAGCCATGCGAGCGTGGTTCGAGTGCTGCTCTTTGGGGAGGAAGGTCAGCTGGAGATAGTTCACCTCATGCCCATTGGCCACTGCTGGTCAGGTGCTCAATGCAGGCAGAAACTTCTCAGGTTGGTAACGGGATAGAAAAGCAGAGGTCAGATTCATAGAAAGTTAAAGACACTTGTCGAAATGTTTATCTTGCAGACTAGAAAGTTGAACTCCTATGTGCTTGAATTATTTTGTTCCCGTCCTGTCTCGTAGACGAAGGCCAGGCTGCCCCATTCTCCAGCGCCAAGTCTGTGTTCAGTAGGAAGGCCCTAGTCCGCATGCAGCTCCTCAAGGAAGTGGTCGGCAGCGACTCGTATCAAATCAGCAACAAGTACGACGACAAGTACACACCCCTGCCTGTCTGTGACATCATCGCCCGGGCGGAGTTCCTCATTGGACAGGAGGTGTCGTATGACCTGCTCGGCAACAACTGCGAGCACT
The DNA here is from genome assembly GCA_030684275.1 of Acipenser oxyrinchus oxyrinchus. Lineage (NCBI taxonomy): Eukaryota > Metazoa > Chordata > Actinopteri > Acipenseriformes > Acipenseridae > Acipenser > Acipenser oxyrinchus. Next base: position 1,458,913 of record CM060262.1, read on the forward strand.
TCGTCACCCTGCTGCGCTACGGGGAGGGTGTGTCTGACCAGGCAAGTACAAGACCGTCTGATTGGGCGCTCCATAGTCACCTAGCATTCCTATTGGCTTGTCAGCTCTCCAGCTGTGAATTCATGGTTTACGCCTGGAGTCTTTCAGAGAAATGTAGATAATGACATTTCTTTGTGTAGCCCTAACAGTTCCAGTATCTCAGGTCACAATTTGGCCGAAATTGAGGCTGGGTCAAACATTGCCAACTCCAAATGCATTTGTGGTAAAGGTGAACAATGACCCAGATTTAAGATGGACGTATCAGGATTCCAAACTGAACATTGAGGGTGGTTGTGCTCCTATTATATAGAAGAGTATTCCATCCAAGATGCAGAGCCAGATTATATATATATATATATATATAGCTCAGGTATCTCACTGTTTCCCTCCTAGGCATCACGGGCGATCGGGGCAGTCAGCTTTGTGTCAGCGGCTGCCAGTGCTGTCTCTCTGCTGGGGCTGCTCCACAACCGATCCAGACAGAGGCACTTCTGAGAGGAGCAGACCCCACTGTGGTCAGAGCCCAGGACTGGGAACCAGCTCAACAACACACTCCTGGAATCCACTGGAAACCAGTACTGCGTTTACACGCGCAGGGAATCAACTCGTTTGCAATTGATCGTTTTCGCATCCAAAAACAAACATTCAGAGTTTACTTGCCAAACTCAATCAGGTTTGAATGAATCGGTGCTTCTGAACCTCTTCCAGCTACCTAATTCCAGCTCAAAACTGCAGGATATATAGATAGAAAACATCCGATTAGATTCCTGTGCATTTAAACGAGGCAAATGTGAAGTGTCCTTTCTAGTCTGCAGTGAGACATATACATAGCTGTTGTAAAGTGAGAGTGCAGGCAGTATTAAACCAGTGTCTGTACAATACACACTTGTGAGTGTGTGTGTGTGTGTGTGAGTGTGATTTAATTAAAGCTGTCATGCCAGAGCACCAGTTTATTTTGTTAAGAAATGAACCAGGGCAAACTTTGCAAAAGCTTAGTAAATGTGCCTCTGTTTTTGATGGCGCACCTTGGCCTGCACGACCTCAGAAACCTGAACCTAGTGTGTGCCAGTAAACAGACCTGTCTTAAGGGACGTGGAGTAAAGAGACCGGTTTATTCAGAATGAGGCCAGGTTCACCTTACGACAGTCACACAGTGTAAGTTACTGCTGGAAAGGCATTCTGGCTTTTTAACTTGATGCTGATGTACTGAAGGAATGTGTCAGGCCTCAGCAGGTTAATGGTGTATTTATCAGGTTTGTATTTTTATTATATGATGATAAGATCTCATTTATTTCCTGAAATAAACACTCACTGATTGCTTTCTGTCTCAGATCTTGACTGTTACATTAACATATGAACTCAACTGTTCTAAATACTGATGCAACAAAACCACAGATTTTAAATTTGCAGTGGTTTTTAATTTATTTTTTAATCAAAAAGGCTTATTGGAACATTGTGATTTTCAGATATTGCTGTGAATTGCAAAAAGTATAACTGATACCTAGGCCGTCTGATTTTCGGGTGAAATTTTTTTCCAAATTCAGATGAGTACTTCTTTAAAAATCGGGTAGAATTATTTAATGAAAAAATCTGGTGGTTTTTTTTAATATATAACCAAGAAATAATAAATAAATATTCAGGTAGAAATCAGGTTTTATTTAGAAAGAAAAAAACAAATGTTAAGCACAAAGTGTTGACAACAAAGTTGTCTTCAACAGTTTAAGTCCCCAACGTATGTATTTTTCCACACATTGGGGCATGCAAACTTTTGATGACATCTATCTCTCTCCCCTCTCTCTCTCTTTCTCTCACACACACACACACATACTGTATATGGAGGCATTTCTCAGTTCCAATTAAGTTTTATTTTGTAGGGGAGTTGCAAGTAGGATTGCACACAGAACATACAGGAAAACTAAACAATTTTACTCCATGCTGTTTTACAAAGAGAAACGATCGACTGCACTAGACTGATACTAGTCCTTCATTTGTACCTGTGTCCAGCTGTAATGCCTAGTTCACCTAAATCTCAGAGGGAGTGCTGGGACGACTGCTTGATTTAACATTGCCCAGTGTCTGAATAGAATTACCTAAATCATGTGTTTTATATTCACTGCACTAGGGTATGGAAATTGCACCCCAATGTTAGGAAGCTGGTTCTTCTTTTGTGCAAAAGAATGTATTTACAAACAAACACATACAATACATGTCACACTGCCACTGCATTAACTGCGTGCGAGGTGCTGATCTGGGGACCCTGGTGCTGCAGTGCATGTCAGTGTCCAGTTTCCCTGTGCTCCTCAAAGGCTTTGTTGTCAAAGGCCATGCTGCACCCAGCATACTGTGTGCCTGAGAGGGGGGGCCAGCCTGCCTCTTTCTCCAGCGCTCTCTGCAGCTTCCTGTAGCAGCTCTGAGACTGCACCCCCGCACAGCGTCTCAGCCACAGCCACAGGGTCCTGTTCTCAATGATGAACTCCTGAGAGAGACGGAGACTGTGAGACACACACACACACACAGATGAACTCCTGAGAGAGACGGAGACTGTGAGACACAGACACACACACACACACACACACACAGATGAACTCCTGAGAGAGACGGAGACTGTGAGACACACACACACACACACACACACACACACAGATGAACTCCTGAGAGAGACGGAGACTGTGAGACACACACACACACACACACACACACACACAGATGAACTCCTGAGAGAGACGGAGACTGTGAGACACACACACACACACACACACACAGATGAACTCCTGAGAGAGACGGAGACTGTGAGACACACACACACACACACACACAGACAGACTACACAGCCACAGGGTCCTGTTCTCAATGATGAACTCCTGAGAGAGACGGAGACTGTGAGACACACACACACACACACACACAGACAGACTACACAGCCACAGGGTCCTGTTCTCAATGATGAACTCCTGAGAGAGACGGAGACTGTGAGACACACACACACACACACACAGACAGACTACACAGCCACAGGGTCCTGTTCTCAATGATGAACTCCTGAGAGAGACGGAGACTGTGAGACACACACACACACACAGACACACACACACACACACACACACAGACAGACTACACAGCCACAGGGTCCTGTTCTCAATGATGAACTCCTGAGAGAGACGGAGACTGTGAGACACAACACACACACACACACACACACAGACAGACTACACAGCCACAGCGTCCTGTTCTCAAGCATGAAATCCTGAGAGAGACGGAGACTGTGAGACACAGACACACACACACACACACACACACAGACAGACTACACAGGCACAGGGTCCTGTTCTCAATGATGAACTCCTGAGAGAGACGGAGACTGTGAGACACACACACACACACACACACACACACACACACACACACAGACAGACTACACAGCCACAGGGTCCTGTTCTCAATCATGAAATCCTGAGAGAGACGGAGACTGTGAGACACAGACACACACACACACACACACAGACAGACTACACAGGCACAGGGTCCTGTTCTCAATGATGAACTCCTGAGAGAGACGGAGACTGTGACACACACACACACACACACACACACACGTATAACACATTTCTGTCCATTTGCTACATGTCATGCCAATAAAGACCAAGATGCACAGACTACACAGCCACAGAGCCACGTTCTCACTGAAGGAATCCCTGAGAACGTGCAAGACACTAGAGGCTGCAAGCCTCACATACTCACCTCGATTGCCAACGCAACGACAAAGTAGACAAGCAGCATGACCAGGATGTGAAGTCGCCACACGGTCGGGGTGCACACCAACTGAGCAGAGAGAGAGAGAGAGAGAGAGAGAGAGACAGAGACAGAGAGGAGATATTAATTCACGCTGTTTTAATACCCTGAAAATTCGTAATCTACACATACATGCTGCAAGCTGTGGTGCAGCTATAAACTATACTCACATCCATGAACTGATAGAGCCCGGGGACGTCTGCGAAGAGGAAGAAGAGACAGACTGCTAACTGAGACAGCAGCACCAACACAAAGAGATCTACAGGGGGCGACATCACACAAACACAGCAAGGTGAGTCTGCGTTATGTTCAGGGTGAGGGCAGTCGCAGGGGCTGTGTATTGCGTTCTGGAAGGGATGAGCGGCAGGTTAAGGGTTTGGGTTGTGGTTAAGATTAGGGCTATTCAATGTATAGATGAGAAAGGCTTAATCCCACAGGTTAAAGCCACAGAGCTGCAGCTGAACACACAGGGTGGGTTAAGCGCAGGGCTGGTCAGGGTGAGAGGTGTGTTCTTGACACTCACAGTTGGTGTATATTGCCTTGCGGAAGGGCTTCCCCCTGGAGAAGATGAAGGCCACCGTGATGCAGCTGAAGAGGGACAGCAGCCAGACGGTGGTGTTCTCGTAGCTCTTGAACCCGGGTCCGCACGGAACGCTGAGGGTGGAGTTGTGAGTTCCGTTCCCTGCACTGGAGCTGGCATTCCCAGGGGTGCAGGCACTGAGGGAATGGACACTGATCTCAGTCAACACTGTTCACCTTCTCCTTTCTCTGTATAAAACATCCTGGCTGCTTCCAGAGATCCAGCAGGATCAGGGAGGAAAGGGTTTGCATTACATTCCATGGATGACACGACAGAGGGAATGGGAAGGGTTCAATATAGGTACAATCTCCATCCCTCACCGGTACACCTGCAGGTCAGTATTCGTGCATCCTCACCTGTAGATATCATTGGGCAGGTACCAGGCCTGCTGCTGCACCGCGAGGAAGCCAGCTGTTTGCAGAGCCAGGCTGAGGATGACATTCAGCACCACGGACAGCAGCATCGGAGGAGACATGAGCTGGGCAGGGGGCCACCGGGGCGCCAGCTTGGGGTGGGCATGGTTCAGATTCACTGGAACAAAGACAAAAGGGAGAGTTAGTCGGTGTTTGGGATGAGGCAGGGTGAATGAACGAATCAGTGTTATTACTCTGAGATTGTCGTGTTGTCTGGATTCTGCCTTGCCAGGGAGTTGCTCAATAAAGACTGGATGGATGGAGGGATAAAAGAATGGAAGATGAAAGGATGGAGATGCCTCCCTCCCTTCACTTACTTGTGAATCCAATGACTGTGTTAATGGCGAGATCCTCAAACAGAAACTGGTAATTCCCAAAGCTGTTCCGCTGCTGCAAAAAAAACAAAGGAGAAAAAATGGGGGTCACCTCCAAACGAACATCTCAAGCTCCAGCTGCATGGAAAGGAGACTGCCCAGGCAGTGGTTTGGGAGCAGGGTATGGGGAGGCTCACCCAGTACAGCAGCAGCACACCCAGGTACTGGCTCATGCTGTACAGAGCCATGTATTTGAACACACAGTACGAGGTAACCAGGGCTGCACGGCCTTCTCTGCAACACAAACAGAGACACGTCAATCAATAGAGGGCCAGTGGAAGAGATGCATTTACAGGAAAGTGCCAAACTGTGTCTCCCTGCCCTCTCAGAGTAGTGACTCACCTGATGAGCAGGGGCACACACTCGATGTTGGGGATTTTGGAGGTAAATGGGGATGCCACCGACGCATCCTGTTCTGATAGCGAGATCCCAGCGTGGGCCATTTTCAGGGCCTGTGAGGAGCAATATGGTATCATAGTGCCCCTAGAAGAGTGTGCAACTAACATTTTAAATAACATCTTCAGGGGGAATGCTGCCTAATTCTGCAAATATTGGGCGCTACTTTAAAACTAAACTACCGTATTCCTTGGAATTTAAGAAGCACTTTTTAAATCCATTTTTTGTTCTCAAAAATGGCCTGCATCTTAAATTTGAGTACAGTATAGTGATGCGCGTATTAAAATCGCAAACAAAAGATGTGACAGCCAGAGTACACAAACAGCAACTGCGTGACTGGCAGTTGAAGGGTTCTGTAGTAGCTATGCTGCAGAGCAGACACTCTCCTCCTCCATGTAAACAAAGCAAGCTTTCTCTCAGCGCCTGTCTGTGTAGCTGTGGCCGTGGTGAAGTAGCCTCGAACTGGTGCTGCTAAGTTCTTAAACAGGCGTAGGCTCCCCGGGCATGCCCCCCAGCCAATCAGGACCTCCCGATCAGCTCAGCTCCCCGGGCACACTCCCCAGCTAATCAGGACCTCCCAATCAGCTCAGCTCCCCGGGCACGCCCTCCAGCCAATCAGGACCTCCTAATCAGCTCAGCTCCAGGCAAGCCTTCCTGTTTATCACAGCAGCAGCGCAGCTGAACCAGCGACAGGGTCCTGCCTGTCACAAAGCATTATTAGCTTCCTGAGGAATTCCAAGATAAGCTTTTTCAATTTTATCGTTTAGCGTTAGACCCCCTTTATTTTTATACATGCCAAGCAATACCACAGTTGACAAAAAGGGAGAAAAACATGTTGATCACAACTGGAAATGAGAAGCAGCTCATAACTGTAATGCTCTGTGTGACAGCAGACTGGAAATGAGAAGCAGCTCATAACTGTAATAGTCTGTGTGATAGCAGACGACTGCAAACTGCCTCCATACATCATTTTCTTATATGAGCAAATGCACCTTTGTAATTGTATCTTTATTTGATTTTATTTTCCCTCAAGTTGAGGGTGGCAAATTTGGGCTGCGTCTTAAATTCAAGGGCGTCTTAAAGTCAAAGAAATACGGTATATAAGGAATGACATCTCAATCTACATGACTTCTGTTTATTAACTGGTATCTTTAAAATAATGGATGCAGATTCAGTGGATTTCAATGACATGTCATTTTAATTCGAGGGAAGTTCTCCATGGTTGTTCCCTGGTCAGTCCAAACACAGCCGGTGTTCAAAGCAAAGCAATATATCATCCTCATGGTGTCCGATCCCGCTATCCTTGCATACGCTCTTGAAAATGAGCTGCGACTCTCAAGGGCTCCTCTCCCAGTTCATTGCTCAGTTCACTCACCCCGCAATCGTTGGCCCCATCACCGCACATCCCCACAACAAACCTGCAGAGGATCACAGACAACCATCAACTCTCCAGCACTGCAGCAACAGACCAATATCACGCTCAGTTAGTCATCTTCATAACCACCGTAGTGATCCGTGCACTTACTGACACTTACTCAAGTCTCTGGAACTCCTCCACCAGGCTGGTCTTCTGTCCAGGAGACATGCGAGCGAACACTGTGCCGTTGAGCAGCAGCTGAGACAGAGACAGGCGAGGGAGAGCTGGGTGATCTGCACTGCATGTCAGACGCACAAGACGTTTTTGAAGATCAAGGATTGTCTGGCACGCCTACCTTGGGCAGCAGGCTGTGGAAGTGTCGCAGGATCACTTCGTAGGTTTTCCCCGTCATGACGAAATGGTAATCACTACAGTTCTGATCCAGCTCCGTAATAACACAGGAGTCCTGAGGCAAACACATGTGCAAGAAGCAATGACACAGGATGACAAGCTGTGTCAGTCTCTCCCTTACATCCCTCACTCCCCTCTCCTCCCCTCCACCCTTTCCCCTCCTCCTCCCACCCTCCCTCCCCCTCCCAGACTCACAATGGTGCTGCAGTTGTGTTTGGGCTCCTCCAGGAGCCTCCAGGTCACAGAGGCGGGGGTTGACCCCGAGGGCGGGGCTGCCTCCACCTGGATAACTCGACTTGTCTTCGGAACCATTCCAGAATTGTTAGCGACAGTCACTGCCGTCTCCAGATTATCGCCTGCACAGACAGAGCCGCAGAACCTGACTTGCTTTCCACACTGATCTGATAATAATGTCAGAGTATGCGGTGCACTGTGCAGCCGCTCCTGTGTGCCTCAGCCCCTACCTGTCACCATGACGCTGCGGATGCGTGCGCTGCTCAGCTCCTGCAGGACCGGTCCGGTCTCTGGTTTGGGTCGGTTCTCCAGGATCAGCAGGCCCAGGAAGGTCAGCTCTGACTCCACAGCCTCCCTGCAAACACAGAGCCCCTTACAAATCGTAACCCGTCCAGTCTTGAATGGTCATTGGGACCTAGGAGTCCTGTGAGGTTCCAACATTATTTCCAACAGCATATGTGAACATAAGATAAGGCTAAACACTCAATCAGAAACAATCATCCTCATGCAGCTCCAATCAACACTTTTACTTCTGCTAATCAATATGATGCCAGTGACTTAGAAATGCCACATACAGGTAGTTGCTTTATTGCTTTGAGTTCCATCCTACCCTTCTCAGCCACCAGGGTTCCACATAGTCCCAGGGTGTATTACTCACCTGGATATGCTGGAGAGGTCCCCTGCTGGCCCCAGTGACCTGTACGCCATGCCAATGACCCGGAAGCCCTGCTGTGTGTAGAGAGAGAGGTGCGCAGGGAAGGAGGCAGGGACTGGAGGGGGAGAGGGGGGAGAGCAGAGAGCTTGGGTTTGCAGATATTACAAGCGTTTCAAGTCCTATAGTCTTCTCTCAGCCTGCTCTTCTGCGGTTGCAAGTCGAAATACTCTCTTACCTGTCTCCGGTCTGCACAGACTGGCCACTCTCTCTGGCGCCCCCTTCAGGTACACCACCAGCTCGTCACTGCCCAGCTCTTGGGTCACCACAGACATCCTCTGCAGGCCTGAGGAGAAGGGGAACTGCTGCAGCACCAGGACCCCAGCCACTGGAGCCTGGAAAGGGGGTCCAAATCACTGCACTGCGTAGCAACACTGTGGAAACTTCATCACACACAGCCCTTATACAAATCCCCACTGTGGTTTTGATGTATTCCTTTGTTCTTTGTGCATGCTACAATCCACTTCTCACAGTTGTCTTTCTGGGTTTGTCTAGTTATTGAATAGTTTTTTTGTATTGTCATATAAAATGCAGTAAAAACAATTGAGCACAGTAACTGAACAGCACTGCGTGGCTCACCTTGCTGGCTTGAGGTCCGGGCTTCATCAGCACGCTCTGGGTCCCTCTCTCAGCATCTTCATCCACCACCTGTGAGGGGAGCCCACAGGCCTCTTAATACAGAGCAATGCACTTCTGAGATTGGAAAGGAACATGTAGCCGACCCTTACGGTATGACAGTTAAAATGCTTCCGTTCAGTTTTTATAGCCTGCTGCATAGCGCCCGCTTACCCAGCCCGTCGCCTCGAACATCTTGAGCTCAAGGGGGTCCCCCTGCGGCACCCCGTCAATGCGGATCAGGGAGTGACATGTCACCATGGCAACGAAGCTGGGACCCCAGGGAAGCAGAATGCCAGGGCTGAACTGGAACACCGGAGCAAAACTGCAACAGAGAGAGCGTGAGAGAGGGAGGGACCCCGGACCCTAACCCTAACCCCAAGCTAGCAGTCCTCCCTGCACTCAGCGTACAGTCAGTGCATCTCTATACCTGCTGTGTTTTGCCAAGCTCAGACCCCACAGATCCAGTCCATCCTCCGTGAGAGTGCCTGTCTGGACCACACAGAGAGAGAGAGACAACCCAAGATCAGGGACCGGCAGCTTTGTCTCTTCCATTCCAAGCGCACTGCACTAGCTTTGTCCAAACCCCTTCCTTAATCCATTAAGGATCTAGCTGGAACAAAATCTAGCAACGCAATGGAACAGCAGAGGCAGGGTTGCCTTGATATTACAGGCAGTTCTTTACCATGCCCCTTCTCCCCCCGCACCTACCTACCTTGTCAAAGCACACCAGGTTCATCTGTCCGCACATGTTGATCCTCTGGGGGCTGATACAGAACACGCCGCTGTGGCTCAGCCGCCTCTGAGCGTAGAGAATCCCCACTGTCAGAGCAGCGGGCAGGGCGGGGGGCACCGCGATGGTGATCACATCCAGAGCCTTACTGATCACCTGGCCTGCAGACTCCTGCCAGGGTGAGAGAGGGGGCGAGGGTACTCTCACACACACAGGCATTCGGTTACACAGATCTAGTGTTCTACAAGATCTCCCACACTCACCCCATTGAGGCTCCACACACACACAGAGTAGACCATCCCAAGGAGCGCGGTGCTGATCAGGAACATGAGGAATCGGGAGGCGTCCCGGTACAATTTGAAGTCGGTGGGTTTGGGGTACATGATGGAGCGCACCAACTCTCCCTTGGCAGTGTTGAACCCTGCGGGACAGGCAACAGACACCTTACCAACCGGACAGGCCCGCTGTGATAGATAGGAGGCAGCTTAACAAACAGAGGGGCTGCTCCACACTGCAAACTGCATTCCTCACATGTTACGTTGTGTGCACAAGACAGATAAAGTGTTTCTTTTCTTTAAACTAAGCTGCTGTTACACTGACAGTTTGAAGATTGCAGATTACCTGGGAGGATACCTCTGTAAGTTTTATAATATAGATCGTTTTACAGAAATCATGAGAGACAGTGTCAGCTGGACAGATTCACTTTTATAAGAGACAGAAGAGCCTTGTGGAAACTGACCGGTCTGCAGCACCACTGCTCTGACCACTCCCTGCTCATCCGCCCTGGTCTGGATCACCTGAGTCCCACAGAACAGGATGTGCCGCTTATAACTGTCAGGGCCGCCGGACATCCAGGGGCCCGGGCTCTCCAGCTGAGACAGGGCCAACTTCACCACCGGGATACTCTCCCCTGGAACAGACACAGAGAGACCTGTCAGTGTCTCGCACCTGGCAGGGTTGCCGGTTAGTGTGGGCCTGTCAATGCCTCTCACCTGTCAGTGTAGATCTGTCAATGCCTCTCACCTGCCAGTGCAGATCTGTCAATGTCTCTCACCTGTCAGCATGCTCTCATTGACGACACAGCCCCCCGACAGCAGGATGGCGTCGCACGGCACACTCTGTTTGCACCCTGAGATCTGGAAGATGTCCCCGGGGACCAGCTGACTGGACAGCACCTCCTCCCAGCCTGTCAAGAGACAACGCACATCAGCTTTCCTGAACTCGCAAACCCCACGCAGCACTGTTAAAATAAAAAAACGGGAAAGAGACCTCCATCCTTCCGGCAGACAGTGACGAGCGTGTTGTTGTGAGAGGCAACCAGGCCGTGTAGCTTCAGAGATTGCTGTGGAATGAAACAGGACACAGTCAGCAACCCATTCACACAGACCTGCTCAGGAACACAGAACCACAGTGAGCTACACATTCTAATAGGAATTGACTGGTCACTACACAAAACAACCACTGGAGGGAGACATTTCACACTTAGAGGCCGTAGGGCATTTGTTGGATACATTTTTGCTGCACTGTATATTTCTCTTGCCTTTTTATTTTGTAAAGTTGAAGAGAAGTAGTTACTTTCCCACGGCCATGTTTCGTGACTCACCTGCCTCACATGGTACACAGACAGCGCTAAGGAGACGACAGACATGATTACAATAGTGAGGGCGTACTCGGCGTACTGCTCCGTGAACCACAGGATCACAGAGAACACCTGGAACACATAGAACGGGTTCAGCACCTGTGTGGAGAGGAGCCTGGGTCACTTTACATGACAAGGTGTACAGTAAGAATGGATTCAAACAGGCAACTGTGATACCCTAGAGAAGAAAGAGAGGATGCACGATGGTTCTGACTGGGTAACACAATAAGCCATTTTAAAACCGTAAGATGACGTAAACACATATAGGTTCATACAGCTTTAACAACTGCCTCTACAGGTTCATACAAACTCAGAATCGACACGCTGCCTCTACAGGTTCATACAAACTCAGAATCGACACGCTGCCTCTACAGGTTCATACAAACTCAGAATCGACACGCTGCCTCTACAGGTTCATACAAACTCAGAATCGACACGCTGCCTCTACAGGTTCATACAAACTCAGAATCGACACACTGCCTCTACAGGTTCTTAAACTCAGAATCTACACACTGCCTCTACAGGTTCATGCAAACTCAGAATCGACACGCTGCCTCTACAGGTTCATACAAACTCAGAATCGACACGCTGCCTCTACAGGTTCATACAAACTCAGAATCGACACACTGCCTCTACAGGTTCATACAAACTCAGAATCGACATGCTGCCTCTACAGGTTCATACAAACTCAGAATCTACACACTGCCTCTACAGGTTCATACAAACTCAGAATCGACACACTGCCTCTACAGGTTCATACAAACTCAGAATCGACACGCTGCCTCTACAGGTTCATACAAACTCAGAATCGACACGCTGCCTCTACAGGTTCATACAAACTCAGAATCGACACACTGCCTCTACAGGTTCATACAAACTCAGAATCGACACACTGCCTCTACAGGTTCATACAAACTCAGAATCAATACACAAAATAATTCCAAGATGCCCAGTTTTTGTTTTCTCTCACCTCTTTAAACAGCAGCTTCCAGATGGGAGGAATGTCAATATCAATGGTGTTGGGCCCCACAATTATCCGCCTGTAAACAGAAAGCCTCCTGGTTAGTGTGTGCTTCAGCAGCGTCACAGTGCAAAGAGAATAAAGAATAAGCACTGTATGAATTGAAGAATTAAACACCGTTCACCAGGCCTGCTGCCAGCCTGAACAGAACACAAGTAGCCCTATAACTTTGCTATTCAAATCTTCTTGTAGTATTATAAAAGTCTAATGTTGTGACATTATTGATATGATCTCAACCCACCTGACCTCCTGCTCCTCTTGTGACAACCCCTCCCCAAACAAGGAGTGGATGTCCCGGCCAGACAAGCTGTCATCTAGCCCCCTACGTGAGAGAGAGAAAGGGGGGAATTACCTGTCAGAGACACAGCCCTCAAGCACAGCTCCCAATATACAGAACACAAGAAAATCTCAAAACTGCCACCTACTGCACTTTGACAAACTGTTTGCCTGTCAGGTCCCAGATATACTTCACCATCTGAACCTGGATAAAGCGAAACTGCGGAAACAAAAGTTTTTTTGTTTTTTTTATCGTTACAGCACTTACTGAACTTTACAGAATCACCTACAAAAAATGAAAAAAGTAAGCCCATCACAACACAATATAACAGAGCTCCCGCTAACTTGAATCTATAGGAGCAAAGCCTCTCGTTCTGTACGTTGCTGCCCTTGTGATCCAGCCTCACCTTTAGCTCGGTGGTCACAATGGTTTTTTTGAGGAGATGCATCTGGGCAGACAGAATAGGGGCCTCAGAGTGACCTCCTGACCCCTCACGGCTCCCAGCAGCCAGTCTCACCCACAGCACTGCCTTACGCCTGTAGCTTCGAAAATCATCCTGTGAGAAGCAGCACAGAAACTAGAAGGGGACACCGAGTCTATAACACCCACGAGAAGATTTCTACTTTCTAATGACTTTCAGTACAGTACATTACAAAGAATAACAGATGGGGTCGATTGTCAATACATTAGCAAGAGGTTATCTAGTATCTGGTATTACTATCATCCAAAAGAAGAAGATGCAGAGAATGCAGAATGGAGAACAGTTCTACTGTGAACTCTGGGGTTTTCAAATCCCACACAGGCAGAGGGGACACGGTGTACAGGACAAGCTAACATGCTGATTCCAGGTGTACAGTTTTATTCCCTTCACTCAGAGAGACTCACAGTGGTACGGAGCAGCACCACGTCAGCCTGCTCCAAACAGCAGGGGGCGCAGTTGGTCCACACGTTCCACTCAGGCTTCCAGTACAGCAGCAGGAACAGGAAGCCGCAGGTCAGCAAGCCTCCCATAATGCACAGGGCCTGGCGGCAGCTCTGCGTTTTATAGCCAAACACTTCCTGCGAGAAGAGATCACGATTTAAGAAGAACCCATAATCACGAGCAGGCCTGAAACATTTCCAACACAGCTGAGAGATGGCAAAGGGAAAGGCGGTACTGGTTCTAGATACAAGGCAGTGTCTGGAAGAGATTAGCGTGCTGGGGTGTGCATTAAGAAGTGTTTGAAGCACAAATCTGAAGATATGATTGATGACTCTTCTCATTCTGTCAGCTTTACATTCAGTATGTTTGGGAGCAGCACAGTGAAAGCCTACACAGTGGGTATGCAGCTCTCAGTAAGAGAAGCTTAGCCAAACCTTGACTGCCGCTTGTGCGCACTGACACAGTATTAGTTATCCGAAGGGATGGATACAGAACTGAATATCTGGAACTTGCTCCATAAGCATCTGCACTTGTTACATGAAGCTATTTTTCAGAGAGGAATGCAATCATTTTAAAGTTATAAAACTAGCAAGAATTGCAACACTTTCTGTCGAAGCAAGCTTGTCGTATCCATAAGCAGATTACAATTGAACGGCAAGTTAAGAACAAAAGGGGAAGTAAGCGGTATGCCTTACGAAATACACCACTGATGTTTGTTCTCTTAATGGATTCCACTGGGCAGCAGTGGACTGTGTGTGTGTGTGCGTGTTGGTATTGCTTTTTGAATGTTGTGCTTGTACAGTGAATCATTTTGTATTGTAACTATTATTACCTCCAAAGATGCCCTATATTGACACCCCAAAGGACAATCTGTATTCTGATAATAAATAAATACATGCATACATACATACATAAATAAATACATGCGTACATACATAAATAAATACATGCATGCATACATAAATACATACATGCATGCATACATAAATAAATACATGCATGCATGCATACATAAATACATGCATGCATACATAAATACATACATGCATACATACATAAATAAATACATTAATGCATACATAAATACATACATGCATGCATACATAAATAAATACATGCATGCATGCATACATAAATACATGCATGCATACATAAATACATACATGCATACATACATAAATAAATAATGCCTTATTTTATTAAATTCTCAGTTGGGCTAGGCTGCATGCCAAATCCATTTCAACCCCTTTGTGTTATATGTTTTATTTTATTTTTTCGCTCTGAAGTGTAAACTTTTTATATTCTGGTTCCTACAGCAACTGTTAAACAGATTAGTCTGAAAGTTCATGAACAGATTAAGCTGGTCTGTGTTTAACACATGCTTTCTGTTTGCTGCCAAACGTAAAAAGTGTTGCTTAAATAAATAATTAAATTAAATGTTTTATATATATATATATATATATATATATATATATATATATATATATATATATATATATATATATATATATTAAACCTATAAAACATTAAACCACTTCCATAGTAAATATTTCATTTGTGGCACAATACATTTGCAATTCAAAATAAGTCCTGGTTTCTTATTAGTAGTTGACAGACTTATAAAACTTTTCAAAAGCTGTCTGAATCATTGGAGTTGGAGTAACAGCTGGTCCTGGAGACCAGGGTCTCACAATCCAGGGAGAGGAAGCACTGCCAGGACTTGCAGAATGTGCTGACTCATTTCAGTTAGGCTTTTCAATAGCTTGTGCTAAAGCAAATTTAGAATCACCTTGAAGTGACTGGTTGTGTTTTTAACTTGAGGGCAGGATCTGCAAGTGAAATGCAGTCTTCATGGACTCTGCATGTTTGCTCTCATACAACTGGTTTTTATTTTGCATGTGTAATTGATCTGCAAATCTTTCAGTTGTATGTTGATTTAAAAAAAAAAAAAGTCGATATGCAGCTCTCTTAACTTTCAAGACCCGTTTAAAATGCCCAGTTTGAATCCTATTGCCCTACTGCTGCACCCACTAACCAAAGGTCTACCGGCGATCTCAGTTTCCCCTTGTCAAGCCAATTGCCTCGTGTTGCCCTCAAACTGAAGAAACGGGGTGTTTCCAAACTACCAAACCCTGGGTGCGAGGATCTCGCCTAGGATGTCTTAGGAATTGCATTTTGCATTTAGAATTGTTATTTTATCACCTGTAAAATGTACTTTGTTTATGTTACTTTTTTCACTTCTCATCTGAAGAGGATATCGAAGCCCATAGCCAGCACAACAGTGCCCGTGGTTTTGTATCAATACTAACAAACAAACGAGCAAGATGGGACGAATGGCCTCCTATCGTTTGTAAACTTTCTTCTATACATATTTATGATGAAAAAAATCTGCTGTTAAAAAAAAAAACAAAAAAAAAACAGTTTCTTCTGTAATTTCATGTTCTCATTTTAACAATGTATAGTGCACACTGAGAACCGCGCATTTCATTATTTAAACGTGATAGATGAAAACGATTCCAGTTCATTAACAAACACCTCTTCTGCTGCTGTCAAATCTACTCTTATAAAACAAAACACGAAACTTTTAGAAGATAACATTTTCAGGAGCTTGTACTGTATTTCAAAAACCAATTATCA
Organism: Acipenser oxyrinchus oxyrinchus; assembly: GCA_030684275.1. Taxonomy (NCBI): domain Eukaryota; kingdom Metazoa; phylum Chordata; class Actinopteri; order Acipenseriformes; family Acipenseridae; genus Acipenser; species Acipenser oxyrinchus. The sequence continues at coordinate 1,475,062 of CM060262.1, forward strand.
GACAAAATATTACTTTTCCACAACCCTACCAATTAAAAGAACAACAAGGAAAAAGAAAAAGTAAATACATCTATTAAAACGTTGCTAAGACGTGGTAACTAATGCATTTATTCAAATTCTTACCATTTCGTTTTCTTCGCCTTTGTTTATTAACTGCCGATGTCCATCAATATAGTCTGTTTTTGGTGGCATTTTTCAGCTTCTTTATAAAATATATAAAAACTTCTCGCCGAGTAAAACTTGACGCACCCAGATCTGTTATTTTTAATTCACTCTGGCTGCACCCTCAATACCGGGCGCAGGTGCTGTGCAGAATTGTCTTTGGGTGCGGAGTTAAAAAGATGACGCCCAGGTGCAGAGAAAGCGAAGAACACAGAACCGGCAATATTTCATCTCATCACAGCGCTTTAAAGCTCCTTATGTGAAGCAACACATTTACAGCCACAAACCTTGCGCTGGCACAATAGGCTTAGGTAATCTGGACAAGTATGCAATGAGGGCGGGGCCTAAAACAGCAAGGTGAAGCTTACTTACTACTTATTCCTCAGCACCTGTGTATCTACCGTTGGGCCTCGCTGGCTGTTCTGGGTTAATATCCTCAAAGATGGTTGGTTACAGAATGGAAATGTATTATACTTTTAAATTAACTTAAAAGTATTTACTGAATTAATTTTCATTTAACCCAAAACAATACACAACGTTGTTTTCTGCAAATTGATGATTTTTTTTTTTTTTAATATATTTTTTACAAATATATACATTGGATTGGTTATGTTACTCAATCTACAGTTAAACTACATAACTTACCGTTTTTTTTTTTTTTGAACTGGATTTTTTTTAACACTAACTTTTTTTTCACACTAATCTGTGGTCAGTTTTGAAAACCTTAACAATAACAAACAACACTTATTAGATTTCCAAAAGCACTTGAGAACAATAAAATGGCTGGTTTCACAGACCCCGATTAGCACTGATCCCTGAGCGATGTTACTTTAGGTAAGTGCTAATGGGGTCTGTGAAACCAACTGTTAAAGTTCATGCTGAAAGCAGAACTCATTGCTTTTGTGTGTCTGGTGAAGCTTTTGTTTAACCGCTTCCCTGGCTGTATTGCTGTAAATAGGAATAAGAGCCACCTACTTCCAATAACAACATCATAATTAAAAGCACGCATCCCAAGGAATGCAGTGCGTTCAGAACACAGTACAATGAATGGTTTGTTCCAAGAACGAGTGTTTTCAATAGTTTTTAGACCGTACTCGTATCAGGTGAAGCCTGTTCCTGAGAGAAAAAAAAAAGTTTGTTAATGACCAATACTAGAAAAAGGTTTTGAAACATTCAGGTTACTGGATATCACTAGATAGTGACGCCATTATAACACCCGAGAGAAAAAATCAGAATTGGTACAATGCTCTGGAGCAACAGAAGCTGAACTCCAGGCGGAACACAAAGATATTAGGTTTCCACTCTGTTCAATTCAAGTGGAACAAAATCTGAACAAAAGTGTAGTTGGAAGGTCAATTGTCTAAAGTAACTTATCATAATTCATCTTCATTTAAAACAAAATGTACAACTAAGATTCATACCAAAACTGAGGAAATAGCACATTACTTGAATAGGTAATAACAAAAATATGGCATAACAGGTTGACACATTGCACATTGTGTGAAAGTTATGTGAAACATTCATGAATGGAGATACTTTTTTTTTTTTTTTATTGGGTTAAGGATGAAAAATAGATTCTCTCTGTACATACTGTTCTGCACAGGTTTCAAGAATATGTTCATAAGAAAAATCACGACATTAGGGCTCACAAGGTATTGTGCAGAAGTCGAGAAATGAAGAAGAAATCCCATCCACCACTGTACACATCCCCAGTATAAATGTACAAATGTCATTTTTGCACACCTTGTGCCCTTCAATATGAGAATGCAGTGCGTGTGGTCCATAGGTGTGCCAAGCGGAGTTCAGATGCAGATGCACGCCAGCCTGGATTCAGTTCACAGATTCATGTAGGTGCGGAGGTCTCTCTCCCAGTCTTTCTCTCTCTCCTCCCTCCTCCTCTCCTCCTTCTTGCTGATCGTGGCTACCCTCTCTGTGCGCCCTGCCTTGCCTCCCGGTGCTCTCTCCACAGCCTGCGTGTCTCGAGCGCTGAAGTGAGTCACCTTGGCTTTCAGGTCGGTCTGGAAGCCCAGCCCCTTCTGATCACGCTTCAGGACCGTCTTCACTGGGAACTTGCGGCCCTTCCCGGCAGGCCCCAGCCCGGATTCAGGGTCCCAGCCTTCTCGCACCATCAGTCGGAAGCCCACGTTGTTCTCTGGCAGGCAGTAGTAGGTGGGTGCAGGCGTGCTGCCCTGGCTGAACAGATGCACAGTTGACCTCTCGTGTTGCTCCAAACTGTCCTCGCTGTACTCCATCTGACACACGGCACACCACCGCTTCACTGTGGCGGAACGCCTGCAAAACAAACACACCGAGTCACGACCATCGCACTGTTACTCATCAACACTACTTACTGCTCTGCATGGTCGATTCAATGATTTAGTAAAGAATGTGTTAATAAGTAGTCTGCTGTACTACATAGGTCATTTGACCACAGCAATGTCATTGTGGTGAAAGCATGTTAGTCTGGAAGAAGCAAGTTAATAAGCGGTTGCTGAGGTCAAGTGACCTTGGAAGCACAAGCCATCCAAACTGAGAGCTTTTAGTAACCTATGAGGGTACAATTAATAACATGTTTGCTTCTTTCAAAACTGTTCCTGTGACACATACATAGCGAATAGAAGTACAACACATGCATGATTTTGGGAACTGTTTCATTAGCTGTAAACATCCCTGTTTCATTAGCTGTAAACAACGGCAAAGGTTTTTATTTTGTGTGTGCCGAGCCTCACCTGCGGTTTGCTGTCTGCTCCTCCGATATCGCTCTGAAGTCCTGCAGCGCTCTCACCACCTCGGTGTGCCCCGCTTCCTCTGCTAGGTCCATGGCATCACGCCCCTGCGTCTCAACCACGCCCACCCAGGCTGCCCCCTGCTGGAGAAGGTACTGCACCACCTGGCAGTGCCCAGCATAGGCGGCACACATCATGGCAGTCCAGTAATAACTGTCCCGGAAGTTCACATCACAGCCCTGTTTCTCCACTAGCCCACTCAGGCACTTCAAGTCCCCATTCTGAGCGGACTTGAGCATCTGGTGCCCGTTTCGTTCTGCGGCCTGGCCCCCAGCAGGGTGTGCTGTGTTGGCTGTGCTTGAGTGCTGCCTGGGTTCCTCTCTCCTCTTTCTCTTGCCTGGCCTGGCTTTACTCTGGGTGGTGCTGCAGCTACTGGGCCTTGCCGCCTTCTCCTCCGCAGTCTGCAGCAGAGTCTCGTAGAAGTGTTTCGCCTCCTCTCCACTCAGCCTGCTCCCCTCCACACTCCCACCCTTTCTCTCATCGCTCTCTCTGCTCAGCCAGCGGTCTGCCTTCTCCTGTGCGCGTGTGAATGTTATCAGCCGATTCATGGCGACAGCCTCGAGACCACGTCAAGCCTTTATCAATGAAAACACTGTACTGGAGTCTTGCTGGTTTTCAGCTGTTAAAAAACAAAACAAACAATTAAAGACTTAAACTCCAGCATCATCATTTGATCTTCCCCTGTTAGAATGATACACTTTGACCTATTTCAATCTGTGCAGCATGCTTTTTCTTATCACATTGGTAAACTCAATTCCCAATACACTTTGCTGTAAAGTTGTCTTTTCGCACCCTCCTGCTGCCTGCCAGCGAGAAACACAATTAACTGGTCCCAAGTGTCATGCACTGGAATGCTGGCCCTGGCTTTGCTGCGGATGGACAATGATTAATCTGACCTTCATTATTAAAGATTACATTTATAATCAATACAACAAACAACAAAAAACAACACGGGTTCATTTTAAATGATATCATTTGCAACTTGATTTAAGAACCCTTCAATGAATGGAATGAATTTGCGGGCGGTCTGCTATTCAAATGTTACAGCAGCACACTGCTGGCTAAAGGTGGAACGCAAATCATAACCACGCTTCTGACGACGCTCGCGTTTCCATTTTGACCGAAACAAATACTGTGACAAAACTCAGTCACGACTCTGCCACTGTGCTAGATGGTTTACATAATTTACATAACAAACATTTTAAAACGTATTTATACAATAACGCCATACAATATTTAATTAAATATCCCAAACTTCACATGTTAAACTCAGTCAGTACGGTACCCACAACAATAACATTTACAAGCCGACAAACCGAATGCTAACAAAATTACAGGCCTCAACTCACACCGACTCCAAAATCCACCTGAGTTTACAAACGAAGGTACGTTTCACAAGCTAAAACATTATAACTGATTCCATTATCTATTTACAACCTCAGAAATGACATAACAAGTTCTTGTTCCAATAGATATTAAAATGTAAACGGACCCTACCCTTTGCCACACAGGCGCCATGTTGAAATGCCCGTCACTGCGCGTCCCCGAGGCGTCATCCTCGCGCGTGCCCGACTCATTGAAAAATGTCGGGGACGCGCTACAGTAAAGGTTGAGTAATTACTGTGCAAGTTTACTCTGCCTGCTTTGAAAACGATATAGTGTATGAAACTTTCATACAATCTAACAAGGTATATACTATTAATGAAATACCAAGTCGTGAAAATTAATACTTTACTGCAATTATTAACATTAAGATAAATAAACAATATTCTGTCAGACAAAAGTTCAGAGACTTTTTACTGTAATTTCATTTTATTTACAAGCAGTACCTTCTGTAGTCCTGGCATATTGAGTGAAACTTGATAAAGAAACTGCATCCAAAATTCTGCATTGTACTGCTATCAATTCCATAAATGTTCTCCATTTTCAAAATATTCCATATGAAACAGAATAAAACAATTTAAACTATTTTATTAACCAGTATTTATACACACAACCTTGTCCCTGTAATACATGTCTGGCAGAACACAACCAGAAAGCGAGAGAAGCACAGCCAGCTGGATTTTTGTTTTTGAAAAAGAGATTTTATTGTACAGTATACCCCTCACAACCCGGGTTACAGAGGAGGGTAATGGGACACCAAAACATGTGCAGTCAGGGTTACACAGAGGAGGGTAATGGGACACCAAAACATGTGCCTAACTGCTTTACAACAGGTTGCAAGGCTTTTATCAGGAATGAAACAAGGAAAAAAAAGCAAAGCCGGTCAAGCTGGGGTTGAATCGGAAGAGAATTTGTTTTATACATATAAATGCATTATTTACAATCTAATATTGTATTGCCTATTTGTAATTTTCTGAAGTCTGTACTGCAGTGTCCTTATTTGTCAGACAGCCAGAGCTCAACGATGCACCCTGGAGACTTTCAGCTCCTTCTAAACAGACACATCTTCAAGCAAACTTATCCCAGCTGCACCATCTACCCCCCCAGGATAGAGTCAAACCAAACTCCCAGTCCGTCACACAAGGAAATGCACTTTATCATTGCATTTGCCTCCTCCTCTTCCTGGCCTCTATTTCCTCCGTTTGCCCTTTCCAGCCTTCTGTTCCTTCCTCTTCATCCCCCTCAGGTCCTTCTTCATCCTCCCGTCCACCACCTTGAACTGTCCCTTCACCCCAGCCGGCCGACGGACCTTCCTGCCCGCTCCTTTCTTAGAGACCAGGTAGGTGACCTCTCGCTTCTCCTTACCGATCCCTGCCTTCTTATAGATACTGCGAGACAGGAGGAGAGGCAGAGTTAATGTGTGTAGGGGAAAGCAGTAAGACGGAAATACAGAATACACTACAAATGCAATCTAGCAAAGTTGTACTACAACCCGTCGATGGGACGTGGGTTATCTAAATAGGCTCTTAATGGGACAGATGACACAAGCAGAGGTCTGCTTCAGCAAAGGGGTTTAATGCTTTTCTGTTATTGCTCTCAGCACTAAAGGTATTTCTCCTATGTAATGGACACTTATTTGCAGGGGTTACTTTTTCAGCTGAGCCATTTTCTCTCGCTCCGAGATGTCCACGGTGTTGACCACAGCCTCCGCCTTCTTTTTGGCCTGCTCCATCTTCTTCAGCATCTGAGAGAGGGAAAGAGAGAGAGCGAGTGGCAGGGATGAGAGATCAAGACAGCCTCACTCCTACTGGAAGATGACCTGATCTGTAACCTTTAAAATTCAAGTATTCATTAAAAAAAACAAAAAAACAAAATTAGCACTAGCTACTTTATGAGCTTGTCATGTTACAACACGCCCTTTGTGTTTGGAAGCGGTGCCTGTGTCTAATACTCAAGGTGTGTTTGTGACCGCTTCCCCCTCTCCTCTCTCCCCCTCTCTCTTCCCCTTCCTCTCCCTCGCTCCCCTCTCCTTCTCTCTCCCCTCCTCTCTCCTCTCCTCTCCTCCTCTCTCCTTCCTCTCCCTCTCCCTCGCTCCCCTCCTCTCTCCCCTTGCTCCCTCTCTCCTCTCTCTCTCTCCTCCTCCTCCTCTCTCCTTCCTCTCCCCTTCCTCCCCTCCTCTCCCTCTCCCTCCTCTCCCCCTCTCCCCTCGCTCCCCTCTCCCCTCCTCGCTCCCCTCCTCTCTCCCTCCTCTCTCCCCTCTCTCCTCTCCTCTCCTCCTCTCTCCCCTCCTCTCTCCCTCCTCTCCCCTCCTCTCCTCCCTCCTCTCCCTCGCCCTCCTCCCCTCCTCCCCTCCCTCCTCCTCCTCCCTCCTCCCTCCTCGCTCCCCCTCCTCCCCTCCTCCTCCTCCTCCTCCCTCCTCCCCCTCCTCTCCTCCTCTCTCCCCTCCTCTCCTCTCTCCTCCTCCTCCTCCTCCCCTCCTCCTCGCTCCCCTCCTCTCGCTCCCCTCTCCCCTCGCTTACCCTCCTCTTCTTGCGGGCCTTGGCCTCCGCCACTTTCTTGATGGGCCGGGCATTGAGCTCTTTCCAGCGCTCCTTGTATTCCTCCACCAGCTCTCTAGTGACCTGGATCTTCTGCTGGTGGTGCTTCTTCTCGTCATCCAGAAACCATTCAGGGACCTCGTCCACCTCCTCATTGTACGCGTACCTGCCACGCAAAGCACAAGCACGTCATGTGGACGCGACACGCAAAACACACACAGATCACGTGGACATGACACGCGCAGAACCAGCTGGCTGAACACACACACACACGTGAACTTGACAGGCAAACAGCAAACTGAACAGACATGCATTACACAAAGACTCGACACACAAGTACACGCAAACACACACACACACACCACACAAACCTGCCTTTTAATGTAGTAATAAAGTTCTATACACGTGCCGCTCAGCGCTCCCCTGGCTCTCGAATCCAGGGAATGCTGATCGCTCAGCTGACCCTACCTGTTGAAGGACTGGTCAACGAGGTCTCGTTGTTTCTTCTTGGACGCGGCGATGATGGTGCCCAAAGCCAGTCCCTCGGGGTTCAGGATCCGAGCCTTCTTACCTGCGGACAGACAAAAAAAAAAGAAACAAAACACAACATTGTTTCAAACCACAACGATCAAGCACAAAAATGTAAACCACGGAACAAAGTGCATGTAATGGAAAGACCTACTAACAGAATCAGAGACCAACAATTGAGTCTTTGAAGACAGAAGAGCAGTTTGTAATAATTGTGCACATTTCAAGACGTGCTGTCACAGTGTAGCAATCTCATTGGGAGAGTGTGTGTTGTAATAGACTAGAGCCACTCACTTGTGCTCTCGACAGGCACCACCTCGAAGTCCTGCTCCTCCCCCAGGCCTCTCTTCTCTCCTTTCATCCCCGGCTTCCTCTTCATATCCTGGATCGCACTGCACACAACACAGGAAGGACTTCACTTCACAAGAGGCACCACACTGAGCTCCGATCCCATCGGACCAGCCGCATCTACATGTACTCCCTTCTGTGAGTCAGTCGGATAACATCAAGGCTTTGCAACGCGTTGCAAAAATCAATAAATGAGCAAATTCTGGTCTGGTTTAGCGCTGCCATTATGTTAATATAATGTAACTGGGCTACTATATTGTAGAGCAGGCACTGGATATTGAGGTTAGTATATTGGGTTGTAAACACAGATCTTAAGCTAGCTTGTCAACAGGTTGTGAACTCTGACCTTTCGTCCTCGCTGCTGCTGGTGTCACCATCAGAGTCGCTGTCACTTTCTCCTCCTTCCTCCTGATCTTTGACCTGCGATGCTGCTCCAGCGTCCTGTTTAGTCTCCTCCCCTTCCTTATCAGTGGACGTGGCTTTACCTTTCCCCTTCCCCTTATCCTCTCCTGAAACAACGGGAGAGATATCCGTATGAAATGAAAGCAGTCCGTTATCAGAGAACATGCACATCTCCATCTCTTTAATTACTGGGTGGTAAAAGTAATCCGTTATATAAAATAAAACTGACGTTCAAGTATTATCCGTACATAAGAACATAAGAAAGTTTACAAACGAGAGGAGGCCACATTCAGCCCATCTTGCTCGTTTGGTTGTTAGCAGCTTATAGATCCCAGAATCTCATCAACCAGCTTCTTGAAGGATCCCAGGGTGTCAGCGTCAACAACATAGGGGTGATAACTGTCAATCACCATCAATGCAGAGGTTTTAAAAAAAATAACACATATCAATTGTAACAGTAATGTTAATAAGTCCTCCTGACCTGAGACCTTCTCAGTGTACAGTTTCTGGGTTTGTTTGATCTCAATGTCAGCATCAGCGTCCAGATCAAGCTCTGTGAAAATATCCTGGAGAAAGAAAACGAGAGAGAAGAGTTTGAACAGGAATGGAAAACACGAGAAAAATGCAACTCGGTGTCGGATTTGGGGGCGTGCACCTTCCCGAACCACAGGCTGGTCTCGCGGTCCCTCTTCTCACTCTTGTCCTCCAATTCCACCAGCAGCTCATTCTTTTCATCCTCCTCCTCCTCCTCCTGCACCCCCCCTGCAAATGACACCCTGCAAACAACAAGCAAACAGACAGGGAAGGTCAGGCACAGGAGCCCAGCACAGATCACAGCAGACAGGGAGGGAGGGTCAGGCACAGATCACGGCAGACAGGGAGGGAGGGTCAGGCACAGATCACGGCAGATAGGGAGGGAGGGTCAGGCACGGATCACAGCAGACAGGGAGGGAGGGTCAGGCACAGATCACGGCAGACAGGGAGGGAGGGTCAGGCACAGATCACGGCAGATAGGGAGGGAGGGTCAGGCACGGATCACAGCAGACAGGGAGGGAGGGTCAGGCACAGATCACGGCAGACAGGGAGGGAGGGTCAGGCAGAGGAGCCCAGCACACATTAGTGACAGGCAGGGTGAGGCACAGGAGCCCAGCACAGATCACAGCAGCTAAAAGCGTCTCAATTAATGAAATAATGGAAGTTGTGATCGTGTGACACAGGACTGGCTCACACATGTGGGGAGGAGGTCTAGACAAAATGTAAGGACTCCCAAGACCGACTTGTGAAAGGTTCACAGGATGACCTGCAACAGGAATTTTCTTGACCTCAGTTCCCTAGGAAAGCTAGTGAACATGTTCAGCTGATCTAGTTAAAAAGCATCACTCTCTCACACAAACTCATCCCACTCTACTGTGCCCAAGCTGTGCCCCCTGCTCTGGCGAGGGCAAGAAACCCAATCTGCACTCCAGGGTGGGTCTCGTACTTTTTGGTGGGCGCGTTCTTCCTCTGCAGCTCTTTCTGTCGTTCCTGGATCTCATCCAGGTCATCAGAGTCAAGGTCGCTGGCCAGAGACACCTGATCATCCTCAATCTCCTCCTCCTCCTCCTGGTCAGACAGGTAGATGTCATCCTTCTCTCCAGCCCCACCTTCCACCAGCACCGCGTCCGCGATCCTCATATCACCACGGGCAATCACACCGAGAGTCTGAAAGAGGGAGAGAGCGTGAGAGTGAGACAGACAGCTACCCTGTCATTAGCAACCTCATTAGACCCTAAAGAGAATGCAGCCATTAATCCACTCTAGCCCACCCCAAGATGTTCTACTTCTCCAGCTAAGTGGGCAGCTTAAGTGTACAGGAGGTTGGGGTAGGCGTTCTGGACCCTCAGTCAAGTCCATGCCACAAGGGGGGGTTGTGTGACATGCTATTGCACTCGTCCAGGGGTGCTTTCCGTGTCTTGCCTTGGTCTTGGAGATGGTCTTCAGGGAGAACATTCCCGTTTCACTGCTGTCGGCGATGGAGACGCCTGGCAGGTCCATCTTGAGCTCCACGCGCTCCCGCAGCTTCCGGCGCTCCTTCAGGATCTTCTTCTTCTTCCTGCCAGAAAAAAAAAACACATACACACACATCACTTACTGTTCCTGCTCAGGAACATAGATACACACGCCTAAACAAGAGAGACACACAGACACCCTGTCCCGCACCTGCGCAGTTCAGCCACCTCCTCTGCTTTGATCTCTGCCAATCTCTTCTCCATCTCTTCTTCGTCTTCTTCTTCCTCCTCCTCCCCTTTTTTTCCCTTCTCTAGCTCAGCCTCCTTCCTCCCCTTCTTGCTGTCTTTCTCCTCTATGTCACTCTCTCCATCACTGGAATCCAGGCTGTGGGGAGGAAAAGAATGACGTGTGAAGTGTGAGAATGCACACAAGACAGAGCGCTAAAACAGGGCCAGCTGCAAGGAGAGTTAAACAAGTTACCTGATCTCCTGGTGTAGTTCCTTCGCTTGATCTTTCAGTCTCTTTGCCAGGAACTTGCGCAGCTTGCTTCTCCAGTTCAGCAGCGCTCTGTAAATAGAGAACACAATGTGGGAGTCACATCAGGGCTCTGGAAACACAAGCGCTGCTATTCCTGTGAAAGAGGGTTCGTGTCCAGGGCGTACCGGAGCTCCTTGCGCCCGAGCACCCTGACATCACGACAGCACTCGCGGATCTCCACCGTGGTGGCGGGGTGGGTCTCCAGGTCCTCGCTGTCAAACGTAATCTGAGACAGAGAGACAGTAAATGGGTCAGTTTCAAACAGCTACTGTTTGTAAATCCCCAGCACAGCTCCGGAGCCCGCACTTCCCCCGGCAGAGTTCTCTCCTCACCTCATTGGCCTTGCTCAGGAAGTCCACTGCATTCTCCGCCTTGACGAATTCCGTGACGGAGAAACGATGATAAAGAGTCAAGTCACCATCTGTATATCCCTCAGCCTGAAAACAGCAGAGCAACCGTGAGAACTAGATATCACTGTGCACTGTTAACAGATCACAGCAACACAAACACAATCACAAACACAGTGAACTGCACACACACCCCACAGGACTACACACACACACACACAATCAGAAACACAGTGAACTGCACACACACAATCAGAAACACAGTGAACAACTGCACACACACACAATCAGAAACACAGTGAACTGCGCACACACACACACACACACACACACACAATCAGAAACACAGTGAACTGCACACACCCCACAGGACTACACACACACAATCAGAAACACAGTGAACTGCACACACACACACACACACACACACAATCAGAAACACAGTGAACTGCACACACACCCCACAGGACTACACACACACAATCAGAAACACAGTGAACTGCACACACACACACACACACACACAATCAGAAACACAGTGAACTACACACACACACACAATCAGAAACACAGTGAACTGCACACACACCCCACAGGACTACACACACAATCAGAAACACAGTGAACTGCACACACACACACACACAATCAGAAACACAGTGAACTGCACACACACACACACACAATCAGAAACACAGTGAACTGCACACACACACACAATCAGAAACACAGTGAACTGCACACACACACACACACAATCAGAAACACAGTGAACTGCACACACACACACAATCAGAAACACAGTGAACTGCACACACACACACACACAATCAGAAACACAGTGAACTGCACACACACACACACAATCAGAAACACAGTGAACTGCACACACACACACAATCAGAAACACAGTGAACTGCACACACAGATCACAAGAACACAAACAGAAACACAGTGAACTGAGCACAAACAGAAACACAGTGGTGCCAGGACACACACACACAGGGTTGGGGTCAATTCCCATTTTTAAATAAATTCCAAGTCCTTCAAATGAATTCCTTGGAAGTGGAATTTGAATTGATTCAAAGGGCATGGGGAATGGGACTGGGAATTGATTTTTAAAAGGAACTGAACCCACCCCTGCACACACACACGCACACACGCGCACAGCCAGCACAGACCTTCGCTTTCTTGACCGGCACCAGATCCCGGATGGTTTTAGCTTGCATCTCCACCTCCTTGAAGGCGTGTTTTGGGTCAAAGAATTTATTATCGATTTTATCTGGAGCCAGGTAACCTGAGGAGACACCATCACCATCATTATTAGAATAGCTACAGCAAGACCCTGAAACTTTTAAACACACAAACAAAAGACTAAGCAACAGCAGGAGTCCTTTTTCCATCCCTGAGAGAGAGACTAGGGTGCAGAAACACACCAGCAGTTCAGCAGTACAGCACCCTCATCGAGAGAAAGGCTTTACCCTGACAGACGACGAAGATCTCAGCTGACTCGTTTCGGGAGGCCTGCGGCTTGGTGGCCTGGACCTTCTTAAAGAACTGCTGGAAGATCCAGAGCAAGGGCTGGTAATCCTTGGAGCGGAACACCTTGGTGATGAAACAGCCCCCCTTGGAGAGGAACTCCGTGGCCAGCTTCAGAGCCATGAGGGTGAGGTGAGCTGTGGGAGACAGAAGAGAGAGAAGCCAGTCTGTTACACCAGGGCAGGACCAGTCAGTCATACTGAAACACCTTACAGAGGAACTCACAAGCTAGTTTCAGAGCAGCAAAACAACACTAATGCCTTTTTCAGTTAACAGAGCTCTGTGCCCTCATGCTCCACAGTGTGTCACGGATGCTACCTTGTGAATAGGCGTCGTATTGCCAGTTGGCTCCCACGTTGGGAGCACCATCATTCAGACAAACATCAACCTTCCAGGTCTGCAGCTCCTTCTTCAGGGCCTGGGGGAGAAAGCATGTATTCATATCTGAATAACATTCATATTAACATTATTATTACTGTTCTTACACACAGTGGAAGAGCAGGGAGCTGCAGTCACTGCACAGCAGCTTGCTCACAGAGTCGGACTGCCTCGCTGGGCTACCTGCGCCCCCTACCTGTCGGCATTTCTCTGTGGTGATGTCCTCTTGCAAGGTGACCACATTGGGAATGGGCTTGATAGGAACCAGGTCCACTCCTGAGAGAGGGAGAGAGAGACCGAGAATGAATCCCACTGTTATATGGAATCTTACTGTACAATTGACCATGATTAGCTTAAACTGGCAGCAACCTAGAAAAGTGAACATGAGAATGGATGAACTCGACTCACCAATGACGAGACTGGAGACAGGCATGAACTTGGACGCCACCTGCAACCTGCAGACAGGAGAAGACATTCAGAGCAGCAGCAAAACTACTACAATAAAGAAACAGAGCACTAGAAGCACAAACTGTAGAACTGGACCCATACTAATTCACATAGAACTGCAAACGTACTGTCAAATATATTCAATCTTAGTAAGTGAAGTCACACTTTTCAGATTTAATCGGTTGACATGAAATTACACGAGATATGGCATTAGTGTACCCAAATAGCATCACAGTTCATTACATTAGCCCACAGGACTGTGGGTGTATCTCTTTGTGTTTCTTTGGGTGTGTTTCTGTGCGTGTGTCTCTGCACATGTATCTCTTGTGTATCTCTGTGTGTGTGTGTGTCTCTTGTGTGTCTCTGTGTGCCTGTACTCACCATCCTCCTGGAGCAGCACACAGGTCCAGCACGGCTCGTGCTTTCTGAAGGAACTGGAACTTGCGGTTCAGCTGAATCAACTTGAAGGAGGATCGAGAGCGGTAACCTGGAACAGAGAGAGAAACAGACAAGAAACATCAGCACTGCACAGCTCAGAAGCTAGGGAATGTGATCAAAACTGGCACTGGAACAAAAGCACAGGAAACAGACTGGGTTCATTACTTTTGTGGTTTCAGAAATATTTGTAAATATGAATTTTCACACTTAATGAGGAAGGAATGTTATGGAAGTGTCAAACTCCAGGAGCATCATAAATGCGAAAATTAGGAAAAACAAGCGGTTACAACCAGTAATCTTGAGTAAAAATTCTACTGCCAGTAAGAAGCCCTAAAAAGACTGCTGACAGTAGTTTAACACCATCACGGAAAAATAATTATATTGTATTGACTAAGTTTAGAGAAACGTGTGGTTGTGCAACTACTGCCAGCAGCGGAATCAGCTGCGTTCGTGCCAGCAGAAATCATGTAACACCAGGCTACGAAAAAAGCAAAACCAAAGATAACTGCAGTATAATAATATCCTTAGTAATGATCTCACCGATACATGCTGTGTTGTATCAATAAAATCACTGCGACAAGCTGCCTTTTTAATTGTCTAATTGCATGTAACAAAATATCTCAAAATGAAGTCCGCTCGCCAGCAGCAAGGCACGGTTTTATTTTACATATTTAAAACCATCGACTTCTCTTACCCGTCTCCTTGGCCAAATGGTAAAACTTATCCTTCCTGGTCTTTCCTACTTTCAGTTTCTTCCCCATGTCTCCCGCGGCAGTGGGATATTATATATTTTATTGAATATCGTTATTATTCTAGGCTCGATCTGCTACACACAACCCGACTCTCCGCCTGACTAACACGTGTGTTCCACAGCATGAGGGACAACCTGCGCACAACGTCACCCGCTGAGTGGGTTACGTCATCAACAGGCGTGTCAATATCAACACCCAACTTTATTTAAAAGTTAACAGAGTAAAATGCTAGAAATATATATAGCCCAGCTGTTACTACAAAGCTAAGCTTTCGACGCCTATTTTTACAGCACGTTCGTGGTTAATGTGGACATTTGTTGTCGGCCCCTGAACCGGATGCATACCTTGGAATGAGTGGTTTTATTCAAATGTTATTATTATTCGTTCATTTAGTAGACGCCTTTATCCAAGGCGACTTACAGAGACTAGGGTGTGTGAACTATGCATCAGCTATAGAGTCACTTACAACTACGTCTCACCCGAAAGACGGAGCACAAGGAGGTTAAGTGACGTGCTCAGGGTCACACAATGAGTCAGTGGCTGAGGTGGGATTTGAACCGGGATCTCCTGGTTACAAGCCCTTTTCTTTAACCACTGGACCACACAGCCACAGTTATTCCATATGATGTTCTGCACAGTTTTGTAGTAACTTCACTATTAACTAATACAAGTTAATAAAACTCGAGACGCCAACCTTTCGTTTGTCGGTGCGAGCAGTGAGCTGCCGGAGAATGGTTGCAAAACGTCTCTCAGACTCCACCTATGTTAGGTGTTTAACACGTTGATTCCGAAGTGTATTTATCAAATAGTCCACTAGGGGGAGCCACAGTGCATGATGTAAGCGTCCAGAGAGAAAGTGAGATGCATGCAAGGACAGTACTCTGTACAGGATAGGTCATTGATGGAACAATACAATTAAAAAAAATATTAAACCAGCGTTGTGAGGCCCTTTTGAATTCTGTTCATGCTATTCCAATCAAATTGTGTTGTTTTGTATTGTATTGGAATCTGAACTCAGAAACTCCCTCAGACAAAACAAACTCTCCTATTAAAGCGCACTAGTTACTGAAGAGTTGGGACAGTGTGTATTGTCACAGATTGTGGAATGCCAGGAGTTATGTGTTTGATTGTTTGTTGATTCACAGTTAGCTTTAATAAAAGCCTGCTCATTTATTTTCACGCCTGCTACCACAGTCAGGGTTGTGTCCCTGATTACAAAAGAGATGATCCCATGATGCCCAGCACTGCCAAGGCTGATCAGCGACTTTCACTGATGGAGAGAAGCAGAGAGAGAGAGAGAGAGAGAGAGAGAGAGAGAGAGAGAGAGAGAGAGAGAGAAAGGAGAGAGAGAGAGACAGTGAGAGAGAAGGATGGAGGGGACTGAGTGGGAGAGAGGTAGTCCAAGATCCAGAGTCAGGGATGGAGATATCGATAAGCACAGACAGTAAGAAAGAGTGATAGATAGATGGACAGAGGTAAAAAGAGTGATAGAGAGAGGGATTAATCTCTTGCTCACATGCTGAGCTGGATTTTTCTCTCCATTGTAGTGTAAACAATGCAGTCTCAAGAATGGAGGGCTTATAAGGGATAGGCAGAGGCAGACTGCAAACGACTGCAGAGAGAGAGAGAGAGAGAAAGAGGTATCTATCCATTTATATGTCTGTCTGTCTGTGATGTTGTCTACAAAAATCTATTCCCAGGATTATATGTATAAAATAAGTGTAGGTTTTTCATTTCGTAACATTAGCATGGAATTTTCACCTTTCAGGAATAGAAGTTACAGTATTTGAAGACGAGCCCAGGGTCAGCTGCACCTCTAAACTTCCTTTAGTGAAGTCTTCATTGGCAATGCCGTGTTTTACAGTATGGCAATGTGTTGTGCCAGCCATGGAGTTTTTCTCAGTTGACGGTTTTGCATGGACAAGGCAATCTTCATGAATGCAATGGTCTGCCTGGCTGAGAGGGACCTCATACTTCTACATAGAGATATCCTGTCTTGTCCTCTCTGCTAGCCACTCTCTCATCTCCCACAGAAACTCCCTCTCTCCCTTTATTTCACTCTTCTGCTGTTCTCTATCTTTCTCCTTTCTCCCTCCCTCCTTCTCCCCATTCCTGTCCTGCCTTTGCTCTTCTCTGTCTATCCTTTCTCTTTCTTTCTCTCTCGCTCCCCTTCCTCTCTTCCCTCATTCTAACTCCCTCTTTCCTTTCACCCACCTCTCCCTCTCATAGTGAGTGTTGGAGGACTAAGCTATCCCACTCTGCTCCACGATGTTGTACACTCTAGCCGGCGGGGGCACACTCTGCGGTGTGGCCTCCCTGGTGCTGCTCATTGTTGCCACGGCAACTGATTTCTGGATGCAGTACCGCTATTCCGGGAGCTCAGCCAATCAGGGGCTCTGGAGGTTCTGCATCAACCGAAAGTGCCACTCCCACACCATCACTGTCGGTGAGTCTGTCTGCAGTATCTATCTGTCTGCTGTCAGGGTAATGATACACACATGGAAAGGCTGTCAATAATTGTGTGCACCACAGACTTATATAACTAAGGCAATAATGAAATAAGCTCAGCAGCAGGTCATTCAGGATGATCTCATTCAAACCTATGACTCAGTGATACCCAGTAGAGGGGCTACGAGAGCCTCGTTCTGTCCGCCGCACACATCAAACTAACCTGCAGAGGGCGCTGTGTCCCACACTGGCAGCACCACACCCATGCCACTCTGTCTGGAGCAATGAGAAGTGTGCTGGTGCCACTGTCTTTCATTGCTTTACTGACTCAACCAGCATGACCTTCGTTACCACATGGAGCGGCACGGCGCTCTTTCTATTCCAGTGTCGTGAAACTCCCTGTGTCCCTGCAGCGTTCTGGGATGCCACGCGAGCCTTCATGCTGCTGTCGATGCTGAGCTGCTTCACCGGAGTCATCCTGGGGCTCAGCGCCTTCACCAACGGGGCGAAGAATAAGAGGGTGAAGGCTGGGGGCATAGCGCTCTTACTGTCAGGTGAGGACTGGGAGAGGGCGAGGGAGGCACTGTCTGGTGTGGTAAAGACACAGATCCAGAGGTGCTCTGTGCTTCACTGTTGTACTAGGATCATCAACAGAGCTGTCATGTGCATTACGGTCTCTGCCTCCTCTCTCTCTCTCTCTCTCTCTCTCTCTCTCTCTCTCTCTCTCTCTCTCTCTCTCTCTCTCTCTCTCTCTCTCTCTCTCTCTCTCTCTCTCAGGGTTCCTGGCTCTCCTAGCCCTCTCTATCTACACAGGTGTCACAGTTAATTTCTTTGGGAAGCGCTTTGTAGACTGGAGATTTTCTTGGTCCTATATCCTCGGCTGGGTGGCGATCATTCTTGCCTTCGCTGCTGGTAAGTCTGTCTGTCTTCCTGTCTATCTGTCTGCCCCTGTCTCTGTCTATGTCTCTCACTGAGTCCTTCCCTGTCTGTCTCCATTTCTTCTGATATTTTTGTTAGTGATAATTAATGATGATGATTATTGATTCTCTTTATTATTATGATATATTTTTCGCAGGTATTTTTCAGCTCTGTGCTCATCAGAAGAATAGCACTGAGCCCCCCCCTCCCAATGTGACTGACAGCTAGACCCCGTCCGTCAACCTTACTGACTTACTAGAACACGCCCCTTTTACTGTGACTGCTTGCTAGATCCCGCCCTCTCAATGTGACTGACAGATAGACCCTGTCTTCTCAATCTAACTGACAACTTGTCTCCGCCTTCCACAACTGACTGACAGCCTCTCAGCACGCTTTCTGAATGAGAAGTGATTATGCATACCTGCGATAGACCTGCGTTTGGACAGATCAGAAAAGATCTGGATTGAAATCTGGATTTGACTGCCACAGATCTGAATGCATCACAATGTAATCTTGTGTGACTCCAAGGACCGGACTGAGGCGTCAGGGAAGCTGGACCTGAAGGATGACAGCCCAGTCCCTGCGATTGTCAGCAAGCTGACCCTGGCTCTGTAGACACTGCTGGCTTTTGCAATAAAACCACCTCAGAGCACCACTGATAGCTTCCTACTTTATTCCCATGTGATAGGCACTGGAGATATCTGTACACATGGGCAGGAGGGATTACCCCATATTACTGAAACAGAGGCAAGAGGGTGGGGCTGGTGTGTGTGTGTGTGTGTGTGTGTGTGTGTGTGTGTGTGTGTGTGTGTGTGTGTGTGTGTTATAGAAGATTGCATAAATCAGGCCAGTGAATCACTCCAGAAGAGAGTTACAACTTTCAGCTTTTATTTCAGTTCAACACAGATAAAAGAAAGTGCATGACAGATTGAAGAGGTATATATCAAATCAGACCCTGTTCACCCATTAATACAGGCAACCACCAAACTCCCAGGGCAGAGGAGCTTGGAGAACACATTTAAACAACAACAACAGAACCGGTCTAAAAGTTCAGACGGAAGTCGGATCACAAACACAATGCAGTCCAGGATATGGTTTCATTTGTGCACAACTTTGCTGAGCTGAAAGAAGAGATTGGTTTAGACAGTGCTGTGTTTTCAAGCCTTGACTTTTAAAAAGAGGGTTTAATGAGACGCTTTAGGGATCGTATTTAAAAAGGTGTTTTAATGAGAACCTTTATGGAACGTCTTTAAAAAAAGGGTTTAATGAGAACCCTTTAGGGATCGAATTTAAAAATGTGTTTTAATAAGAACCTTTCTTGGTCAACAAACAAGACTATATGAACAGCACACAGTTAGATTTCAAAGTTACCTGCTGGAATAAACCCCTGGACTTTTTCAAACATGTATTTTCAAACACACACACACACACAGACAGACACACACACACAGACAGACAGACACACACACACACACACACACACACACACACACACACACACACACCCTCATCTTCAATGTAAGATCAGCCTCAACCCCCAGCCTTGGTTTTCTCAGACAGCTTGTGCTGCACTCACTGCCTCTGCACGGTGTTGTTCAGTCCAGCTTGTAGGAGACTTCGGGGGTTAGTGGGGGAGGAGTCGAGGTGTACCTCCCCTTTATTATGACAGAGACCCCCCCCTTCCCCTTCCCCTCCTCCAGCCTCCTGCCCTAGGCAGCATCTACACTGAAACAAGATATACAATGAAATAACAGAAATACAATTGAACACTTCACACCACAGCACAACAGGAATGACTTTAATTCTGGTTTTCTGCACTTCCTGAGAGACAGGAAGGAAAATCGCTGAATCTGCATTGCAGCTGGATAAACCAGAGGCGCTTAGTGCAAACACTGCCATCTAGTGTTTAAATACTATACTTATAAGTTAGGCTGTCTTGTAGTTTAGATGAGATCCATAAAAGTGCCTGCAAGCGTGTGTCCATATCCCAAAAAAGAAATAAAATGTGCTACACAGGTTTTATTAGGGGCTTGGTTCCTTACCACACTTGGATGGAATGTCGAGAGGCACCAGGTTTCTGTTGCAGAGATGGACGAAGGCAGCTGCCAGGCTGCAGGAGGTCCTGTCTGCGCTGGGCCCGCATGTGCTGCTCATACACAGCTTATAGAATGGAGCCGGGTCCACCTAGAGAGAGGGAAAGGGGGTTCAGCACTGAACACAGGAGCCTGGCACTCGCTCGTATACCAGAGACTAGAGAGAGGGAAAGGGGGTTCAGCACTGAACACAGGAGCCTGGCACTCGCTCGAATACCAGAGACTAGAGAGAGGGAAAGGGGGTTCAGCACTGAACACAGGAGCCTGGCACTCGCTCATATACCAGAGACTAGAGAGAAGGAAAGGGTGTTCAACACTGAACACAGGAGCCTGGCACTCGCTCGAATACCAAAGACTAGAGAGAGGGAAAGGGGGTTCAGCACTGAACACAGGACCCTGGCACTCGCTCATATACCAGAGACTAGAGAGAGGGAAAGGGGGTTCAGCACTGAACACAGGAGCCTGGCACTCGCTCATATGCCAGAGACTAGAGAGAGGGAAAGTGGGTTCAGCACTGAACACAGGAGCCTGGCACTCGCTCATATGCCAGAGACTAGAGAGAGGGAAAGTGGGTTCAGCACTGAACACAGGACCCTGGCACTCGCTCGAATACCAGAGACTAAAGTGAAGCAAGAACAAATTTAAAACAGAAAGTAAGAAAACAAAAGAGAAACACACAGCTCCCTTTTCAAAATAGTCCAGGAGCGGTTTTAAGAGCTAATCAGTGGGATCTTTGACCCATTAATTATCAAATCCATCAAAGGCTAAAAAAATGACAAAGTAGCCTGTCCTCAAATGAGGACAATGGCACTTAATGGGTTAAGCCCCGGCTTGCGGTGGTTCTGAGATGGATCAGCTGCTAGGACCCGGACGAGCACGCCTCTCGTTCGTAACCCTGGTCTCATGACTGTGTTGAAGCACTGAGAGCTCACCACTCTGAAGCAGTTCCTCATGGGGGAGCAGGCGTCTCTGAAGAGAGCTTTGCAGGTGTGCTGGCTCACTGCAGCCGGGCAGCTCTTGGGCTTCTTGCTGTTCGAACGACACTGAGAGCCGACCTGAGGAAAGACAGGCTGCTGTGAATGTTGAAGTGACAGAGCAGTCTGAAGATGAGCAGCACTATCCAGCCCTGTCGCTGTGGACTCTACTGATATTGAAGAAGAAGACCGCACACAGCATCAGCTAGGACAGTACCTTTCATCACACAGAGCCTAATGTTCATAAAGAGCAAGAAAACATTTAGCAACACAAGCACTTGTCCATTGTGTTGTGAAATGATATTGTTTGATAAACTGCTGGGTTTTGACAGATTTCTTTTTTTTTTAAATAAATCAGCTTTGATCTGTAGGTTGCAATTCTTAATAAGTTCAGTTCAATTCAGTTCAACTCAAAGCAAGGCTAGTGGATGAGGTTGGATGCAGTGTACCTGCCAGCTCTGGATAAAGTGTGGGATGCTGTCTGTGTGGGAGTGGTCAGGCTGAGTGAACTCATTCGCAGCTTCATTGTCATTGGTCCCGAAGAGGCCCGCCGAGACACCTGATCAGGATACAGAGAGGAGGGACATGGATTACAAAACTCAGCACTGGACACCCGAATCTGGATACCTGAATCAGCAACTTTATGAACTCCATAGAGTTCACACAATGTTCTAAAAATGAAAATAAAAAACGGTAACTGAAGGGGATATTATCCGTTCCTGATAACTGAAATGAAGAAGACTCTGATTCTGAATCCCTGGGAGCTGCAGAAGCATGTGCATTAGGGGAGTGTAGAGCCATACAACGTGGAAATAAGATCTTAAAGCCTCGCTGTCATTTCATTGTGTAATCCCTGACTGGAGAAACACTCCACTCTAGTTCCCAGGATGCCAGCCTCTAAGCTGGTCTCTTTACTTCAGTTCAGTACTGACCGTGTTGCCAGCCACTCAGAGTCAGGGTACAGAAGCTGTGGTGCTTGTCACATGACACGGTCACCCCGTTTTGATTGGTCATCGTGATTTGATTGGCGTCCTTTCTGACAGTCACTCCATTTTTGACCAGGGGCAAGTCAGCTGGGCTACAGGCCACCTCCACCTGGCAACCAAAAAGCCAAACCCAATCAGAGCCCTGCTTCACCGCACAGAACAGCCCCGTTTAAACCTCAAGCCTCAATGCGGTATCAGTGATTTATTTCATTCATTTGTATTCCATTCTTTGCCATTTCAGAAGCAAATAAGCAATAAGCAACAAGTTCAGCTACATTCATAACTAATAAACATAACTAATAAAGTCTCTCTGAATGCCTTCAATCTGTTCGTATAATGCGTGCACATATGTAACAGTCATTCAAGCAGATTTGCACAGTACATTTAGCTTCAGTTCCAGTTGAAGTATAAAAATGAAAGTAATATTGCATGACTGCTCTCTGAATGTGAGGAGTCTGGACAGGGCTCTAGTGGGCCTCTGCGCTGTGTACTGTACCCGCGGGCCGGGCAGGATGGTGACGACAGTCTGGTTCATCTCCAGGTATAGAGATCGTCTCCCTCCTGGCTCCTGCCTCAGCAGCACAGTGAAGCTGTCCTGAGTGAAATCCTGGGCCAGGACCACACTGCACCTCCCTGCCACCTCAAACACCTTCCCATCGAACGACACCACGAAGCGGCCCTCTATCAGCATAGCGTGGTCTGAAACACACAAACAGGGGCTGTGCTGGAGGACGCAGATCAGCATTACTACACTGCAGCTCACAGCTCTGAGTGTGAGGAGTCGAGACACACTATTGCACTGAAACTTTCTGAGGAGTCTGCAGAAGAAAAGTAAGCAATGGATTGAGAAGCATACAGGATATTAAACAAGTACGACATTAAATAATAGTTGCAATGCCATCAATATTCTGATACCTCCACTCTTGCCAAACATACCGAACATTGGGCAACTGGCTGTTTTGAGCAAAAATAAACGTATAGAGGACATCAAATCTCTTGTCAAAGCGCCCCATCGAATGTTGAGCTATTTCAGACACATTATGTATTACATTGGTATTAACATTCACTCTTCTCATAACCCCTCAGTCCGCACTTCACTGTTTTAGGATCTAATGGGTTGCAAGGGGAGGGAGCGGCTGCAGTCAGTTACACGGTGGCAGGTGAAGGGACAGGGGTAGGGGACTCACGTTCAAAGGGGCTCTCCATCATCCTCCTCTTGAGTCGGTAGTACTCCGCGACGGGGCTCAGGCTGCCCAGATCCCTCAGGGGTCTCAGCAGGCTCTCCTCCAGCAAGAAGGCAGTGATGTTGGACAGGCTCAGCTCAGCATCCTCTCCAGGCAGCACAGGCAGCCTCACTGCCACCAAGCCGTTACTGAGAAACAGGGGAGTACATACAGAGACTGAGCCGGGTCTGCTGTGTTTGAGCTGGGCTAGAGAACTGCAAAGAGCTGGCTCAGCAACGAAAAGACATCTCATACCACAAGGGACATGGTCAGCTACTCGTGAACTGACTTTTATCAAAAGAACAATATGCTTGTAGCATGTGTTTGGCTTTGCATGGTTAATCAGGTTCCTAAAACTGCTTTCCCATCTGTGCTTCACCAATGTGTTCACCATGCTTTCACTGTGCTTTCCTCCAGCTCATTGAGAACACACTGCCATGCTCTACCTGGCTGTGTATCTGTAGAGCTCTGCCAGCGGTTTCCGGATCCTGCTCACTGCTCTGGACAGCTTTGTGTCAGTCCACTTCAGCACCTGCTGCGCAGCCTGTCACAGAGAGGACAAGCAAGACAAGCAGAGATAGAAATACTGAATATGCTTTTCACAGTGCAGTGCATTCTTGTACCAGTCGTCCTGCATTCCTTAAAGAAAAAAGATACCAGAATGCATTGGGATGAGAGTTAACCCTTATACTATCCATTTATCATGCTTTACCATACTGCTCTGTGCTCTGCAATGCTTACCTATGCTTGGCTACACTTTGCTGTGCTTTTACAAGGGACAAACCCTGTCCCAGATGAACATGAACTCATATGGTCCCCCTTGGTGTAACTGTGGGGATGTACCGTATGGTTGATGTGTGTGTGAATGGTTGCTGGTTGATGTGTGTGTGAAGTTGCTGGTGACTCACTGTGTCCAGGCCCCTGGTAAGGAGCTGCAGTACCCCGTGGATGTGCTGCCTCAGCCACACCTCCTTGATGAGGACGGGCAGTCGGGACTCCAGCCCCCCTAGGACTTCTTGCGCCCGCTCCCTCCACACCTCGTCCAGGGTCCTCAGAGTCACGTCCTGATAGGCGTCCTTCAGAGTGCTCAGCGGCCCTGCGAGACACACCCGCCACTCACAACATGCAGCCCACAGCCCTTTCCAACAGTCTCGTTTGCTGCCTCATACTTATGGCTCTGCCTAGCTTGCCCTTATAAAGGTTTACTACCATATTTAGCACCATATTTTTGCAGCTTTCCCATGCTTTTCCCCGTGGTTATGCTATGCATTTACCATAGTTTAGCTTGGTTTGCCATTCTTATGAATATGTTTTACCATAACTCACTATTGTGTACAATGCTTACCTATGCTTTACCATGCTTTCACTGTGCTTTATTACACTTTGCTATGCTTTTACAATGGGACATTTTTATAAGGGTACTACAAAAGTATTAGAATTCTATGATGCCTTATTCCATCCAAATGAATTTCAGAATAGCTGCTATCCTGTGTTCTATTCCATTACATACTGGATTCTGTTAGTACTAGAAATTCCAAAGGATTTCCAGACTGCAGCAGGAATGGAGCATCATGCACAATACTTTGTGAAACAGGTTTGCTCCACAGCACTGATGCTCGCAGCTTTGACCAGCGGGTGTCGCTGTTGCTCTTACTTTTCAGCTCATCCTGCATCTGCTGCAGTGTCCTCTGAATCCTCTGGAGGTAGCGCGGCAGCCCCTGTGTGAGGGCGTCTCTGAGCCAGCTCTGCCCCCACGCCGGTGAGCCAGCCCGGCCCGAGTTCTCTACCAGCCTGCCCGCTGCCTGAGTCAGCCGGAGAGGATATCCAGACAGCTCCAACAGCAAGTCAGTGTGCTGCACCTGCATATATATATATATATATATATAGCTAATGAACTAAACTATAATGTCTGTAATAAATCATTATGTCTGTAATAAATCAATAAATCATGACAGAGCTGCCTATGGAAGTAGTTTCTGCACTGGAGGGTCAGTGACACAGTTTCAGAGTAGATAATGAACTCACATCTCTCCTGAACTCCAGCAGCTTGCTCTCCAGCTTCCTGCTCTTGTCCAGGAGCCTGGTCTTCAGCTGGGAAGAAACCTCAGCAAGTCTGGCCTGCAAGAGACCCAGGATTGACATCCTGCTTTAGAAAAGTGTTTTCAAAGGACGATATCAAAAATCACTCCTGTGCTAGAGGTTACAGGACCTGGGAAGTGCAAGTATAATAGACTACCTGAAAGTAAGGCATACAAACTTTTTTTGTATTTTCTTTAATGCAATAATGTGTGCTTCTTTCAATACTGCACATGTGAGCCCTACAGCACACAGCGAATGTTCTTTCAATACTGCACATGTGAGCCCTACAGCACACAGTGAATGTTCTTTCAATACTGCACATGTGAGCCCTACAGCACACAGCGAATGTTCTTTCAATACTGCACATGTGAGCCCTACAGCACACAGCGAATGTTCTTTCAATACTGCACATGTGAGCCCTACAGCACACAGCGAATGTTCTTTCAATACTGCACATGTGAGCCCTACAGCACACAGTGAATGGAAGTGCACGTCGGGTAAGATTTATGGAATGGTTTCATTATCTCTCAGGGTTACATTGTTACTGAGTGTCTAGGAGAACTCCAGCACCCTCTCCTGGTTACCTCGGCTGTGTGCAGGCCGTCTCTGCTTCCCTGTGCCCACAGGTTCACACTCCCATTCACCAGACTGAGCGAGACGTGTCCCAGCGTCCCCTGTCTCACCCCGTCCACACAGCAAGACACGTCCACCTCGAACCGCCGCTGTCCCTCTGAACAAACAGACAGCTCCAGGCTGTCCTCTCCCACCTCCCCTGCACAGAGAAGAAGAGTAAGTGCACAAGGAAAGCATCAAACCTGCACACATAACCATGCAATATCCCAGTGAAGAGTGCAAGCCCAAATATGAATAGCTGCATTGTAGCAGGAATATTGTTATCAGCATTGGAAAGGTGCTGTAATACACCTTTAAGAGAAGCTGCCCTTAAGTACAGTATAAATACACAAGAGCATTCCTGTTCTAACACTACATACAGAATTTGAGTTATCTGTCATGTGACTGGGGACAGTTCTGGGGAAAAGGGGGATTAGGGGTCATTATAGGGTTAATTTTTTTTTAATAATATTCTCGTCATGCCTGTGCTAATGTGACGGTTTCTGTACTGTTACAGGTCATTCAGAACTATGATTTTTTTAATAGTTGAAAAAGTACTGAAGTAATCTAAAACAACGAATAATACTGTTATAAAATGGGCAGAATTTTTACCATGCATATAATGATTGTTCAACTGAAAGACATTTTACAGTTTATTTGTTGATAATGCAAAAGTTAAAATAATGGCTAAGCAGGATTCAATCAGAGAGAGAAACAGAGTCAGGCTGTATTCACACTGCAGTGCTGCTATGCACGGGGAATGTATTTGCTTCAGACTGTACTGTACCGTTGGCGTAGCCGGCGAATGCCTGTAGACACCGGCTGCCCTGCGAGGCCCACAGCGTGACCCTGTCCCGGTGGTCCAGGCTCCCCTCCAGCAGGATGTGGTTCTGGAGGAGTGAGGAGGTCAGCCTGCCTGCCAGGACCAGCTGCACATCAGCACAGCCCTGCAGCTGGAACGCGAACACAAACACCACACATGCACACTGGGGCTGGAGTATTGTTTTAGCAATAAGATCTGCCTGAGAATCACAGTTCAGCTTAGCATAACAGCCCCTCAGCCTCATCAAGGTCTCCTGACTCACAGAAACACACTGGCAATGGCCAGTCGGAGGAATGTGTATTTTTTAAAATTTGTATTATACCCAATGTGATTTATTTTTTGCCTTTTATCATATTATTCATCAAGGATGTACAAAACTTGAGCTTGTGTAATTTAAATTAGCACGCTAAATATTAAAAATACATCAAAGTAAACACAATCATGCATCTCTTTTAAAATGTCGATGTGGCTAACCAGAACACAATAGAATTTGTTTAACAAGGCAAGGGCTTGTCTTGATCTTCTGCTCTTTCAGATTACAGTTAAACTGTGTCTATGGTCTAGATTCAAATGATGTTTAAGACGTTTTATGAATACCAGTTGAAATTTTGTTGAACGCCTTTTGAGCGAGATGCACTCACCTCAGATTTGCATGTGCTAAACACCCTGTTATTAAGCAAGAAGAGCATACCATAGCTGACAGAAGGCAGCAGACCACATGTATGTGAAGCTCTTAAAGTTACCTCCACCTCTATGGAGTAGTTCTTGACCCCTGGCGAGCCGTGGTTCCTTGCAGTCACTAGGAGGGCACTGTCGCTGTCCTCTTGTCCGCTGCTGGACACTGACACTCGGGTCTCGGAGCGCAAGAGAAGCTCTCCCCGACTCACATAGTGTTTCCCAGAAACTGTGATCGGCTGTCAACAGAGAAAACAACAAGGCAACAAGTCAGCCAATTGTCTCTGATTTCTTGGATCGATGATGTGGAGCCCCAGGCTGATAGAGACAGGTTGCTGCAGACTTGGTGTGATGGGACAGGGTGCAGACTCACAGTATGGGGGTGGCAGAGCCCCAGCTTGAGGTGGTGCTCTAGCTGGTCCCGGTAGTTGGTCTCCACTCGCCCCTCGATCCTCTGAGTGGAGCACGAGGTCTGGAAAACGTTCTCCAGGAACACGTCCAGCTGAAGACTATCGGCTCCTTCTTTGCTGCTCTTCTACAGAAAAACAAACAAACACAGGGAACACACCCAGGAGACGAGTGAATAGAGATGCTGTTGTTTCTTCAAGTGCAAGCTCTGAATTCAATCAAATCTAAATCAATCTCATTAACCCCTACTCCCCCAATCAGCTCTCATTGCAGTGGTGGCTCGGTTATTCATGGTGTACCTGGTGTTTGAGGCTCTGGCGGATCTTCTTGGTGTCCCAGTCCAGCTCTAGTGTCTCAGTGAAGGAGCTCTCCCCTCGGGACACTGATCCACAGCCCTGCAGTGCAACCAGGGCCAGGGCAGACTGTAGCTGAGAAAGAGAGCATTACTGCAAGGGTCAGGTGCAGCTGAGAGAGAGAGAGCATTATGCAAGGGTCAGGAGCTGAGAGAGACAGAGCATTACTGCAGGGGTCAGGAGTAGCTGAGAGAGAGAGCATTACTGCAGGGGTCAGGAGCAGCTGAGAGAGACAGAGCATCACTGAAAGGGTCAGGAGTAGATGAGAGAGAGAGAGAGCATTATGCAAGGGTCAGGAACTGAGAGAGACAGAGAGCATTACTGCAAGGGTCAGGAGCAGCTGAGAGACAGAGAGCATTACTGCAAGGGTCAGGAGCAGCTGAGAGAGACAGAGCATCACTGAAAGGGTCAGGAGTCTGCAAGTACCAGCCAGGCCAGTCTATAAAAACTCCATGACTGAAATGAAATGAGAACACAAACACCTTCATTAAACTTCAGCCCAAATGTTTGCTGGCTTTTGACTTTGCGTGCTGTTAAAGCACTTATTCCCTGTTTCCCCTGTTAATCATAACATATTCCATTTGGACCCTTTACGAAGTGCTATTCCTTTAACTCTGATGTTTTGGGGAATCTGAAGAGCTCTGGAGTGCCTGTGCCGCACTGCTCCCTGACTGTACCTGTCCAGGTGAGAGGGTGACGCAGGTCTCCCACACTGTGGCGTTGGTCTCTGACTGATCCTGCAGGGAGATCCTTACTCCTACAGGAAGCCCCTCATTCCAGGAAACCTGCGTCTAAACAGACAGCACATTCTTAACACAGTGAGTTAGCAGTTTAGCATTATGCTTATACTACGCATACACACCATGTATTCACCAAGCTTTTCCATGGTTAACAGTGTTGTTGTACAATGCTTTACTATACTTGCATGTTATTTACCTTGCTTATCATGATTTCACTGTGGTTTCTTATACTTTGCAACACAAACGAGTGCAGCGTGTGTCATGCGTTTACCTCGTGGGTGTATCTCCCTGCTCGTGCCTCGGAGTCGCACTGGATCTCCAGGTGTCGCAGACCCAGTCTGAAGGGGTGTCTCAGAGCCACTCTGCTTTCCACACGACCCTTGCCGTAGGTCAGTGAGCACAGAAGAACAACCTAGCCAGGGCAAACGTGTGCGCTAACTTTTCAACTTTCAAAAACATCACATACATATACTTTCATCTGCATCAGCAAACTTTATCAGCGGATATGTTTGATCAGTTAGCAGACACATACTGTACAGCAAACAACACTAACGGAATAGAAATCTGCAGACCCCCCAGAACATTAGTTTCCTCCCAAGCCTACAATGGTTCAGGATCACATGTTCTGGGTACCTGATCTTTGCCACTCCAGCCGAGGATGATCTTGTGCAGCTGAGAGTGGACAGCATGGTCCAAGTGGACATGCAGGGTGGACTGATGGGGCCACGAGATGAAGAAAGGATGGGAGATCTCCACTAAAGATAAAAAAAAAGATATAAAAGTCAATGAAATCTTGCAATCTGACTTGCAAACCTTCTCTTCTTGTGCTAATTCCTATCTGAAGCCTCATCACAGGAAGCTGGAGGTAATATCACCACACACCACAAGCACAACAACGGAAGCAAACACAAATCAAAAACTAGTGCCATAGCAGTCAACCAGACAATACTGGACCACTTGTACAATCATGGTACAAAAGGCAACGTGCATAGCTATGAAAATCCCATTGCTGCACAGAATAAACCTCCTATCAGTACCGTACCTCGCAGCTCAGGCGACACAGACCCCTTGAGGAACTGCCCCGCGTACGTGGCTATGAGCTTCAGTTCCTTGCCTTCCCACAGCGTCACATGGTGCAGAGTGTGAGAGCTGTTGTTTCTTTGGAACAAGGTTGTGACTTCGACACTTTTTGGAACAAACTTCAGCTGCGACAGGGGAAGAAGAAATCCAGAAAAACAAAGAACCAAATAAAGGCCCAAGTTACAATTCAGCTGCACGTCAGTGTAAATACAGCAGCTTCATTCATTCATTGGATGCCAGGTGTTGGTATTTATGCATATTTCGAAATGCATAGATACCAGAAAAGCCTGCAAGTTTAATAGTTTAATTCTAGAGATTGTTACATTATTCCAAAGCAAGCAGGGTGTGGATTATCTCCAGTGCTGTATCTGTGCTGGGGCTCTATACCTGTGGGAATGTGTGAGAGATCTCCAGGACTTCCTCATAGCCAGACTCCCTCATTGTTAAAGCAGCAGTCACATGCAGGTCCCTTCTGTCCAGGATGAGGTCCGCTTTCCCTTTGATGTCATTGCTGGAGTAGTTTAACTGGAGAAGAAACATGGAGCAGATTATAATATCAAATAACCAGGGCCAGCTTTTAGAAAGAGTTTATGTTAATTTGCCAGGCACATAAATGCTACAGCAATGTCCAAAACACTATTCTCTAGTATACTACAGTAAATACTATAGCATAGGAAACTATAGTGTTTATGGAAGATACTATAGTATTTATTAATATAGGAACTGGCTTTGCACCAGTACAGTTGAAATAGGTTCTACTATTAGTGTTTCCAATTGAGTAAATGCTATAGATATAAACAGCTCTTAAATGATGGCTGGTACCTTTGTGTTGATATCAAAGCTGTGGGGAAGATAGTGCCGGACCATGGGGATGTTGTGCATTGCCTTCACTCGTAATACCTTGCTGAAAGATACAATACGAACACAGCACTGTCAATATAGCCTTCAGAATAAACGTTTTCCTTTCTACTGAAGGGCATTGTTTATTCACATAGGAATGCAATGTTTTGGTTAATTCCTCACATGTTTTGTGCAATAGTTGCGTGAGAAATGCAGCTAACGTGTACAAGTACCTTAGCGGTCGATTCTTCCCTTCCACCGTCACGATGAGGCTTGAATTTGGTTCACAGCTCAGTTTCAGGGATCCGTCTAAATCAGCATCCCTCGCCTGCCCCCATCCCTCCACCTGGGAGAGAAGTCACAGGAGGTTAAAGGCCTTCGCTGCTGGTCCTGTGGAAATCTATTCTGCAGTCACTCTACAGTGATGTAACAGCTTTTAAACTTGTGAACAATAATCACCAGCCCAATGAATGGAACATTATGAAGGATTACTATCCACTTGGTATGGGCCAGAAAGTTTACAGACCTTGGTAGCTTTCCATTGACTGGGCTGATCAGGTACAACATTCTACTGACATGACACAGTAAGGATTCCCTCGTACCTTCAAGTGAAAGGGCAGGCCAAGCTGGTTGAGGAGGGGTGCAGAGTGCTGTATCTCAGCGCTGACCTCCAGGGGGCTGTCCCTTTGCAAACTCCCTACCGCACCAACCCAGAGTTTCACATGCTTGCCATCAACCTGCACCTCCAACGTCGTCTTGATTTGAGGATCTAGGCGCACATATAGCAAATACAGAGATAATGAAAAAGTAGACATTTAACAGAGTAAATGTCAGTCGCAACAGCAGTAACAGGCACGTTAAACCCACAGCCCAGTGAAGGGTTTACCCTGGTTTTGTAGCGAGAACGCAGTCTGAAGTGTCTTTGGGTATCCTGCAGCCTGTAAGCTCCGGATGTTGTGTGTGTTTCTGAATAGGAAATGGAAGCGTCGCTGTCCCGGCGCGCTCATGTTCAGGGTATAGGAAATGGACCTGTCCCCACTGACTGTGATGCGTGCCGACGACTCCATGTTGGGAACTGAACCCTGAAGGTAACACAGAACCTGAAACAGGCATAAAAACAGGGGCAAAACCATGCATTACATTGTAATGAATACAGAAGTGCATTTACCATAGTTTGTCATGGTTTGCCACATCTTTTTAATATATGGGCTTTGCAGTGCTAACCAATGCTTGACCATGGTTTCACTATGATGTATTACACTTTGCTATGGTTTTATTGTTGTAGACTTTTATATTAGAATTTATAAGAATGCAGGACTACAAATACCACAATGCATTACTATTCAAGATTAAAAACCTGATCTGTTCTAATGTAACCCAGTGAACCTGGAGTCATGCTGTAAGACTAAATTTAAATAGTTATAATGCCAGCCTGTCAACAGTACCTCAGCAGAGCCTGGCAGCCCAGACTCCAGGAGGTGTAGCCAGGTGTGCCGGAAACTGGCGGTGATGTCACTCCTTGTGGGCGTGTCCTTCACTTGGACTCTCAGGATGGCGAGTCGAGCTCCGCACTGCGAGTGCAGAGTGAAGACCTTCACCTCCTTCCAGTCCAGCTTTGCCTGAGCACAGATTCACAGATTCAATAACATGGGGTGCATGTGTCAGCAGTCCCAGTCTCCTGTGTGAAGGCTTCCTACCTGCAGCTCAGTCCTGTCGTCTATCATCCACATCCGCAGAGTGTCCACGTTGTGGGACAGCAGGTAGCTCGCTGTCACCTGCTCCAGCGTCCTGACAACACTCAGCTCTTCGGTTATCTGTGGTTGTTAAAGAGCAAAACACGCACAGCAAAGTCAATATGCTTTCATTTACATCAGTTCTACTGTCAGGAGATGAAGGTCTCCTGTTCCAGTACCTGTCAGGAGATGAAGGTCTCCTGTTCCAGTACCTGTCAGGAGATGAAGGTCTCCTGTTCCAGTACCTGTCAGGAGATGAAGGTCTCCTGTTCCAGTACCTGTCAGGAGATGAAGGTCTCCTGTTCCAGTACCTGTCAGGAGATGAAGGTCTCCTGTTCCAGTACCTGTCAGGAGATGAAGGTTTCCTGTTCCAGTACCTGTCAGGAGATGAAGGTCTCCTGTTCCAGTACCTGTCAGGAGATGAAGGTCTCCTGTTCCAGTACCTGTCAGGAGATGAAGGTTTCCTGTTCCAGTACCTGTCAGGAGATGAAGGTTTCCTGTTCCAGTACCTGTCAGGAGATGAAGGTCTCCTGTTCAGTACCTGTCAGGAGATGAAGGTTTCCTGTTCCAGTACCTGTCAGGAGATGAAGGTCTCCTGTTCCAGTACCTGTCAGGAGATGAAGGTCTCCTGTTCCAGTACCTGTCAGGAGATGAAGGTTTCCTGTTCCAGTACCTGTCAGGAGATGAAGGTTTCCTGTTCCAGTACCTGTCAGGAGATGAAGGTTTCCTGTTCCAGTACCTGTCAGGAGATGAAGGTTTCCTGTTCCAGTACCTGTCAGGAGATGAAGGTCTCCTGTTCCAGTACCTGTCAGGAGATGAAGGTTTCCTGTTCCAGTACCTGTCAGGAGATGAAGGTCTCCTGTTCCAGTACCTGTCAGGAGATGAAGGTTTCCTGTTCCAGTACCTGTCAGGAGATGAAGGTTTCCTGTTCCAGTACCTGTCAGGAGATGAAGGTTTCCTGTTCCAGTACCTGTCAGGAGATGAAGGTTTCCTGTTCCAGTACCTGTCAGGAGATGAAGGTTTCCTGTTCCAGTACCTGTCAGGAGATGAAGGTCTCCTGTTCCAGTACCTGTCAGGAGATGAAGGTTTCCTGTTCCAGTACCTGTCAGGAGATGAAGGTTTCCTGTTCCAGTACCTGTCAGGAGATGAAGGTTTCCTGTTCCAGTACCTGTCAGGAGATGAAGGTTTCCTGTTCCAGTACCTGTCAGGAGATGAAGGTTTCCTGTTCCAGTACCTGTCAGGAGATGAAGGTTTCCTGTTCCAGTACCTGTCAGGAGATGAAGGTCTCCTGTTCCAGTACCTGTCAGGAGATGAAGGTTTCCTGTTCCAGTACCTGTCAGGAGATGAAGGTCTCCTGTTCCAGTACCTGTCAGGAGATGAAGGTCTCCTGTTCCAGTACCTGTCAGGAGATGAAGGTCTCCTGTTCCAGTACCTGTCAGGAGATGAAGGTCTCCTGTTCCAGTACCTGTCAGGAGATGAAGGTCTCCTGTTCCAGTACCTGTCAGGAGATGAAGGTTTCCTGTTCCAGTACCTGTCAGGAGATGAAGGTTTCCTGTTCCAGTACCTGTCAGGAGATGAAGGTTTCCTGTTCCAGTACCTGTCAGGAGATGAAGGTTTCCTGTTCCAGTACCTGTCAGGAGATGAAGGTCTCCTGTTCCAGTACCTGTCAGGAGATGAAGGTCTCCTGTTCCAGTACCTGTCAGGAGATGAAGGTCTCCTGTTCCAGTACCTGTCAGGAGATGAAGGTCTCCTGTTCCAGTACCTGTCAGGAGATGAAGGTCTCCTGTTCCAGTACCTGTCAGGAGATGAAGGTCTCCTGTTCCAGTACCTGTCAGGAGATGAAGGTTTCCTGTTCCAGTACCTGTCAGGAGATGAAGGTCTCCTGTTCCAGTACCTGTCAGGAGATGAAGGTCTCCTGTTCCAGTACCTGTCAGGAGATGAAGGTCTCCTGTTCCAGTACCTGTCAGGAGATGAAGGTCTCCTGTTCCAGTACCTGTCAGGAGATGAAGGTTTCCTGTTCCAGTACCTGTCAGGAGATGAAGGTCTCCTGTTCCAGTACCTGTCAGGAGATGAAGGTCTCCTGTTCCAGTACCTGTCAGGAGATGAAGGTCTCCTGTTCCAGTACCTGTCAGGAGATGAAGGTCTCCTGTTCCAGTACCTGTCAGGAGATGAAGGTTTCCTGTTCCAGTACCTGTCAGGAGATGAAGGTCTCCTGTTCCAGTACCTGTCAGGAGATGAAGGTCTCCTGTTCCAGTACCTGTCAGGAGATGAAGGTCTCCTGTTCCAGTACCTGTCAGGAGATGAAGGTCTCCTGTTCCAGTACCTGTCAGGAGATGAAGGTCTCCTGTTCCAGTACCTGTCAGGAGATGAAGGTTTCCTGTTCCAGTACCTGTCAGGAGATGAAGGTCTCCTGTTCCAGTACCTGTCAGGAGATGAAGGTTTCCTGTTCCAGTACCTGTCAGGAGATGAAGGTCTCCTGTTCCAGTACCTGTCAGGAGATGAAGGTCTCCTGTTCCAGTACCTGTCAGGAGATGAAGGTCTCCTGTTCCAGTACCTGTCAGGAGATGAAGGTTTCCTGTTCCAGTACCTGTCAGGAGATGAAGGTCTCCTGTTCCAGTACCTGTCAGGAGATGAAGGTTTCCTGTTCCAGTACCTGTCAGGAGATGAAGGTTTCCTGTTCCAGTACCTGTCAGGAGATGAAGGTCTCCTGTTCCAGTACCTGTCAGGAGATGAAGGTCTCCTGTTCCAGTACCTGTCAGGAGATGAAGGTCTCCTGTTCCAGTACCTGTCAGGAGATGAAGGTCTCCTGTTCCAGTACCTGTCAGGAGATGAAGGTCTCCTGTTCCAGTACCTGTCAGGAGATGAAGGTCTCCTGTTCCAGTACCTGTCAGGAGATGAAGGTCTCCTGTTCCAGTACCTGTCAGGAGATGAAGGTCTCCTGTTCCAGTACCTGTCAGGAGATGAAGGTCTCCTGTTCCAGTACCTGTCAGGAGATGAAGGTCTCCTGTTCCAGTACCTGTCAGGAGATGAAGGTCTCCTGTTCCAGTACCTGTCAGGAGATGAAGGTCTCCTGTTCCAGTACCTGTCAGGAGATGAAGGTCTCCTGTTCCAGTACCTGTCAGGAGATGAAGGTCTCCTGTTCCAGTACCTGTCAGGAGATGAAGGTCTCCTGTTCCAGTACCTGTCAGGAGATGAAGGTCTCCTGTTCCAGTACCTGTCAGGAGATGAAGGTCTCCTGTTCCAGTACCTGTCAGGAGATGAAGGTCTCCTGTTCCAGTACCTGTCAGGAGATGAAGGTCTCCTGTTCCAGTACCTGTCAGGAGATGAAGGTCTCCTGTTCCAGTACCTGTCAGGAGATGAAGGTCTCCTGTTCCAGTACCTGTCAGGAGATGAAGGTCTCCTGTTCCAGTACCTGTCAGGAGATGAAGGTCTCCTGTTCCAGTACCTGTCAGGAGATGAAGGTCTCCTGTTCCAGTACCTGTCAGGAGATGAAGGTCTCCTGTTCCAGTACCTGTCAGGAGATGAAGGTCTCCTGTTCCAGTACCTGTCAGGAGATGAAGGTTTCCTGTTCCAGTACCTGTCAGGAGATGAAGGTTTCCTGTTCCAGTACCTGTCAGGAGATGAAGGTCTCCTGTTCCAGTACCTGTCAGGAGATGAAGGTCTCCTGTTCCAGTACCTGTCAGGAGATGAAGGTCTCCTGTTCCAGTACCTGTCAGGAGATGAAGGTCTCCTGTTCCAGTACCTGTCAGGAGATGAAGGTCTCCTGTTCCAGTACCTGTCAGGAGATGAAGGTCTCCTGTTCCAGTACCTGTCAGGAGATGAAGGTTTCCTGTTCCAGTACCTGCTTGCTGTCCACGCTGAGCTTGATGAACCTCTTATAGATGTCTCCACTCCTCTCAGAGGTCACCCTCAACACCATGCTGCCTGGAATCCCCATGCCGATCGCAGCCTGGACATTGTGTGTCAGCATGGCTTCCAGCTCCTGCTTGAACTGTCAGGCAGACACATGCACACATTACACTCCCATGATAACGTGGGGTCTCTTCTACTGTCCTACCCACATAACAGTGATGCATTAATTAGATAGTATTAATTTCATTTCACATTATCGTGGTACATTTTTTCAGTGATCTACAGAGTTTACCAGACTGTTACTATGCTTTTAATCCCTGTCTTGCTGTAACAATATCTCAGTGCTTTACAGTGCTTTACTGCACTTTTTACCACAGGCTTTACTTTAGAGAAATTGCAGGGGTTGCATTTTCTAGTGAGTATGTCACACAAAGCTGCATGGGAGTGAAATTCGCTGTTTTACAAACAGTCTATCAGGGAGCCAGAAAGATACCTTCAGAAGACCACTTTTCAAGGAAAAGAAAAAACAGGGATGATATCCAGGTGTATTGGTGGCTTCAGTTTCCAATCTATTAGTTAAAACAGATTTGTGAGTGCTTCTTGTTGAATATATGGCGTGCTGGCAAGCTTGTCGAAGGTTGAAAATAGAATTGAAACGGATTACCGAAATAGACAAAATAGTCAACGTTATACATACATCAATCGCCTTGAGAGTCAGATGCCCCTGTAATTTGGCCTCGTCGATATTAATTAGCATCCGTGAATCCAGGTTTACCCTGTTTATCACGAAGAACCCAGATCCATCTGCTTTCACTGGGGTCCCGAGATCCTGTGCAATA
Organism: Acipenser oxyrinchus oxyrinchus; assembly: GCA_030684275.1. NCBI lineage: Eukaryota > Metazoa > Chordata > Actinopteri > Acipenseriformes > Acipenseridae > Acipenser > Acipenser oxyrinchus. The sequence continues at coordinate 1,512,311 of CM060262.1, forward strand.
AAGCAATGAAAACTGCATTATCAATACCAATGGAGATGCAGGCAAGTGAACACAATGAATTTGCATATGTGAACACCTTGCAGTGCTTTAATGCTGTCAGCAGTACACTTATATACAGGTATAAGAATGGAATAGAGAAAAAATAGGTACCTGAAGTCGCTTGCATTTGTTCTCCATCTGGAATTTCCACTGGATTTTATTTTCAAGCTGGAGGTCTCCGCTAGCCTGCAGTTCACAGGCCCCTGACACCAGCTCCACGCTGGCCTCATACCTGAGCGTCTGCTTACCCGCAGTGACCAGGAGCCTGTTCTCCAGGGGTATACCCTGCACCGTGGGCAGGCTGTGTCTGAACACCCCCTCCAGGCTGAGCCGGGGACTGCAGTCCGACCTCAGCTCCAGAGAGACAGAGTCCCCGTCTAGCACCATGTCAGTGAGAAGCTCTGCGCGACAGCCATCCAACACCACCGAGCCATTGAACTGGGAGTGAGCGGGAAGAGTGACACCCTGCAAGAATAAAAAGGCTTTTCATTCATGTGACTGGTGCAGTAAAGAAGAGCGGCAGTTGGGGCATCTAACAGTGAGTACTGACAGCGAATGCATTTCTAAGGGGACTACCTTTATAAGCTGGCATGCCGTTTCCGTCGCCCATGTCCACTCGCTCCTCTTGCCAGGCTTCAGGTCTCCACTGGCCCTGATCCTGCACTTCCCTGCCTGCAGCAGCACTGTCCCTCCGGCCGTGGGCCCCCTGGCAGCGGAGAGGGTTAGCTGGCTGTCCTGGGGCAGGCCTTGCTGGCTGAGCAGGGGGATGGAGTGTCTGAACACCCCGTGCACGCTGTACTGGGGCTCACAGGTGGCATCCAACTGCAGCCTAGCTGCCTTCCCGTCGAACTGCAGGCTCGCGGTGAGGTTTGAGAGGCAGCTGCCCACAGTGAGGGAGGCCCCTGCCGCCAAGCTGTGAGACAGGCCTGCCCGCTGAGACGAGGAACCAAACAGAGAGCAGAGAGAGGAGGGTTTTATAAACAAGCTCTGATACATGACCTGAGCCTCCTGCAGGCAAAAACAAACAAACACCCCAGGACTGGGGAAGGCAGACCGCTGTTTTAGAATTACAAGGAAAAGAAAAACAAAACAAACAGGATACCCAGATTATATTACTTATTTCTCAGCTGCTGTACCAGAACAAATCAGCGTGAGGGGAGCCGACAGATCACAGTATATGAAATGCATACTTTCCCGACTTTTACTGCACCACTACTACCCTGTTTTATGTATTATGTTCATGTAGTATTCTGTAGGCCACTCATTGCCAGATTTCTCCAAATAGTATGGGAGTGACCCTTCTTGCTCTTTTAGGACCAATGCATATACCTGCAGCGTAGGGCATGTGTTGGTCCAGTTGACTGCCCAGCCTGTCTGTGCTTGCAGGTCTGCGCCGGCACTCACGTTGATGTCACCCCTCGCTCTGAAGCTGCACTGTCCCAGTGTGATGTCCAGGAGAGCCCCGGATCCTGCAGTGAGGGCCAGCTTGTTCTCTGTGGGGACCCCCAAGGCTTGCAGCAGAGGCAGGGAGTGCCCCAGCTCCACACTCAGCTGGTGTCGAGGGGCACAGGCAGCGTGCAGGCTCAGAGCCGCGTGTCGATCTCCATCGGTCTCCAAGCGGGTCACGAAGTGGGCCGTGCAGTCCCTGCTGAGCATCGACCCGTTAACAGAAAACCTGGTCAGCACCGGGTTCTGGAACATGGGAGAAACAAGAAAATACACTCAGTAAAATCAGACTTCTAATGTTGAAAATGACCCTTTGCTTAATAGCCCCGTTAAAGGGAGATGTTGTAATATCATTTAAAAGTAAACTGTATATTCCTTTGTAATCCCTAATAGCTGAAACACTAAATAACAGTTTGATGCAAATAAACAGAGAAAAGCACAGACGAAAGGAAATGTCTTCAGTTGTGAAGACTTTATGCAGAACCATTGTGGCTTCCTGACAAAAACAAAACGCATTATATTACCATCACAACTCATTCAAAGGCTCAACTATATCGTATCACACCGTTGACAATCATTCTGTTGCCTGCACATTTAACAAAAGCGTTAGGGGTTGGATTTGCTCGTATTTCCAAATATTTCAATATAAATTGCATATAGGGTAATACTGTTGGAGATAATTTGCTTTGGCTGACGGCAAAGCTACAATGCACTGCTGCACTACTGCCTATGTGTGGCAAAGCTGGCAACCTTGAAGGAGCAAAGCTAGCGGAAGCAGCAGTGAAACATGCCCAGGAGTGTCCTCTCTGTCCATGTTTCAGTTCTACCTGGAAGGAGGGGCACTGCTTGAGGACCGTCAGGCTCCACTTCTTCATGAGCCCCCTGCTCAGTGACCCCCGGACAGAGATGTTGCAGGGTGCGCTGACCACGTCCAGCCTCAGGTCATCTCCATGTCCAAACGTGGCTGCCATGGTCAGCCGTCCGTCCTCCGGTATCCCTGCCTTGCTCCACGGGGGCACGGCATGGTGGAACACCACCCTGACCGCGGCCCACTTTCCCCAGACAGACACCATATCCACATGGACTGGCCTCCCGTTCAGGGCAGCCTGAATCCCTGCCTCCAGCGAGGTGTTGCTCACTTTCACAGAGCCCCCCAGGCTAGCACTCCCAGGAACAGACAGTCTCTCCAGTGCTTTCCACTTGTGCTGCAAAGTCCAGTTTAAGACAGCTTTGTTCTTCACCATTAAGAAAGAGGCACTGCTATTCAGGGAATCCTGCTTGTTTTCAACCCCTACAATACCTGTGTACATATTTTTCTTGGCCTCCGCATCTAGTGTGATAGAAAACCGTTTAGGTTTTTTCTTGGTTCTTTCGGTAACGTGAGCCCATTTTACGCGAACGCTATGTGAGTTTCTGCACTTGGTGCTGATGTTTAAAGTGGCAGCTGCCTTACTACAAGAGGCCCTGATATCGGCAATGAAATTACACCGCTCTGGCCTGATAAAGCCCCAGAACTCTGCGGTCTCCTGGGGGACAGAACTACTCAGTGCTGAGTAAGAGACAAGCCAGCGCCACTTGTAACTGGGCTTGACAAACAATTCTCCGGTGGTAAAAAGTCCAGCGTTCCCCACTGACAGATTGAAGACTGCCATGCACCTGTCAGGCTTTTGTTTGAGAAATGCCGTGAGGCGTGAGTCTGCGGGGATGTTTAATGAATGTAAATACCTGGAGGTGTGAACCAGACTGGCTGCCAGGTCACTTTTGTTTTTGCTGTTGTAGCAGCCCTCTAGCCTGAGTGAGTCTCGCTGGTACTGCAGTTCTAGGTTGCTGCAGAGTCTGTGGGGTCTCTTTAAGAAAGAAGCTCGTACCTCGAGGGGCCTGCTGGCCGCGGCTCCAGAGCAATGAGCAGCCAGGCTGTCTGCGGTCGCCTCTCCAGAGCAGTTCACCTGCAAGAGCTGGAAGACAAAAGCAGGTGTTGGTGAAAAGGGATACATGACAATAAATGGTTGCCTTTCTGCTTTCTTCTTGTTCTATCCTTAGGGTGTGCTCCTCACCTGCAGAGCTGTGGGTATGACCTGAGATATCACCCCCATGTGGTGGTTCAGGGACACAGCGATCTGTGCTGCACTGTCGTTGCTCTTCTTCTCCAGCTCCAGGTTGAATTGCTGCTTCTCCACACTCACAGAGAGTCCAGCCAGGAGGCCAGCAGCCCCGTTCTAGGGCAAAAGAAAAGGATCAGATCAGAACAGATCTAAATATGTCTGTCCACTACTGAGAAATCACTCAGTAACAATCCTTGCATGTCACATAGCAGTATCTAGCATGCAAAACACGCACTAGCCAGTTAAACAAATGCCACAGCGCACACAACTGCATTGCTAGGTGTTTGATTTGCTTTCACAGTAAACGTCTAGCAGTGCTCTGTACAGTGTCTGTACCTGATAGTAGCCGGTTCCCTGTGCAGAGTGGGGTAAGCCCTGTCTCCTTAGCCCCTCGCTGTCGTGGTTCAGGCTGGAGAGAAGCTGCCATCGGGGGGGCACGGCTGACATCCTCCCCACCGCCACCCGAGCCACCAGACTGTGCCCGCCTCCCTGTAGCTCCACTGCCCCAGAGCGATTGAGGGCCCCCTGATCGTAGCTGACTGACAGAGTGCCCTCTGAGGGAAGGCCTGCGGGCAAAGTGCACAAACACAAACTACAGTTTAAAACATGTGTGCTGAACAAGATATACAGGCATCATTGGCAATATCATACATTATGGTGACTTGTTCCCAAATACTAAAATTAAAGCTAAACTATGCTTCTACCAACAACTAATATTAAAACTAAAACTACAAACTTTAAATACTGATAAACATGCTGCAAAGTAGCCTGCCTTCACTTCTCACTACTTATTGTACCATCCCTGCCCTGTGGATAAACAGAGATGTCAGGCCAGTGCGGCATCAAAACTCATCCCTTGAAAATCCCAAAGTAAGAGCAGTATTGGTAGTACCGGCTGCGCTGAGCTCGGGGATGGAGTGTGTGAGCTCTGCCTTGACCCCGGTATGCTCCGGCTGCAGGCTGCTGGAGAGGTTGAGACACAAGGCTCTGGTTCCAGCCTGGACACACAGCCTGCCGTCGCTCCAGCCCTCAACCTGCCCCTGCCCCAGCCTTCCCTGCACCTCGGCCCGCTCCGGCCCCCACGTGCTGCCGTTCTGCTTGAGAGAGGCAGAGACGTCACACTGCAGGGCGCCGCCCACAAACACATTGTGGTTCCACAGCTTCAATTCATACAGGGCATCGCTCACTTTGACAGTCAGGGCACCTGCAATAAAGAAGATGTGCTGGGTAAATCACATTAGGCCTAACAAGATCAAGACTTGAAGAAAGCAGCAGAATTTCACGCATCAAATGTAACCCCTTTTAGTGTTGACATGCAACACCAGCACCACTAAATGCAGAATGTCTTGTCCCTCCAGATCTAAATCTCTATATGGGCAGCGGCATTTGGCTCCACTATACGAATTTGGACTAAACGGTTTACTGCACCAAATTACATCTAGTTTTCAAAAGGAAGAGACACACTCCAGCCAGAGCTTCTTGTCATTAAATGTAAGCATCTTGGTTGATTCTCACCTTCGCTGAGGTCATCTTGGTGTTTCAATGACCCATCCAGCCCCAGGACAGGGGGCAGCAATGGCAGGCTGTCCATGTTGTGCTGGACCCTGCCACTAACCGACGCGCTCAGTCCTGCTCTCTGGTCCTTGAACCCGGAGAGATCCACCTGGAGAGCTTGATCACCCAGCTGGACATTGGAGAGCAAGGACACCCTGTAATGGAGCCAATACAGGAATGCAGGTCTGCTCTTTGTGTAGTGCACATCATACATCATCACACAGACTGGGAAACTCATATTGAAATGTTTACAAGAGCTAGGACTTTAAATAACCCAGAATCTCCCATTTCTACAAGTTTAGTAGTCCTTTAGGCATTTAAGCTACATGAAGGCATTGAGAAGTGCACATTTCTACTGATATAATGAATTTCAGATTAAGATGCAACAGCATGTCTTGTTTCTGAAGGATGCTATTGTAACTTGGTTGCGCAATTTATAAAGCAATTAGTTTCTTAACAAAGTTGCTGATTCTCACAGCTAAGTCCAACTCCCCTATAGAAACGAACAATCCTGAATGAAGAAGATTGGGAGAATTATTTTGTTTTCACCTTGAAGCGGATGCCTTCCCAGTTAGCTGTAGATACACATCCTCAAATCTGGGGAGCAGTGTCTGATGAAGGTTCATCTTGGCTCCAATCAGCCTCAGGTTTTTCTTGCTTTCATTCATGAGATCCACTTCCAGCACGGCCGCGTCTTTGCCATTGCTCTGCAGGTAAAGGGAGCCGTTGACATTGGTCTCCCCATAGTGCTTCACTCTGGCATGGGCCTGCACGCACAGAGACAGAAGATCTGTATACAGAAACACCGTAGTTTCCAGTAGCATACTGCAATGTAGTACATTACAAGATACCATAGGGTTTCTGACGGGACATGGGGAGAGAGTGAAGGAGACTACAAACAACAATGCAGTACAGACAGACACCATGCTCACTGTGTTAATACTCTGCAATGTAACGCACCTACCTGGAGGGCGTGAGGGATTTTGGACTGATAGGGGTGACTGAACAATGAATACAGGCCAACTTCATTTGACGAGCCGTTCAGCTGGATGTTAAACTGTTTATGGGAAAAGGACATCATCGTCAGTTCAGTGTATTCATATCTTAATGTCACACAATCACAGTATCCCGTCTCACCAGAAATGATCAAATATCTTAATACATATATTGCTGAATGATAGGTCTACTCAATTTGTATTAGATCTCTTCTCTTCTCACTCTGAGAGAACAGAATTGCAATATGAACTATAGGTCTGCTGATTGGAAGAGCCCAGTAGCAATAGTCTTGTCCATTCTCACCTGAGACACATCATGTTTATTGACAATGGCTTTTCCAGTGACTCCATAGCTGAACCAGTGGGTCTTAGTGGGTTTTGAAAACAGCTCGCTCTCGAGGCTCAAAGCCTGGGGGGATTTTAACTGTGTAGGAGAAAATAGCAGCTATGAGGTTACTGTATATGAAAGTTACCATGTTGACATTCGAGACAAAAATAGTATTAGAACTTGTGTCAGTACAGTATGCATCGATTAAGCATTTATTAAACGAACTGTAGCCCTTAAGTGACAGGAAACAAAGTGCTCTGTGTATCTTCAGTTACAGCTGTGCAGTTCGTGTTCAGTCCTCCAGGATTTAGAACCAGGACTGATACGTGATGAGCAGCTCAGCGTACCTGGAACAGGTGAGTCATGTTGAGCTGCACCCCATTGATACGTGATGAGCAGCTCAGCGTACCTGGAACAGGTGAGTCATGTTGAGCTGCACCCCATGCCAAGTCTCTGTCTTGGAGGATCTGTTCTGGTACCTGCCCAGGACACTCAGACTGTCCTTCTGATTGATTCTCACTGTGGCTTCAGCTTCATACTGGCTCTGCAAGCACAAACCTAAATTCTGATACATGGATTTCACCAGGGTAGTGAGACTTAAAGTGGCAGCAAACCATAACACAAAAATACAAGCAAATTGAATAGTACAGTTGCATGATCCAGCTTAAATATTGATTTATTCCTGTTCAGTCTTTCTAAATCTGTTAAATATCACATTGAAGGGCATCACGCAAACAGAAAAAAACTATAGTGCAAAGCTATTGATGTTAAGGAAATAAAGCGTCATGAACAATGTGTGTAATGGAGCGCTCATGACTTCCAATGGAACGTTGCATTGTATCTACTCACATTCTGATCAGTCTTGGTTCTGAGGCACACTTCGGTATTCTTTGGCACTATTGCAGCACTGTAAGGGTGAACTAGGGCAGCGCACACCTGTGAAAAGAGAGCCAACAGGCTAGCAGTGAGGTCTTTGTGAAGTGATCAGGAAGACGCAGTCCTGTAGTGTTTCACACAGGAGAGACTCACGTAAGGGTTGTCAGGCTGATAGCCGAGCGTGAGCGTCTGAACGGTCTCTTCATTCTCGTCCAGCACTGCCCTGGTCTCCAACACATAGTGCTTCCTCTCCGTGTCCACAGTGAAGGTCTCATGAAGGACAATGTTCTGAGGGATCAGGAGCTTAAATGGATGCCTGCAAAAAAACATTTAAAAAAAAAAAGACCAGATAGTAAAACTGTAGTAAAAGCTTAGAGCGGTCCCATACGTTTGTATTGCTGTCAGTAGTATTTGTAGGCTGCCGTCATATTGTATGTCAAAAGCCAATAAAGTAAGCCCAGTTGCCACCCTCCCCCCACTTGTCTCATAACTATTTAACACTCAATAGTTCTACATTTAGAAATACTAAAAGAAACTTAATAATTCAATGACAAACGTTTCAACTAGAAACCATTCTCAGCATTGTTAGCATTTCTTATAAGACTGTCCTTCTCGTTACAGTCTCATGTGACAGAATAACTGCACTTTAGAATGCTCTGTCTCACAATAGCAGACCCCACTGTGCAGATTGAATACCGGTGCCTCTCTCAATGAACAGGACGTTTCTAATAGAACCTGAAGTGCAGTGTTCCTCGTTTCTGGTAGAGCGTCTTCTCTCTGCGCAGCTCCTCGACCTGGCCCAGCAGCTGCAGCACCGCAGGGGGACTCTTGTGATCTGCGAGCACCATCCTCAGCGTCACGTTCCTCTTCTTCAGTTTCTAGAGGATTACACTTCAGGGTTACGAACCGAACTTCAGGTAATACAAAAAGAACAATGCTCCCTCCTTATTTTACTGCCTGACTTCTCTCATCAAACAAATACTGAAGCCAGTGAATTAGGGTCAGTGTGTCACTGTGCATTGCCCGTTCTTCAGTAATTTACAGCAAACCTGACCAAGGCTGTGACTGAATGAATGGCTTGGCTCGCTCCACTTCTGCTGGAAAGCTCTCACCAGTTGGTAGGAGCTGTGTTTCTGGCCTGAATGAGAAACAGATTTAAATGTGGATCCACTCACCTCCTCCTGCACCATCAGCGCTGCTGTGATGTTGAACTCTTGCTTGGGGTTCTTCAGCTTGAACAAAAGGGACCTGCTCTTGGCACTGTTCTCCAGGTAGATTTCATTCTTCAGCAGCTGGTTCCACAGAGAGGTCACTTCACTAGCACTCCGGAAGACACTTGCCCCAACGTGAAAAGATGTGGACACCTGGAGCATTGAACAGTGCTTTCCTTAGAAAACAACATGCAATGATACAGCATACAATGATACAGCACACAATGATAGCATGCAATGATACAGCATACAGTGATACAGCATGCAATGAATCAAAATGCTGCAACTTTTACATTCGTATATCTCCCAGGGGTAATTTTTTGACTGCTTAACATCATCCACTCACGTTTATGACTTTTTAGGGTGACAGCATTAAGATCTGCCATTCTTGGTACTGTTAAAATAAAGTGTAGCGTTCTATCCTGTAAGTGACGGCGCTGGTACCTTGAGGTAGGTGGCGGTCGGGGTGTACACATGGATCCGACCCTCTTTCTCCTTGCCCTTGTCCTTATAGAAGGTCTCCATCACCAGGTTCTTGATGGACATGGCCTTGCCAGCAGTGAGCTCAGAACTGGACTGATATGTGTGCCTCTGGGGCTGGTTCAACTTGTGAGCTGTGTACAAATACAGCCATGGCGTATCCATGTTCAAGGAGCCTGCCAACAAACGCAAAGATCTTCAATTCACTGCTTCCACCAATGAAAAACAAGAATCCATTTGAATTCTCAATCCCACCATCTGATTGGTTGTCTGTGGTACATTCAAAAGTGATTTGAGGATATATGGACACACCTCAGTACAGCTACACATGACTGAGTAAACCCTCTCGAGACAACCGACAGATAAAACAGCTACTATTCGCTGGTCAAAAATATGAAAACACAGGGGCTCCCGAGTGGCGCATCTGGTAAAGGTGCTCCATGTGGAGTGCAGGATGCGCCCTATAGCCTGGACATCGCTGGTTCGAGTCCAGGCTATTCCATTGCCGACCGTGGATAGGAGTTCTCAGGGGCGGCACAATTGGCGGCGCCGCCGGGAGGGGGGTTTAGGGCGGCCAGGGTGTCTTCGGCTCACCGCGCACCAGCGACCCCTGTAGTCTGGCTGGATGCCTGCGGGCTTGCCTGTAAGCTGCCCGAGAGCTGCGTTGTCCTCTGACGCTGTAGCTCCGAGGTGGCTGCATGGTGAGTCTGCAGTGTGAAAAGAAGAGGTCGGCTGACGGCACACGCTTTGGAGGACAGCGTGTGTTCGTCTTCGCTGCTTCCGAGTCAGGGCAGGGGTGGTAGTGGTGAGCCAAGCTTAAATAATACTTGGATATTGGGAGAAAATAATAAAATAAATATACAATAATAATTGGCGACTACTACATATAAAAAAATATATATATATATATATATATATATATATATATATATATATATATATATATATATATATATATATAAACACCAAAAACAGTCCAGCAGCCTATTGTCAGTGAAGTACATGACCTGCTGTTTGGTGCAGACTGTTACCTTCCCATTTCCTGAGCAGGGGTTTGGAGCTGTCTCTCCAGTGCAGCCCGGCCACGAAGGGCATCTTGTCGTTGTAGTGCACCTTGAGGTGTGTGCTGCTCTCCAGGTGGCCCTGCCGCAGATGGGAGTGCTGCAGCTGCGTCCTGTAGCTCACCTGCCGCTCAGGTAACTGCAGGCTGAACTGCAGGGAACAAGAGCAAGTCAGTCACAGCTCAGGGGTTTGCTGGCAAAGCACAGTGCCCTGCACTAAACTCTGTGGATAAAATGATCACATGTGTGTTTGAATGCTTTACGCTGGAAGTGACACGTACCTCCATGAAGTAGTTAGTGAGAGCAGGCTTGGAGTGGTTCTTGAAGGTCTGGCTGAGGACCAGCCTCCTCTTGTTGTTGATCTCATCCCAGTGCTTCCCATAGCTCACATGCAGAGTGGACTTGGTGTGAGCAGCACTCTCCTCATGCTTCAGCTGGACCTGCACAGTGCAGCAACACACCCAGTAAAGAAAAAAACATCACAGAATACCTTAGGATGTTATACTTTTCTGGTAAATTAAAATGAAAGGCATCAGTCCTGTGGAAGACAACACATTTCAGAATCACCGGAGAGATTTGAGAAGCTCTCTGAACCCGTCACCTTGTGGTTGTACGCAGTGACGTGAGAGCAGTACAACTCGTGCTCCACCTCCAGTAGGTATGTGTCCTCCGAGCCACCGTCCCTCCTGAGTTTCTGAGCGATGTTGCACTCGTGACGAAGATTCCTTGCATCACCTGGACAAATGCAACAAAGACCCTCTCAAACACAGCACTGTCCCTGGGAGAACAGGACATGTTCATCACCTGCACAAACGCAACAAAGACCCTCAAACACAGCACTGTCCCTGGGAGAACAGGACATGTTCATCACCTGCACAAACACAACAAAGACCCTCAAACACAGCACTGTCCCTGGGAGAACAGGACATGTTCATCACCTGCACAAACGCAACAAAGACCCTCTCAAACACAGCACTGTCCCTGGGAGAATAGGACATGTTCATAGCCATGTTCTGGTACTGTATCACTGCAATAGCAACACATATTACCTCGCAATGCTTACCTATGCTTTACCATGCTTTCACTATGCTTTATTACACTAAACTTATAATAATGCTACTTTCATACTCACTGTAGACCCCACCCGCGAGGGGCTAAATGGCCCTGATTAACCCCTGATCTTTGGCATGCAAGTGTTATTGATGACCAGATTAAAAAATAAATAAAAAGACTGAGATTTAAATGAAACAAAGACGCACAAGAAGAGCTCCTGCTCTCCTGATGTTTCAGACGTTGGGATACACAGAAGTGCAACACAAGTTTACTGCAGGGAACCAGAACTGAGCCATCTGATTTCAATTGCTAAGAAAACAAACTCTAGGCTGCACTCGGTGTAGAGTGTGACCTCTTCCCTCGACAATGTTGAGATGAGGAACTAGAGAGCCGTGTTTACTGTTTACTCTGTCAGTCAGCTGTAACACACTTCCTCCTCTTATAGAAACTACCCTCATTCACAAAGAGGCTAGCTAGCTTGGTGAATGCACCAGTCCTTTCACCTCTTAGTGGCATCCGTCAAGTCCACAAGGGACAGCAACCCACACAATCCAACACAATGGCAACCCCTGTTTAGAAGAGGCCTGGCCCGCGGTGCTTCTGTTGAAGCGTTGTCTAAAGGCAGAGCTTTGTAAAGGGAGCTCAAATGACAACATTTTTGAGGCTCTAGTCTGCTCTAGGGCCTCATTTCTGAAGCCTGTGCAAAAGGAAAAAGGAAATGAAGAGTAAAATATTTTAACCGAGTGAAGCTTAAGATTGCAAGACAGAGCAATCTTAAAATGGCCCTACATTGCTGTACATAATATACCTTTCAGTTTGACCTTGTAAGTAATGATACCTTGGGTTTTTCCACTTCCCCTTTTTAAATTGTGTTGAAAATGCCTTCTCGTCCACTATCACAGTATAATGGGGCACGAAACAATGTTATTTAAGATTAAAAGGAAAATTACAATCAGGCATTATTACAGAATGTGTCATGATTATAGAATCATAGTGCTCACCTTACTAAATAAAACAGCCATTCCCTCTCATGATAGCACAGCAGCTCAGAGAATCAAAGAACCCCTGAAAGAATCTAGCACCGAATGATTGCAGCTGGAACATGAAGACAGCAGGCCTCTTACCGAGCAGACCGTATCGCAGCCTCAGTGCGGTGCTCCAGGTGGGGCCTTTCTGCTGCAGCAGGCCGATGGCATGGGTCCCAAACAGACCTGGGAGGATCACCTCAGCCTCCAGAGAGTACTGCCTCTGCCACTCATCCACCTTTCGCTCAAGCAGAACTGGCAGCAGGAAGAAAACAGCGAGGGAGGATAAAAACACATCAGGATTTTTTTATAAAGCCATAAAGTCAAAACATTTTGTAACATGGAAAAGTGGCTCAATCGCTGCAACAGCTGTATAGTTATATTTAGTACATATTTATGAAAAAAAAAGCTGGTACGGTAAAGTTTTTTTTTTTAGAAAGCGCACTGATTACACATTTCATTTGTTTTCAATGTGTTAATACATGTGTAATACCGTAATATTCTTCTGTTTCTTAGTTGCCTTATTTTAAATTATTATTATTATTATTATTATTATTATTATTATTATTATTATTATTATTATTATTATTATTATTATTATTATTATTATTATTATTATTATTATTATTATTATTAACCTGAGACTGAAGCTGTGTCTTTGAGCACATTTGTCAGTGCCACTGAGACCTTCATCTTCTTCCCCAGCAGTTTGGTGGCATTGCCTGACAGAACGATCGGGTTTCCTCGCTTTGTCAGTTTCGCTTCTAGCTGGGACAGGTACCTCTGCTCTCCAGCTACTGTCTGCAAGTCAGTCCATCCCTGCAGCACCAAACACTGAAAACTACAAACTCTTTCATAGTGTTAAACGATCACTTCATGTCATAGACACCTCTAATCCAATGTGTCCTTTATAAACGTTTACCTTTGCAGTTTTCCCTGAGCTGTAACCTGCATTTACTATAGATTACCATTTGCCATGTTTTTTATATGCTTTACCACACCTGTCTGGGCTGTATGTTGCTTGCCTGTTCTTTGCCATGATTTCATTATGTTTTATCACACATTGCTGTGCTTTTTTAAATGTTATAACACCACTGGTAATGCCACCACTTACTTTCATATCATGACATAACACCTGTATACATAAATACAGAAAGATAATCTAAGGTGAAGGAAATGTAGTGCTTTGATTGGCTAGTGATGCCAAGGATTTCGAAAGCCCTACCTTGATGTAGTAGAGATCTGTGTCGTCAAGTAGAAGCTCCAGTTTACCGCTGCGCATAGATTTGGCTTCATCAATTTTTCCTTAGAAGCATTACAATGGAAGAAAAAAAAGAGAAAAAAGTTAATGATTTTTTTTTTTTACTGTATGTTAATTCTCCATTACATACTAAACGACAATCAAAAACAAATCAAACTAAATGCTAAATAGAAGCCTATCGTGCTATTAAAAAAAACATAATATTTTTGTTTAAAAGTTACCTTCTATAAGAATGCTCTTCTTGGGGTGGACAAGCTTGACAGAAAGCCTCCTCTGAGTGTAATGGAAGAGGACGTCAATGGCCAGGTTCCTGTTGATGTCAGATTTGGGGGTGCCCATAAAGAGATGGAGAGCAGCTTCACTCGGAATTTGGGAGCCCTTCTGGAAGAGTTTATATACAATAGATGCATGAGGCAAGTGTCAAAGGACTAGATAATAATAATACAAGGGTAATGATCCAGGGAACACGTTTAGCTAGGAATATTGGCTGTTGTTTCGGAGCAGGAAAAACTGCTACTTGTTTCCCTACCTCCGAGCTTACCTACAGATTGGGTAGACAGGACTTGAAGAGCGCTGTTTGACCTGAGTCCTGATCTCTACATTACCTTGGACACAAAGGAGTAAGCAGCTTCAAACAGGTACTGCTGCAGAGCTCTGTCCAGCTTCCTCAGCCTGGCAGACACCGACACAGGACCAGGCAGCAAGCGGGGTCCAGCGAAGGCACCAGTGGGGTACGAGGCTTCACAACACAACTGCCAGCCAATCAGCATGGACACTGAAACCAAGAAACATCATTCTGTTATCCAGTGTGAGCCTCTATGTCCTGTACAAATGAAAGTTTACAGCTCGGGTTCGGGAGGATGGACAAACCCCCACACAATTATCACTTCATCTAATTGAATCACATCATCTAATGAATCCAAACGGAATAATTACTGCTAGGACAAATAACTTGTGTACTCACCTTTCATTTTGCATTTTGTTCTTTCGCAACCCACCACCCGCCCCATCTCCTACTTTAAATTTCTAAGTATAGTTCTATGGGGGTCTCCTGCCCCTATGGCCAGGTAGGGGATCTTTGATCCAAGTAGGAGTTATGCCAAATTGTTGTTCTATGTTCATTTGCTTCGCATACCTCATCAGTAAAGTTTGTTTATCTAAATCATTGTGTTTGTCCTGAATTACTGAACAATAGAGAGGCACAGGCACAATTAGAGGCACACACTTTACACTCCTTTACACGCTAAACAAATCTACCTGATTTTAGCATAGATCTGTATTTTTTAATAACTCTCTAAATGCTACCCAGATATTTGCTTTTCTGTCAGGAACACAGTAAATCTTTGGTGGACTGGATGTATAATTTAGATAGCAAACTAAAAGTAACTGAGGCTGTCAAAAAGTCTCTGTGAGCGTCAGTTATGACACAACACAGACACACACACGCAAACAAAGACACATACACACACAGACCACCTCTCTGAGTGGCAGTCACACTAATTAAACGCAATACTAACGCACAGGTCCCCCTCTGAAAAGCTTCATTGTCGTGAAGTGAAAAGTGTCCCAGGGTTTGTTTTTAAATACTCACATTCCTGGTCAGTGCAGGAGGCTGTTACTGTGCGGTCAGCAGGGCCAGATAGCTCCTCTCTCCCCTCCGCACTCAACAAGAACAGCCTGGAGCTACAACAGCAGGGAAACCCGAGAGGGTTATAATATTAACATCTTAATATTATAAGGAAACATCAGAGTGGAAACTGTACTTTTAAACAAGCACTGTCATTGCTATCTACTGTCATGTACCTGCTGTATCATGTCAATATCTTTGTCATGTTTGTAATCACTATGTTTCAATAACTTCAAAAACACTCAATCAAAGTTATAAGGTGAAACTAAAGAGAATAACTATTCAATGTTAGTGCTCACTTGAATGAGCTTTCTCGATACGAATATGTAACACTGAATATGGCTGTAAGTCTTTTACACCCATGAAGGCATTAGCCAAGACGTTTGTCTGCTTGACTTTTTTTATTCACATACCCTGGGCGCAGACGGACTGGGTAATGAACACACTTTACAATGCACTTCTGCAACGGTTTGGTATTGCCCTACTGTACCTGATGTCGAAGATTTCCATGGTTTCCTCTGGCGTGTTGAGGAACACCTTCAGATCCTGCCCTCTCTTCACCTGCACCCCTCCGTCCAGGCTGGTGGAGGTCTTCAAGCCACTCACCCACTCCAGCCCCGCCTGACCGCACTGACCCTCAACCCCCAGCCGAGCAGACACCTGCACCAGGGCACTGCCGGGAGACAATGTGGATCAGTACCGGGAAACCAAAAGACCGCACATGCAATTGAGCCTCGTGTTCCTGGTCACAAGTCACAGTTGTTAGGTTTATAAAACCCCTACACAGTAATTGTCTTATTAAAGATTTTTTTTTACCTCCCCTAGTTAACATTTCCAATAACATTTTTAGATATTTTACTGGCGTTAGTAGTGTAGAAATGAAAGACGTCTAAACAAATGAACTGCTTACCTTGGCTTGATGTATCCATTGATGAAGAAGTTTGACCACTGTTTGAAGTCAACTGCTCCTTTAACTCGGAGGCTAATGGCAGCGGAAGCATTGACAGCCAGTCGGATGGGCAGCCCAGACAGGGATGGGACAATCAGCTCCTCAGTGGCCAGACTCAGTCTCCTGCTATACTGGACCTCCTGACCCTACAGCAGGAGGAGAGGCAGGATCAGATCCAAACAAGAGAGGCAGGACTCTGCAGCACCGCACTGGATCTCCTCATTCAAGTCAATGGTGATTATCAGGATGGTTCAGTATTAATAATACTACGCTAAATAGATTTTGTTGGTGTCAGGGGTTGACGTTTGGACTACTGAACCACAGGACTTTCTCAGGAGTCTTCTATCTAAGCAATCAAACCGTCTTTGTATCTTTTTATTTACCCAATCATTTTTGAGGGCATTTTATTTTTTTGACGTCAGTTTATGCTGTATTTCACCCGAAAGTTCATGCTGAGCCTGTTCTAAGAATGCAATAAAAATATTAAAACAACCTTTTTACCTTTAAAAGTTTGACCGCAATCTCAGCCAGACTGAGAGAAAGCAGCTTCACTTGGTCCTTCACATCGTCGCAGTTGAGGAAGCTCAGCTCATTGCCGAAGATCTTCACACTCACACCACACCGGAGCTCCCCACTCCTCTGTGCTCCCTCTGTGAACTGAGTGAGGGAAGCCAATTTAACTAATAGCGGACCTCAAGCACTCTAAAGGTGTGCTAAACCATTTTCTCATGTTTTGCCCTTTTTGTTTCTGCTCTTTGCTCTTCTTGTTTTTTTTTTTACTTTAAGATATGCAGATTTTTGTTTGGTAGAATGTAAGCCTCTGCTTTCTGGTACCTAAACACTTCATGTGCTATAGGTCACATGGGCTAATTGGAGCGACATTATTGGAGCAAGAGTACTCTACAATACAGGAAGTGATATGGCAGTAGGAAGAAGCAGCTTACAAATGTATGGCTAGTTTCACAGACCCTGATCAGCACTAGATTAGTGCTAACCAGGGTCTGTGAAACCAGCCATTAATCTATAATATTGTATTAAAACATAATTAATGTTCAAAGCAGGCCTTTAGTACTCCTTTAATTCTTTTTAATCTAACAAGCAAGGTATCCTGGCACTGGCTATTGAAACCATGCTGGGTTATAACACGTGATGCCAGTAGGGTGAGTCTACTTATGTTTCTGTGACACTTGTTATTGTACCTTGTCCTTTATCTGGTTCAGTTTGCTGTAGTCCCCAGGCTGACACCCCTGCTGCTTTGCTTTCCTGTTTCGGGACCTCCCGGGACCCTGTGTGGTTTGAGCAGCTTCTTCCTCTGCGTGTCTCTCAGAGTTTCTCTTTTTCTTCTCTCTCAGAGGTGCCTCTGTGGGGTCTTCTTTCGTTCTCTGGCCTTCCTCAGTTACAGAATCTCCACCAAAGACAAATGGCTGATGGCCAAATACCCTCTGAGCAAGTGGTTCAATGTTTTCAGCACGGATATTGACCTGTGTAAATGTAAAAAAAACAAAAAAAAAACATGAAGCTTGCAGTGTTTCTGCAGCAGAACTTTTCAAACTAAGAAAAAACGTTTAATAGAGATCATACAGAACACATAAAACAGTCATCACATGCTCCCCATCACGTGACATTGCTTCAAGAAGGCAAAGAACTGCACAGACCTTTACATCAGAGTGACAGCTACCCTCAGTTCTCCCCATTATTCTCTAGTGGCACGCACACATACAGTATCAACAGAAGGACACACCTCGAGCAGGTTGATGGCTCTGCCCAGCACGTGGACGGTCAGGTTCCCCATTGCAGAGCGAGGCAGAAATGACCTGGGGGAGAAGACCATTGCACCCTCCACATTGGCACCTCCATAGCCTGAGGAAGATGAGAAGACACATGAGAGGCACACCCTGGTTCAGATTTAGGTGACAAAACGGGGTCAGTGCTCTGTTCCAATAATTGGTTAAAGCTGTGAAAACCAGGCCAGTGATCTTCAGGCTTCAAAGATCAAGTGGCAATGTAATCCACAGTGGGCTGCCTGTTATGCACATGACTTTATCCAGCTGGCTTTATTCTGCTTTTCGTAAAAGAGAAGCTGCCTCACACTTCATTGTATTGCACTAAGACCACTTTAAAGGTCTAAGCAGTGATGACCACCAACAAGAAGGTCAACAATAGAGCCGGGGGACAAGGTCTACTGCTGTTTATATTATTAAAATAGAGCCCAAGGCCCCCTGCTGTACCATACCTGACTGGAAGGTAGCGTCAGTGTAGGAGGAAAATTTCCAGGCCTCAGCGTCAAAGTCTTTAGTGATGATGTCATCAGGAAGAGAGTCTCTCACTGCCCTTTTCAGCGGGTCCTCTGTCTCCATCAGCTGAGACAGGTGGCTCCACACGAAGGCACCAACTGCCGATACAACACAATACAATACAATACTGATACAACACAATACAATACAATACAATATAAGTATCAATTAGGAAGAAATGTTTTAAGTGGCATAAACAACTCAAAAGTGTTGAATCGGTAAGAAAATAATGCACAGTTTCTCGAGGCTAACGGCACTCGAAACAGCGAATTATTTTTAACAATTCATCGTTGTTTATCCCTTACATAATAGCTGGGTTGTTGGTTTCACATCCGATCAATTTTAGTACAAAGGAAAGCCTCAGTAAAAGGTATGGTTTGGTGGGCCTACTCTGCAGGCGGTGTGGACTAACCCTGGCTGGACGTCTCCTCTCTCTGAGCCTGGCTCACGGCCTGCAGCAGCCACTCGCTCGGACACCTCATAGCCTGCAGGTAGGCAGCGATCCTGACCTCCACGTCCTCCTCCCGTGAACGGTACAGCCGGAGCAGCAGGGAGCGCTACACTCAGGGATCACAAGCATCGACCCATCATTAATCTGGGAGTTCAGACACACATTGAACTTGTCGGAACTAAACATCAATTCAAGGTGCAATTGCCACTTCCATTTCGAGTCGGAGAGAGAAGTGCCTGGACTAATGCTCCCCTAAACCTAAGCCAATGGGACCTTACCCATCAGATCCTGTAGGAAGAAGCTTTATTTTCTATAGTTTAATAATAACGTTTGCTTTGCATAATGTGTGTGTGTGTGTTTGAAAGCACATTGGTACAATTATTACCTCTGCTTTGTAGAGCTAGTGTGGGTTTGCTAAACAATATGCTTCTATTTGGGGGAAGGGAGTCCAGTCTGTTTAAACTAGCAGGGCTTTGTCTCTAGTTGCATGACCATATATGGAAGTCGATAGAACAGGAATGTCGGTCTCTGAAGGTAACCACACCCAAACAGCATCCACACCCAGAGACAGAGGCTATATAAAGGAAAGTGAAAGATTAGATCATTGTGTTTTCCTGAACCAACAAGCACCATTCTAGTTTGGCAGGGGGAATTTCTCCAGACGTGGTAAATATTCCTTTCGTTCTGTATTAGAAGCTATCAGCTGTAAACTAATATGCTTAGAAGTTGTTGCAATTTTATAGATCCGTCTACAAAATAATATGATTAACATGAACTGTTGGAATAAAGTAGCATGAACCTTGAACACCAAGTAATGTCTACTTCCTTGTTTGATATGTTACTGTTTAATCTTAATAATCTCCTAATAATGTTATAATGTGGTAGATTAATAACATTTGATGAATGTTAAATAACTTTTTACCATATCTGTAGCTGTATTAGTGTTACACATCAATTTGAATATAAAACATATCAAGATGGAATAATTATTACAAAGAATAAGAACTAATTATCATATTAATAAAATCCAACAAGCCCAAAAGCAGTCCTTGACAACCAATCCCAAAGACCTCAGTCCCAAATTCTCCTTCTAGCATGCAGACTCACACAGCTCAAATTCCCATGTCCTAAAGAACATCATGTGACCCGCATCAGTGAAGAACATTGCAGCCCTACTTGGTACAATGAAGCTGGTCCTATTGCCTCAGTATGCCTTTAGCCTGGTGGCACGACACAGCACTCTGAAAACGCTGTGCTTTATCCAAATCACTGTCGATAACACCCGGGATTCCCCTGTAGTCACTGTGCTTGTTTTGTAGAACATCAAGTGTATATAAATGTTTACTCACATCAGCGTTGCAGGGAATGCGTCGGAATGCGTCGAGGGCTGCGAGCCTCAGCTCCACAGGGCCGGTCTGGGTGTCAGCGCAGAGGCTGAGTGCAGGAGTGAGAGCTGCAGCCGCCAGACCTGCATTCCCCACCGCCTTCAGCACGGACTGCAGCTGCCGAGCAAGACAGACACGACACAGGCAACGGGTCAACGAACAGCACCACACTCTTAATATACTTCTTATGTTTTGCTTAATACAACATACAGTCAGGGGATCAGATCAGAGCTGTTTGGGTAGCTTGGACTTTGAATCATCACAATTCACCATTTATTTATGAAACAATTCCACCTGTTGAGTAAAGCCATTTGAATGTTGTATGTTTCTTTAACGCGGTAGAGTGTTCAACATATTTCACCCTGTTGCAAGACTGTCTACCACGTGAATGAAGCCTTTATTATCAAGCAGCAGAAGCCCCGTTTCCAAGAGCACAGGATTCCAGACAGGAGAAGCTTGGGAATCCGAGCACAGCATTTTAACTCTCAGATACAGTGTCTGCAGAGCAGGGTCTTCTCGTGTACCTGGGAGAGCTGTTCAGGGTCCGCCCCAGAGCCGCATTCCTCCTCTAGATACCCCTGAAGCACTGTCATCAGGGCCAGCACCTCAGGGACGCTGGCACACGCAGGCTGCACTGCAGAGCAGAAGGTGTGCACCACTGAAGACACTCCCAGGAAAACACTCCGACTGGCTTCGGGTGACCGCAGCAGTGCCTGAAAAAAAAAATGCAAACAAGACTACTTATTCTAGATACAGTTGTCTTTTTTGAGACGCTTTGTGTTGTTTGTTCGATTGATTAACGTAAAAGGTGAATTCATATTTACTGATAACATGCTTTAATTTCAAAGGGGCATTATAAAACCGTTACAATTTCTGAAGTACACATAGTCTGAGTGGAGTTTTGATTGATTGATCAGACCTCTATGTTTCTGGTTAATTCTTCCTTGGTGTGTTTACTTTCCATGGTAACCTAGTGTCATACTAGAATGTTTCAAAATGAAAATCCATGTTTGCAAAATGTCCTTCAAAACTTCACACTTGAGACCTACATCGCTAATGGAATAGCAAAACGGGTACGATTTATGGATTTATTGTGTTAGCTACAATCCCTTTCTTAAGTGCAATGTGCTTCTGTTTTGTACAACACCCGGACACTGTAGTCCACTGCACAGGCAAAGCTATTACATCACTCCAAGGATCTCTGAAACAGGCAACAGACCAAGCCAAGACCCTGTGTGGCTGCCAGGTGATCTGTATACAAAGTGTACCAAGATGTGCTGTCATGTGTTCACGCTACAGGGCAGCATTTACGATATGTATTGGGAGTGCCTGAGCTTCTCACAGTCAGAGTGGCGATCATGCCGGCGGTGGGCTGTGCGATGAAGGTGAGTGACGTGAGGAAAGATGAGGCTCTCTCCTCCTCCATCTCCCTGGACAGAAGGAGCTCCGCTATCAGAGACACACAGGCCTCAGAGCTGCAGGCTGGCAGAGCGTCCACCAAGGGCTGCCTGGAACAGAGTACACACAGCGACAGGGTATTACACAGCTAGCTCAGGATTTGTACTCAACAAGCACAGGCTTTATACGCCTCAGCTATCTACAGACGTCAGCCTTCTCAGATATCATGCTGTTATAGGAACTGCATGTATTCCTCAATAGGATCAGACCTCATGGGCCTGGACCTGTTTTTCCTTCCTAGCAGTCATATCTCAGGATACCAATCAAACTCTCATAAAAGATTATAAAACTGCATTCTGCAGACGCTGTACCTTTTACTTTTAAAATAGCTATATACTTAACAGTACTTTTTTTTTTTTTTTTTAAGTTGTCTAGGATTGGACTGATTCTCACGAAATGCACTAAATATTAGTAAATTGGAGAATCTGTGTTGATAAGCTGGTTCCAGTCCCTGTGGTTACCTGCGTTCTCCAGCTCTCGTTTTTTCAACACACTGGCATTCCTTCAGTAGTTTATTGCTGGGGTGACCAGAAACCCAAAAGGAACTAACACACACACACACACACACCCTGCTTATTTACTTTGCTATCAATCAGGCTGCTGCTCTCTGAACGGTTTCCAGCGGTGAGTGAGCCAGATGTGTTCAAACAAGCCCCACACAGACTGCTACTGTATGGCAGGGCAGCCAGCTTTGACTGGGAGCGCTTATATAGAGAGCAACACACCCTATGAAAAGCACTCTGGAACCCAGGCACAGGCTCTATGAAACACAGTTTTAAAAAATGCTTACACAGAAACAATGATTTTAACGCTAAAAAGTATATCCCTTGCTATCACCACGTTAGAATATACCAGTAAAGAAACTCAACAACCAGATCCAAGATGTCAGTAAATTTTAAACCCTGTTTTGTGCACCTCCTTGCAAAAATAAGAAAGTTAGCGTCATTTTTATTTGCGGGACGCATATGTCCCTTGTACCTAGAGGGTTAAATTCGGTCTCAATGGGGAGCTCTGAGTGGGGAGACACTCACCAGTTGTCTCTGCATCTGAAGGACGCGCGCTGCCAGAGGTCACCGAGCGCTTCAGAAGACAGGGCCCTGAGCTGGAACACCAGGCTCATGAAGAGATCTGCATGCTAAAAGAGAAACAACAGAAACACACCATCCAGAGAGGAGAAACAGAACAGGAACACACCATCCAGAGAGGAGAAACAGAACAACAGGAACACAGCATCCAGAGAGGAGAAACAGAACAACAGGAACACACCATCCAGAGAGGAGAAACAGAGCAACAGGAACACAGCATACAGAGAAGAGAAACAGAGCAACAGGAACACAGCATCCAGAGAGGAGAAACAGAGCAACAGGAACACAGCATCCAGAGAGGAGAAACAGAGCAACAGGAACACAGCATACAGAGAAGAGAAACAGAGCAACAGGAACACAGCATACAGAGAGGAGAAACAGAGCAACAGGAACACAGCATCCAGAGAGGAGAAACAGAGCAACAGGAACACAGCATCCAGAGAAGAGAAACAGAGCAACAGGAACACAGCATCCAGAGAGGAGAAACAGAGCAACAGGAACACAGCATCCAGAGAGGAGAAACAGAGCAACAGGAACACAGCATCCAGAGAGGAGAAACAGAGCAACAGGAACACAGCATACAGAGAAGAGAAACAGAGCAACAGGAACACAGCATACAGAGAAGAGAAACAGAGCAACAGGAACACAGCATCCAGAGAGGAGAAACAGAGCAACAGGAACACAGCATCCAGAGAGGAGAAACAGAGCAACAGGAACACAGCATCCAGAGAAGAGAAACAGAGCAACAGGAACACAGCATCCAGAGAGGAGAAACAGAGCAACAGGAACACAGCATCCAGAGAAGAGAAACAGAGCAACAGGAACACAGCATCCAGAGAGGAGAAACAGAGCAACAGGAACACAGCATCCAGAGAAGAGAAACAGAGCAACAGGAACACAGCATCCAGAGAGGAGAAACAGAGCAACAGGAACACACCATCCAGAGAGGAGAAACAGAACAACAGGAACACACCATTCAAAGAGGCTTGGAACAGATCTGCAGCAAAAAAAGAAACCTGTTTCACAAACATTGTTGACGATGTGTCGCAGTATATGAGCTCACAAAAATATATACTCCTCCGATGGGACTGACTCTTTAGTAAAGCAAGAAGATGCTTAGTTCAAGCATAAGAGACACTGAGAAAGCCTTTAATAATATAACCCATTTGAAGGCGTGAGGTCGCACTAAAAAAACCCTCTTCTTAGGCTTCATGTGTGCTATTTCTTTCTTGACCTGTCTATCTGAGAAAGGGTGACATCTCTATAAAAAAGGGCCTTTTGATATTGTAGTTACAATTAATGCCCAGAACATGCAGATTTGAAATATTTAAACACCATTGAGATGTCTCTGCGTGTTTATTTCACCCTGAAATTGAAGCTTCAAAGTGTAACACATTACTGTACATCAAGGGTATCAGAATGTGGTAGAACCCAGACATATGGAATTGATCGTATCGGGAAAGGTGAAATACAGATTCACAGATGATACAGTAAATATTTGTGCACAGCCGTGGACTTCATTAAAGGCCTTCTAATAACATGCTTAGTGCTATAATTAAAAAGCCACTTTCCCAGCTGGGGTGCCAGGAATGACAGAGGCTCCTCGATTCCCTCTCCAGCTGTGTTAGTGAAACAGCCCTGCTAACAGCCAGGCTGCGTTACACCACACACTTGGCCTCACACTGAAAAGATCAAGCTGTGGTAATATCAAACCAGCTTGGGTCTGGAAGCGTGCAAGCTACTTAAGGAAAACCCACACACGAGAAAGGAAAAGGAGCAGAAACTTTCCATCCCATTCACATGCATCGCAAACAGATATATAATGTGCAGCATTGCTATCGTTTTATACAGTACCACTACCCTTGTTTAATATACGTATATACATATATCAATGAATTGAACTGGTGCCCTTTTTGGCACCTCGCAGTACATTAGTTCATGTTTTCAATTGTATTTGCATTCTTTCATCTGAATTTTTGCTATTACTTTAGAATAATTAAGTGCTCTCAGTGCGTCGATTATTGTTGATTATTACATGTTTGATACTGGATTGGGAAGCTGGTTGCACCTGTACTATACACAGCTCTGCAGGGTGGACAGTGGTAAAGCTCACCTCGTAATGCAGGCCCTTTGTTACACAGAGCTTCCTCACAGTCTCGGCAGCCTGTTCTGCTGTAGATGCTCTCGTCTCTGTTTCCCCTCCATCCTCTCTCTCGTACAGCAGACTGCTCGAATAAACCTCCCTGGAGTCGTCTGGGAGAGGAACAAAGACAGTGGAGCTCTGGGGCTACTCTCACAAAGCACTCACAGCTAGCAAGCTGTCTTCTGTCCTCCACAAAACAACAGTTCAAGACAGACTGCTCAAGTAGAAATCAGCTCAGCTAGTCTCAATGATTGCGTTCGTTTTATTTTCTACTACAGAATTAAACTTTGGTGTGTGCCAACTGTAGCATATTTCTATGAGAGACTACCCAAGAACTGAGCATGTGTATTGTGGACTCCTCTTTATGCACATGGATTTATACAATGAGATAAACGTTTCAACAGCAAGTCAACTCGCTAACATCTGTCTGTCTTATGACTCAGTGTTTAAAGATACGGATGACTGTGTAAGTAACTCCATTGCTTTTGCAGGATGCTGAACCCAGTCCTTGCTGGCTGGACAGGGCTTGAGACGGGCTGCCCTGCTGTGGCTGTGGTTTCCCTCTGTATGGGAAAGAGATTGAGCAGCTTGGGCAGTCCAGTGAGTATAAACAGGACATGTGGGTAAACAAAGCATGGTTGTATCCAAACCCCACCCCCACCCCAGGAGCCAACACGGCCTCTTTGACACCCCAGGAGAGACATATGGCAGCCAGGTGACTGACTTTCCCTTTCCCTCTCACTGCACTTTCTGCAGACACCCAAACTGTCTGGTGTTACACTGTGTCAGGCAGCTTACATCGAAACAACACAAAATATTGGGAAAGACTATGCCAAACTGCGTTTTTTTTTTATTTTGAGTGAAAGGACAATCAAACTGTTCACTCATTTTAGACCTTAAATCACTGAATCATTTATCACATGCCTCCAATTAAAAAGTAATGGTTGCCTGGATGGATAAAGCTTGCAGCTGCCTCCTCGTGGTCCTGGGTCAAGACCTGCAGTCTGTAACAGAGACTGAAACAGGCATCTGCAGCGGGAAATAGAAATAGTCTAGTGCTGAATTCAAATGCTAATGACTGCTTGGCAATCTTGGGAGGAGAGACAGGGAGAAAGGGAGAGAGGGACAGAAGCTTACCCAACTAAGGTGTGCTCTGTTCAAATGATCTAGAACAATGGAATAGACCCCAGTTTGTCACGTAAGTGAAACCTCTTATTATCAGGGACATGTGTCTTCTGTTCCTTGCTCACCTCTGCTTGTTGGTATCCCTTCCTGGACTCGGAGAAGTTTAAATGTAGACAGTGTTTTTGTTTGGGCACCCCCTGCATCCTGGGAAAAGGGAGTGAGGATGTTCTCTTCAGTGCAGGAGGCCTCTTCCATCACCCCATCCCTGTAGCTCTGCACACACTCCAGACTGGAGTCCAGGAGCTGCCCCTGAAACAACAACGATGGCAGATGATACTACAGCGATGTCATTCAGGGAGCTAAAGCAACAGTGACATCATTCCATAGGCTAACACAACTGTGACATCATCCTGAAGGCTGATGCAACTGTGACATTATCATACAGGCTGACACAACAGTTACATTGTTAGTTATTGAATTTCACAGACTGACACTGCAGTGACAGCATTACTCTGGCTGATACAGCAGTGACATCATTCAAAAAACTAGTCCAACAAGGACAACAGCAGTAACCTCATTCCACAGGCTGATGGGGGCGTTACCTGGGCTGCATGCTGGTGATGATATCATGATTCATTTTCTTGTGAAACTGTATGCTGAACAGACCACTATCACAGAGTTCTGAACTCAAGTGTGCGTCCGTCTACATGTAATAATGCTTGTTAAACCTATGAACACAGTATGTGTGAAAGACTCCAAAAAAGACTACTGGATGAGCGAATGTTTGGTATGGTCTAGTTCCAAGGGAGTGTGCTTGTACGTGCAGACTCAGGGAGCCTGGGCAGGCTGCAGTCCTGACTCACATCACTGTCTGGCAGGGGGACGGAGTCCAGCGAGGTGACAGCCAGGCCTCGGTGAGAACAGTGCTTCAGATCACGAGTCTTCACCAGGGAGGGACCTTTCCATTCATAGCTCGTCAAGCACCTGCCAGACACGTCAGTCTGCAAGAGAGGGCAAACAAACCGATTACATGCACGACGAATCAAATTACACTCTGTCAAGGAACGTATCCATTTTTAACAGGCCACAGCTGAGGGAAAAACATGTGCTTGTTGTTGATGTTAACCTACAAAATAGAAAGAACTGACACTGATTTCTGTGTACATTTGGATACATTCTAGAATGAACGGACAGATTTCTGTGTGCATTTGGATACGTTCTAGAATGAACAGACACAGATTTCTGTGTGCATTTGGATACGTTCTAGAATGAACTGACACTGATTTCTGTGTGCATTTGGATACGTTCTAGAATGCCTGTATAACAAACTGCGCAACTTAAAACACTAGACTGTAGTTTCAGTAAATACACATTGAGCAGAAATGAATGCTGAATGATGCAAGTATGTGGAAGCAGCTAAATAGATATTGCTGCTAGCCAGTTTGTGCCATGATGGCATCCCTTGAATTGAGAATGTGTCCTCTCTTATAAAAGTTTACCACTGCATTTTTGCACTGCATTTTTGCAGTTATACTATGCATTTACCCTGGTTTACCATGTTTATTAACATACTTTCCCATACCTCACTATTCTTTACAATGCTTACCTGTGCTGTACCATGCTTTCACTGTGCTTTATTCCACTTTGCTATGCATTCACTATGGAAGCTCTTGCAAGGGTTCTCTCACCTCCTCCAGGCTCTCCTCTCTGCTCGCTGCGTGTGAGCTCTGGAACACACTCAGCACCCCTCTCTTTATATTCAGTACCCAGGTGGGCTCATCCACTGAGGGGCAGATCTCAGCAATCTTCCCGTCTTGAAAGGAAAACTGCAATGGGGATTTCTCTAGGGATTCCCTGTGGAAATAAAAATGGAATTACACAGGAACTAAACAAGAAAAAATACTAGCAGCAGCAGCATACAATTTGATTCAATAGGGGCCCTTGTTCTGTTCCTGATAACCCTTTCCATTCTCACCATGAATTCATGTTAGATTTTGGTTTAATACGTGTTTACAGTACTTTCTAAAGAGTTAATAATTAGTCATGACAAAGTAGTTGTTATTTAATTACATGGTAATAGAACTTACAGTAAAACTGAAAGAATGGATTACACACAAACCCAGAACAACTTAGCAGAGCTGAATGATGAATGCATGGTGAGCACACATGTAGAAAGAAGCCCATTCAGCTCCACAGTGAAAGCACAGCAAACTCCAAGTCATGTTTCTGGTCTGAACAGCAGCAATCACGTTTGCATGCTCAGCACAGTCAGATTGATTACGTTGTGTTTTTAATAAACTGAGCTAAATCTCATCTGACAGGTCATTCAATTTCAATTTCAAATACTTGAATATTTTTTCCATGGTGTATCATTATTATACACTGTGACTGAGAAAGTGTCTTATTTGATTTACTAGCAGTCAAGAGCCAAACTCTGTATAATTCAGTGATTGGGCTGTAAAAAACAAATTATGCACAGGGCGGTAAGCCAGTTATTGGCAATTTGTATTTGAAGGGAACAGTGAAATGTGAACTGACAGGAGGCACCAATTACTCCAGTAAATTACCCCCGGTCTGCACACCTGGGGCTCCTGGATCACAGCCCTCTCCTGTTTACTCACAGCTCTCTTTGGGTTTTCTTTTATGTAACTGCACTGTCAGCTTCCAAGCTGCTTTGATTGAAAGCATGCCTCTCTCTTAATCCCTATAAAACGAAGCGCAGTCATATATTAGCTGCTCCTACTCCAAGCAGGTCAGCCAGCAAGTCATTGGACTTGGCAGCTCTAGTCTTACACAACAGCTTTTTTGTTTTAAACATATATTTTCTGTCTTGCTATGGCCTGGCGGTGTGTGAGGTGTGTGAGGTGTGTGAGGTGCATCTCTCAGTGCCGGTGGTGCACTGGCTGGTGGCTGTTTTTGTTGCTGTCTGTCTGGGAATCAGCATTAGTATTACCTCAGCCGGTCCTGGCTCGGCACCAGATCCTCTTTGTTTGTCCATGTCCTCTTGATCTGTACATTTCTCAGCTGGGGAGGAAACAAGAAACGTTCAGAAAAGCAACAACAAACAACACAGAACCGACAGCACTATGCATGGTGGAGCTCCTCTACACTGAAACCATGGATGCAGGACAGCATGGGAAAATGGAATACATGATATATATATATATATATATATATATATATATATATATATATATATATATATATATATATACTGACAACAAGTACATAATATTTGAGAATTGATTACAGAGGAGATTTCAAAATGAGTAAAATCCTGCTTAACATTCCCAATACATTGTCCTCTGAATTAACAACAAAGTAACACAGTACAGTGTGCAGCCAATAGATGTACCATGACAGAAAGAATACATAAATACATAAAAAGAAAAATAGCATTGATTTAAACATGCCATCATCAACCTTTAAGGCACTAGGCTGAGGTCCAGACAGAAGTCTAGACACAAACGTGTTGTCTGATAAAGGCCTTGGCTGACGCGTAGGTATAGCAATCTCTCTGCCACAGAAAGCATGCCTGTGTACCTTTAAAACCATGAGGCACTTGTGAAGAACCTCGATGTCAGCCAGACTGTCCAGGGCCAGTCCTCTGCTTGCAGAGCGGCTCTCCAGCAGAAAGGCACTCGTCTCCGTGCTGTACTTGTAAGTATACCTGGATCCTTTCTGGTAACTCACATGGTCGCTACCTGTAGACGTAAACAGCGTTGTTATGCATGATGCAAACCAAAAATGCTTTGAAAATAGTTTCTTGAGCTGCAGGTATACGAACCAGTGCATGAGGAAGCACAAGGCAGGTCTTCCAGCCTGGCAAATGAAGTACCTACTGGACAAAAAGAACATTTACAGTCAATGTGAGGGTGGCTTTCTCAATGGAATTTGCCACTTGCTAGGGTTCCAGGGTGTTCTATGGTTCCTTCAGCCCTGCTATGGAAGCTTTGCTGTGTTTAAGTTCTAAAAGGTACCATTCTAACATGCTGTACTGAACTGGGTACTGAATAAAGGGTTCCATACAGAACCAAAGAATTAAACACCTATTCCGATTCTTGTGGAGGAGAGCATACATGGATCAGTACCTTTCTTATGAGACCGCTGACTCAGCACCTTACAACATTGCGTAGCGCTCGTAACCCTTACAGCACACCCCTCTACTGTATTAAAACAAGTACAGGTACGACATTATTAAAGGAAAAGAAAAAAAAATTGCTTACTTTCCAGT
Organism: Acipenser oxyrinchus oxyrinchus; assembly: GCA_030684275.1. Lineage (NCBI taxonomy): Eukaryota > Metazoa > Chordata > Actinopteri > Acipenseriformes > Acipenseridae > Acipenser > Acipenser oxyrinchus. The sequence goes on from CM060262.1 coordinate 1,542,493, forward strand.
GTGATGACCACAGCACAGAGCAGCAGAGACCCCTGTAGAGCCATGGCTGTATATAAATCTCAAGCTGACCAGACTTTTATAACATTTATAACAGCACAGCAAATCCTTTCATTGGGCACGCAGCAGCAGCAGCAGCAGCCTGGCCTGCAGCAGCACTGTGAAAGGAGACTTTCTTTGCCAAGCTGACCTGCCTATTTCAGCCTTCAGGAGACATGAGGTGGGCTTGCAAAACACCCCCGACCAATCAGAAAGAGACCGCCGCCCCCAACCCCCAAAACTCCCAGCCTGATTGAAAACCAGACTGAAGCCTGCGTTCACTCTGGGAAGAATGCATTGTTTGTAGGAGAAAGAAAAAAAACACCAGGCTACATGAAGAAGAAATGAAAGAAAGAAAGAAAGAAAGAAAGAAAGAAAGAAAGAAAGAAAGAAAGAAAGATGCGCTGGTGCCTCATTTTTCTTGAGGGGTCATGTTTCAAGGATTTCCTGCGAGATCAAATAGGATCTTGGTCATAAGAATGATATAAGGATTGTTAGATACTAACAATGCCTGGAATCTTAATCATTGTAAAACTCGCTGGGGGTTTTACATGTATGATTTATAGAAAGGATTTTCATAACTTTGGTTGTTTGTCCCTATTTAAATGAATGGAGAGTAGACTGTTGATAATCATAACTGACCTACAGTATAATTCAAACCTGCTTTCATAATGAAACACATGCTAATACTGTAAGAAAAAATCATGCATTTCCAAACTTCAGTTACAGCCACTTCTGCATTGTTATTCAAAGCGTACTTATCAATCAATCAATCAATATTTATTTGATATAGCGCCTTTTATAGTGGACCACCATCACAAAGCGCTTTACAAGATAGTGAGGAACAATGCATAATACATTAAATACAGTGAGATAGAGGGCATAGTACATGAAAGGCAAACAGTAAAAAAACAATGCAAATACATTAAATACAGGCATATTACATTAAATACTGGGCTACGATGTGAATTCTAGACATTGTGGATGCGTGTGTCAAAGAATCATACGAAAAAGATGGAGCGAAAAAACCTGAAAGGAGAAGTCAATACTCCACTAGGCCACTAGAGGGCAATGTCTTTCTTTCTGGAAACGCTACATTAGCACTGCGCTTGTTTGCTTCTATTCCAGGGTTTTCATAAGCCTCACCCTTAACTGGCAGGATCGTGTACTTACTCAATCCAGTAAAATCCTTGAAAGCTGACCCACACAGTCGTGGAATTGACTGATTTGTTTGACGAGGTGCTGTTCATTTCATTACAGATAACACTCCCTCTCAAGCATGTGTTTATTTATGGCTGTCTCTTTGTTTTCTCTCCCCCCTATTTCATTTTAGTGAATGCGTATGGTATTGGTATTAATGGAAGTGCAACAGCCCAGTCCAAACTGCTAAGGGCCAGGCAGTCTTGCTGTGCTGGAGCTTCATTAGTTTGATGGATTGGGAGCAATGCTCAGATTGCCTTAGCAGAGCCTTCACAGTAAATCAGCTGTCAGTCCTCAGAGCTCACATCAATCCGCACTTTCTCTCTGTCCATAGTGATGGATTTTTCCTTCATATTATTATTAAGCAGAACGAATACTTTGGAATATTTAAAATGATAGAACACGGAGTCACTTTTTTCAGGAAAAGTGACTTGAAACCTGGGTCCAGGAGAGCAAGAGAACTAGTTTGAGGCAACTTTGCTGTATCAAACCCCCAAGTTTCCCCTGGTGTGTCATGTCATGAAGTCTAGTCTCCTGAAACCAAGCTCCAAGCCTCAAAGAGGCTCAGTGTTCCCTCAGCTTTCGATTGCAATTGCAGTCTGGTCTGTAAGAGTTTTAATGTCGGTGTCCAAATCACCTGCTCCAGCCAGCCACTTTATACTATCTGAAATTCCTCCTCACTTTTTCCTCCTCAAAGGTAGGAGGTAGCAGGGTTAAGGTAGCAGGTAGGTTATTTCAAGGTGCCTTTACTCTGAATTGCAGTGACCCACGGTAAACATTACAGGAGGGGGGAAAAGAGGCGTGTATACTGGTGTAATAAGATACACCGGTAGTGTTCTAGTTACCTCATACACAGTCAATGTTGTGCAATGTTTGCGAAGCCTTCTGGGTGGAGTTTATGTCCGTGTCTTCTCGAACCATCCCTGCAAATTGGAGGTCTTGTTCTGTGACTATATTTCCGATCACGTGGGTGGAGATGTCGAACAAAGTGAAAGTTAGAAAATGGACTGCAAAGTTAGGAGAGATTGCTTATTAAAATCTACATCGTGTGTTCGGGTTTGAACGACAAAAGAGAGCAAATGGCTTTAAATATTTCACAATGACCTTTTTGGAAAATTGAAAAACGAACATTGTATCTACGGACAAAGCGTAAGTATGTCGGACATGTACAATAATAATAGTTGTATCTACAGCGGTTAAATTAGAGAAACCGTACGGTCAGTTGTATCGCAGTTTCAACTAAAGTGTCTTGTGCTTGACCATAATTAATAACGCGCTTGAACATAGGCAATGCAATGCAGATTTATATTTGTATTTGGGGGACCATGTGTCGCTCCGCTGTTGCTATAGAAACTCATTTTTGTTTAGGGGTGATGGTGGGAGACCCTTGTCGTGTAATCTGTCGACTTCTCACAAAGACTGACCGACGTGGCATTGCGGTGCAGACAGCGCTATAGACCAATAAAGACCACAACAACCTTGGATCGACTCCAGAGATGAAAAGCCAATAATTATTTATTATTATTATTATTATTATCATTAACACCCCCTAAGGTTTCCTATTCCACAGTCACGTAATTGTACTAGAATTTCTGAACTTGCTCAATCCGGTCATTGATTGCGTCTGTATTATCATATTTATTGCTGGGTAGGGAACTGTGAACTTTAGGAATGAAAGATATTAATCATATTTATAAAACCATGTTACAGAGATACACTGGTCAGGTTTTAATAATCATCTGTTTCCTGTGCTGCGGCTGGACCTTGTAAATCACCCAGTGGTATCTCATTTGTCTCCAAATTGTGCAGAATTGTTGCAAGCCTTGTCTGATTGTGGTTTTTGGCAAAATATGTTAAAGGGGTTACGGCAAATCCGCACCCCAATCCGCTATGTAGATCTCATATGTGCAGCTTTGAATGAAACACATAGCTATGCAAATAGTGTATTGCTTTCATGTGATTTGTTACAGGTTGGTTTATCACAAGCATGAAGACATTGTAGGGCTCTGGCAATGTTTCCAGGTACACTGTTTAAAATGAACATACGCATTTGCCATAACAATGTGTATCTTTCATAACTGCTTATTTTAGGACTACATTCTAGAGATGCTACAATTAATAGATGAATCGATTACAGATCTGTATTTATTCATCATTATTATTATTCTGCGTGCCTCGGTAAAATATTGATCTGTTAGTTGTGAATCTGGATCGTTTCAGTTGTGGGCTGTATTTCAGGCATCAAAACAAATTATAAAGAAGGTATCGACAGACCCTCCAATAAAGGGTTTGTCTCCTTTCTCCTTTCACTCTTGAGAAACTGAGTACCTCTTATTTAAAGTGCTGTGTGTATATATATATATATATATATATATATATATATATATATATATATATATATATATATATATATATATATATATATATATATATATATATATATATATATTAATGTTAGACTCCCATTGCAAAGCAGTTTCTTAAACTTGGCAATAGGCAGAATGGGCTCAATACGTTGCTAATAACAGTTACTGCTCATACAAACTTGTAACTCTGCTCAGTTTAATGTACGTCTGTCGGTGTTGGCTATGGGCTATCTGCCTGAGCGTGTAGCGCTGGGTTAAGCTTGTTTGATTGGACGAAGCTTATCACATGGCGGTGTTTTGCCCTGCACAGAGGGAATGAGCTGGGGTGATTTATAACTGCTTCTGCTCCAGTCCTCTGATTCACCCGTTCCTGGTATGTGTGCTCCTCACAGTTTACCAGACACCTCTTGTCTTTGTTTGCTTCACAGCGCTGCCTGCCCCCTGAACAGCCCACGGTCTTATTGAAATTGAATAGCTTGGTGCTGCCTATGGTACATTCACAGAACAAGAGGAGTGCCATTCTGTATCCTGCATTGCAAATGTAAGTCATTTCACAATGGGAAATAAAATCATTAATTCTTTCTTTCTTTAATCATTATTATTCCTATCTTTAGACAATGATAGAAAGCTTTATCTCGTAACCTTTTTGTAAGGGACACCAGCTGTAATACTGCATTCATTTTTTTTTCATTCATAAGTAATGCTGTTTAAAAAAAAAAAAAACTGGCCAGCAGCAAAGCTGTTGCTGTTAATTTCACGGGAGGCTGTTATATATCAGTGACCTGCTTCATAAATTTGTCAGTCTAATCCATGTAAGCTAACCCATTCCAGTGACTGAGCTAGATTAGCTGTGAGATGTTACAGGCTGTACCTTTCGAGACTCGTATATAAAATATATATATATATATATATATATGTATGTATGTATATATATATATATATATATATATATATATATATATATATATATATATATATATATATATAAAATGTATGTATATATTGCATGTACTGTATGGTGAGGTCCTGTATCAATACCCAGCATCACCCAGCCCTTTACATTGGTATTTCTGCATTGGTATTTTTGCATTTCTGCATTGGGCTGAATGCTTCCTTTTTACCCATAAAGTTTGCGAGCATGGCTAATGTGCTCCCCCTTTGTCTCCACAGGGTGTCTTCAGTTCTGGTGCTGTGTGTGCTGTGTGCTGGAGCCTCCACAGGGAGTTCCAGTCTCACTGCAGGGCAGACTGCACCCCACCCCGCAGGTCAGTGAGTGTAGTGATAGGTTGAACGTGATCAATTGCCCCCAGTTATTAAGGCATTAAGATGCCATACTGTTGGGAGGCTCTTTAAAAAGCTGTCAAGTGTAATTTAATTAGCTGGCTAAAAGCATGTCATGTTTTGGATTTGGCACAAATAGAAATTATTGAAGAGATGAGAGATCTTAAATGTTTCTGTGAGAGTAATGCTGCTGAATACAGCTAGACCAGATGAGTCTTTTTATCTTTGGTTTCCACGTCACTATACCCATCTGCAGAGCCTGCTGCAATTTTTTCATAAAGCTTTGTGGTTGAGCAATTAGGTTTATGTAACATCCTTCCTGTGTCTACGGTTCAGATCGGATAATGAATAGCATCTTATCTGTCAGGACAGTGTACATTTACTCTACACCTAGAAATTAAACCCGAATTGTACAACCTTTTAAATATGTTAAATAATTAAAATACCTTCAAATATATTCTTCTATTTTAGGATAAAACACAAAGGACTGTTTGTATCTTTGAAGTTTCATGACTTTGAGAAATGGACAGCTGCAGTCGGCATTCATTTGCAATGATATTGTGCACAGCCGCACACACACGTGTAGCTTGAAACAGCAAGGCTAATTTATAGACCCCGGACAGTGCAATTACTAGAACTTGCAACCCCTGCAAAACAGACCAGCCCAGAAATGCAATTACATGCTGTTCTGTGGAATAGTAGCTTCCCTATAGATATGCACACATAGCTAAGGATATAAGACCCTTATTGCATAACAGTTTCACTCATTCCAGGTTTTACTAGGAGCTTGATTTGTCACAGTGTGTATAGGTAACAAGTCACGTGGTGTGTCTTATTAAACTCATAGTAAAATGGGTCAGATAACGTATCTTATCACCGTTGTTTTAAATAACAAAAAGGAATGGTGGGGAGCATATGGGTTTGTCAATTCTTGAGTATGTGAATCAACAGTAAATGCCGATCTTGTCTTTGTACTTGAATAACTGTGCAGTGAGTGATCCGCTGTGTTCATTTAGCTGTTAATAACACTCCACTTCTGAACTGTCTGTTAATGAATCTCAGCTAAGATTTCCGTCAAGCAGTAAAGTGAATTGGATTGGTCCCAGGGTCAGGCCATTAGTTTTACTGCAGTTGTTAATGTAACTACTGTGCCCTGGCTTTTCCTGCGCTTACTGGAACATGTGATCGTAAAGGGGGTGAATTAACAATCTAACAGGTCCCTGAGGAGAGGCACTGTCGGGGCTCCGAGGAATCGTTACTAGAAAGGCACCCGTTAATTCAGGGCAGCGTTGTTTGAACATTACTGCTGTTTTGAAGCTAAGCTGTGAAGGATGTGTCTGTTGGGACTAAGGGTGTTGGATTCCTTTAATTCCCTAATCGTTTTAACTTTATTGTTAAAGATGTTTAAACTTTAACATATTGGGAATGTAATGAATCGAAAAAGCCATCACAAGGAGCCCTGTATTCGAGTGCTGTTACTTTCTTTTGAGAATGCATGTGTACAATAGTTAAAAAGACTTTGAATAAATATAGACTCAAATGTGCTTTCTGTGTAGGCACTATATAAACTTGATTTGGTTTCATTGCTTTTGTATGCGTTTCTAAACTGGTTTTAATAATTGGATGTTTAGTATTTTGTGTTTGAATACAGTGTGCTGGTGAGGCAGCTGGGGCAGTGTTTGTTTTTAGTACGTGTCTTCCTGGAACTCTCTGACATATTCAATGACCTTATTCTGAAAGCAGTTCCTCTGCACAGTTCTGGTGGTTAGCAATATCAGATAGTATTTCAAGAAATGTCATCTCATCCATACTCCTCACCCTGCTTCCTTTGAAAAGAACCAACTTGACTGGCATGAAAATCAATGACCATCATTGTTCAGCAATTTGCATTATTATTATTATTATTATTATTATTATTATTATTATTATTATTATTATTATTATTATTGCGCTTTAAAGAGTTTATTTATATAATCTACATTTTCATAATATTTAATTTCATTACCTTTTAATCTCCTATTACTGTATGTTTGTTCTGCATCGTTCGACATTGTTGATTACCAACTATCACAGCAAAAACACATCCTTTATAAACCACTGGGTCTAATTGTGTGCTGCTGTGTACAGACTTTCCATTCACTAACTAACAATTAAAGGGAGCAACTTACAGTTGCACACTCCCTTTTCAGAAGCAACACCCATGTTGCATAGCCTGGCGAATAAATAGACATCTGAGCTTAAACAACAATGGGGAATGAGAACACACACAATGGGATATCAAGCAAGGAAGAAATTAAACATTGAGAAAATAATAAACATTATAACCCACTGCACTTTAATAAAACCAGCCAGTCAAATCTAGAAAGCAGACTGCGCATGAGCCAAGGAGAAAGTAAATGGTTTCGCTGCAGTATTGATATTTAAATGGTTACCAGCCACCCTGTTCTCAAGGGAATATGTGCAGAATGGATTCATCCATCACAATCCATATGTGCATCAAGCCACTTCTGAATGCAGTGCAAATCCCTGTCGGTGTCCCTCTTATCTATTCCGAGGTTATAGATTTGTTTGCAAACCACTTCGGAGTCTCGTGGTAATTAGCAATGACTGCTGGAACAATTTGCCTTGTCTGTTAGCAATTAAATGAGCTGCAGGCGATTCATAAATCATGGCATTGGGGATCTGACGCAAAGCAGCTTAGCCAGACACCATCGGCCACGGCAGATGATTAATCAGAGCCACTTGGGTAAGTGTAGGAACCCAGCTCCTCGACGAGGGTTTAAGTAGCCCCAGTCATTCCTGCACAGCCACTTCAGATTGCTCCTCAAGTGTATGACTGTACATAGAAAACACTGTAAAGTACTGACACATAGCATATTAAAGGAGTCTCAACCAAAGCTTTAAAATTCATTTTGGTTCTTCAGTTCATTCAAAAGTAGATAAATTGCTACATTCTGGTATCCCTGCGTTAGGTCAAATGGTCTGATTACATAGAGGCCATTGGAGTTTGAACAAAAGCACACAAAGTGATTGGGCGCCAGGAATAAGCAGCAGCAGCAGCTGTCATCATTCAGCATTATCTTTGAAATATCTGCAAACGGAAGTCTACAACACATACAAAAAACAAAAGATCTTCAACAGAGATAATTTGGCTTGTGTTGTTTAGGAAATGGATCATAAAACCTTGGTTAGCACAAGAAAGTAATTATGAAATCAATAAAAATCAATAAGTAATTCAAACAGGACAAAAAAAACAACCATAACAACAGTAATACAAAATAAAAGCATAGAAGAGTAAAATAATTCCAATGTATGTGATCCTGGTCGCAGTCATTGTTTACAGGAATGCATCCTTCCTCTGTCTCAGACAGCTGCTATGACTGGGGCACGTATAGGACCATGCAGGTGTACGAGGGGGAGACTGGGAGGCTGAGCTGTCCGCTGTTCTCCAACACCGTGAAGTATAGTTACAGCACCGCCCAGGCGGCAGGACTCACTCTGGTCTGGTATTGGACCAGACAGAACCAGGACCTGGAAGAGCCCATCAACTTCCGCCTCAAAGACCACCGGATCAGCAAAGAAAGGGACATGCTGTGGTTCCGTCCCACTTCCGTAAACGACAGCGGAGCCTACACCTGCATGCTGAGGTGAGTTCATTCGCTAAACATCGTGTCTCTAATTACTGTGTATTTACATAGCAGTTACATAGTAAATACATGTGTTACTTATACATGCTTACAATGTTATTATGCATAGTTACAATGTACTTAACGTGTGCATCTTTTTGCACAATACATGTAAGTACACAATTGTATCAGAAAAGGGTTAGGGTAAGGTTTAGGGTTCGGGTTGGGATTAGGGTTATATCATTATTATTATTATTATTATTATTATTATTATTATTATTATTATTATTATTATTAGTTTATTTAGCAGACGCCTTTATCCAAGGTGACTTACAGAGACTAGGGTGTGTGAACTATGCATCAGCTGCAGAGTCACTTACAAATACGTCTCACCCGAAAGACGGAGCACAAGGAGGTTAAGTGACTTGCTCAGGGTCACACAATGAGTCAGTGGCTGAGGTGGGATTTGAACCGGGGACCTCCTGTTTACAAGCCCTTTTCTTTAACCACTGGACCACACAGCCTCCTATGCTAAGAAATGCACATTAAAATACATTGTTACAAAGAACAATAACATTGTAATTATGTGTAAATATGTATTTACTCAGTAACTGCAATGTAAATACACAGTGGTACCTTTTGTTCTTTATTCATATTTCACAACAAGAAATAAACAGCTCTGGATCTTTATGAGAGGGTTGCTACCCAAGTCTTGAGTTTCTTACTAGCGTTGTAATATTAATAACGAAGTCCGGGCTGGTGCAGGTAATCGGGCACAGCTGGTTTCATGCCCCGAGTTTTGTCACACTCTTGCCTTTCAGAAACAACACTCACTGCTACAAGATTGCTGTTCCACTGATTGTCCTTCAGAAGGATCCTGGCTCCTGTGTCAGCTCACACGTCCAGCCTGACAGCATAATGATCCCCCTGGAGCAGGATGAAGAGCTGTCCTGTCCCGATATTGAAGGGTATTACCCGGCACAAGAAAGGCCTCCAATCAGCTGGTACAGAGTAAGGACCTTATCACACAGGAGGTCAACGCCACTCCCAGCATAACATAGTGTACAAGCACAGCGCAAGCATGGTAGTGTCCAGAGGGGTACGCTGAAGCATATTAATAAACATGGCAAACCAGGGCAAATGCATAGTATAACCATGGGAAAAGCAAAACTGCGATGTAGAATGACGTATTATAAGGGGAATCAGCTTATACATTTCCAGCCGTGGTCAATAGGTTATACAGTCACAGCTTTCACTGTTGTTCATCCCAGTACTACGTTTAAGTAGGTCTTTTATATAAACTTGCAGGACTGCATTAAAACCATGCTCAGTCAGACTGCTTACAGGTGTCTTTGTACAGTACAGTGGGTGATGGGGAGGTGTGTAGCCGCACCTAGAATGATAAGCTAAACATTATTAAACTGGTAACTGGTCCATTTTTTTTGTTGATCCTGTAGAACTGTCTACCAGTGGAGTCCTACAGTGAGAGGCAAGTTGTGTACAACAAGATATATTTTAACATAATAAGAACAACCCATGCTGGAAACTACACCTGCATTGTGAGCTACGCTGCAAATGGAACCACTTCCACCCTAACAAGGACCGTATCTGTTAAGGTAGTAGGTAAGATGTCACGTTTTTATGATGCTTGCATTTATTCGGAGTGAATAATGTTACCTTTTTAGCATTGTAGTCAATTACAGTTACAGTTACAAATCAAATATCCCTGAATATTTATGACTTTATTTTATTAAGTGTAAGGTTTTTTTTTAGTTTTAGTTTTTTCTATATTAGAATAATGTGTTCCTGAAACTTTTCTTTACTGTTACAGCTTAACGAGCATGAAGAAACACAGTGATGGTTCATTTGTTATTTTCAACCTATTTAAGTAGCCGTACCGATAAATGATTTTTGGACAAAATCCTGACTTTAGGTTTGTTTTATTGATTTTGTAAGTTGATTTCCATATTTATTTTTCTAGGCTCATCTGTTTTGCAAAAGAAACCTATCATCCACAATCCTAACGACCAACGCCATATTATTGTGAAGCTGGGTAAAAAAAATAAATAAATAAAAATCTACTATTTATTATTCTCTTTAACCTTATGAAAGCTTGTCATGTGTTTGGTTTTAAATGACACAGAGGATCAGGTTTTTACCATAGTATGACAGAGTGGTCCTTTCATTTGCATAACTATGAGTGATGGAGCTCAAAGCCAGTTCACAATCCTTCCTCCCTTCATAGAAATATCCTACCAGCTGTGTACTGTAATCGGCAAATAACATCCTGTGACAACCAGTAACTTACAGTTCAGTAAATGTTAATGAGGAGTGACCACCTTAGCAGTTGGATTTGGTTAAAGGAGTGGTGTAAAGGCTGCGTGTTGCCCCATTTCCTGCCAGTAATACCTCGTTGGTTTGATGTTCTGTTCAATCTCAGGTGCCCTGACCAACTTGTCCTGCCAGGTGTTCTTTCACTTTCTGATGAACTCTGAGCCTGAGGTGTGGTGGACCATCGACAAGAAGAGAGAGGAAACCTTCACAGATCCACGGGTTCATATCTACACCAGGTCTGCACGTTTAGATTACGATGTGCCTTGTACAAGTCATACATAGAAGGTGAAGAGTCTGTTAGTGCACAAGAGAGCAGTACATACAAACCCCCGCTGAGCTCAGACTGTGCAAAACAACATCAGTTAAGCTGAGGGTGACACAAAGCCACTTTGCGGCTTGGAACGTGGTTTCAGGCCACCGCACTGCACGGCACACCAGGGGAGACGGGGTTTGATACAGTTGGCTCAAACTATGTTTCCTGGAACCAGATTTCAAGCCACGGTTTCTCAAAAAGTGGCTTTGTGTTCCCCTCAGCTTAAGAGACGCTCTACACTAAAAACATAAATCTCAAAAATGAAGATCCTGTTAAACTCTAGAATTCTGCTCGGGTGTGCTACGCTTTCGATGATGAGATGTCATTTTTACAAACCTGTAACTGGTGCACGGTTAATTACTACCGATTGCAATCACGCCTACAGTGACTCAGCATGTACTTGCAGTTTCATTGCTCTGCTTTGAATGTTTTGTGGCCAGGGACTGGCTTGCTATGCATTATTTCCTAGCCGGGTTTGTGCTGTCACCAGGATCATCTTTGCTTTAGATTGGAAGCCACGGCTAGGAGTGATTGCCTTTCAAATGCCTGTCTTGAATTTTGTTCCAGTGTTGAGTCTACAGAACTGGAGGATAAGACCATAACAAAGACTCTGCAAATCAAGGAGTTCAGCTTGCAGGATGTGAAGAGGAACTACACCTGCTTCGCACGAAACGCCATCGGAGAAGTGAGCAGACAGGCCATCTTGACATTGACAAGTAAGGGGTGCACATGAGCTGACTGAACCCCAGGGTTTGAGCCAGGATTTCCAAACATGCGCAATTAGGATTGCGACACTTTGTAATAGCTTTGTTTCTGTAGCTGCAAGTTGGTTTAATATATATATATATATATATATATATATATATATATATATATATGGGGACACTGCTGCTGTACCCTTGAGCAAGGTACTTTACCTAGATTGCTCCAGTAAAAACCCAACTGTATAAATGGGTAATTGTATGTAAAATAATGTGTAAAAAATATTGTAATTGTATGTAAAAATAATGTGATATCTTGTAAAAATTGTAAGTCGCCCTGGATAAGGGCATCTGCTAAGAAATAAATAATAATAATAATTTACAGGCTTCTGTCCTGGTTAAATAATTACATTTGAAAACTTGAAAAAAACATATGCGTTTGCCATAAAAAATAAAAAAAAGAATTATAAGATGTTATTAAAATGTGCCTTAATAAGCAGCACAGTATATTAATACTTAAGATCTCTGTATTGACTGCACCAGTCAGTATGTTGGTACTGTGTAATGCAGTATCCCTTTCCTGCATTGCAGCTCCCATACCTACAGTAGAACTGGCCTGTGGTCTGGGGGTCACCCTGTTCCTCATGATCTCACTCTTCATCATCTATCATGTGTACTGGCTGGAGCTGGTCCTGCTGTATCGGGCTCACTTTGGAGCAGATGAAACTGTCACAGGTAGGGTTGAACTGTGGTGCCAGTTAAAAAGGTGGAAAGGGACCCTGCTTCTTAACCATCCTTAACCCTTTGCAGTCCATTTATTAAGTGCGTATCAGGCGCGTCAGGTCCAATTTATTTTCACACACGCAGTTAATTTTAGACGCGCTGTTTAAAAGTATTTTTTTCCACAGTCAAACAGGTTTAAAAGGCCCTGCATATCAACAAAGCATTCACGAGGCATCTCCAGCCCCGCCCCACCCTTTCGTTCGCTATCGTTTTCACCTATGCTAAGAAATAAATAATAATAATAATAATAATAATAGTCGTACATACCGATCAATCATCTCCTGATCACACGTTTTATCACCAAACATCTCAATAATACGATCCAAGTCATTATTTTATTACTATAACATCTCAAAAAAGTAGAAACCCGTTTTTTGTGTCTTTTTGATGATGTCGGACAGGGTCCGACATTGGACCGGATAGGAATAATTGCAATGTCGGACCAGGTCCGACATAGGACCGCAAAGGGTTAAGTATACAGCGATAGTATCTTGTTTAAGAGGGGGAAAAAAGAACTTTGAATGTGGTGCCCTCTGCTGTTCCTTAATAGTCACTGCATGTATATATGTATACAGTTGTAGTCAAAAGTTAATAATTTATAGAAATTTATAATTTATAGAAATTTCTTGAAAACAAATAATTCTAGGAAAAATCTTTTGTAGCAAAAGTTTTGCTTCTGTGGATGAGGAAGAAAGGTTACAAGAAATAGATGTCTGCAATGATTTATTTCAGCATTTTTTTTTTGCAAAACTCCAAAAATGCTTCTGGTAATTCAAAAGTATTCATACCCCGTAAAGTTGTTGAGGCACCTTTAGCAATAATAACCTCTATTAAAATGTTTAGGATATTTGTCAATGAGCTTTTGGCATGATTGTTTAGTAATTTTTTTGGGACCATTTTTCAATGAAAAATTGTTCCAGTTCATTCAAATTCCGAGAGCTTCTCTTGTGCACAGCCTTCTTCAACTCATACCAAAGATTCTCAATCGGATTTAGATCGGGACTTTGACCAGGCCATTCCAGAACCTTGATTTTATTCTTTAACCATTCTGAAGTAGATTCTGATGTGTGCTTTGGATCGTTGTTGTGTTGGAATGTCCAGTTGGCTTTAAACCAAGTTTTGTAGCGGAGGGTTTCAGATGATTGGCCAGTGTCTTTTGGTCTGCTATGGAATCCATTTTACCATGTATTGGAACTAAATTTCCTGTGCCATCAGAGGAAAAACAGCCCCATAGAAGGATATTACCACCTCCATGCTTGACAGTAGGTATGGTGTTCTTTTCTTTGTATGCCTCACCAGACTTTCTCCAAACATGACTATCAGCGTGACCAAATAGCTTGATTTTTGTTTCATCACTCCATAAAACCTTAGACCAGAACTCATATCCATCATTCAAATGCCTTTTTGCAAACTTTAAGCGATTGTCCTTGTGACGTTTTCCGAAGACTTTTTCCTTTTTCCTTGGCCTGCGACCATTGAGACCTTTACCATGCAATACTCGACCTATGGTTGAAATGGAAACCCCAGTCCCACTTGTAGCCAATTCACTTTGAATATCTTTGGCAGTCAGTCTCGGATTGTTGTTAACCTTCCTCACAATTCTTTTTCTTGTTCTTGGTGAAAGAACTTTCTTTCTTCCAGACCGAGGGAGCGTTGTGACAGTACCATGAGTCTTGTACTTCTTGATAATAGAAACAAGAGTTGAAATTGGGATACTCAGATGCTTGGAAATCTTCTTGTATCCTCCTCCAGCTTTATGACAATAAATCATTTTCTGCCTAAGGTCTTCAGATAGCTCTTCACTTTTTCCCATATTGACTTATTGGTAATGACAGCAATCATCCTATGCCTAACCCTTTAATACTCTCTAAGAATGTTCACCTATAATCCAGCATTTTCTAGACTTTTCTAGAATTAGGTTCTGCATTATCATATTGAAAATTATATCACCTTGTAGACAATACTATCATAGCATCAAAGGGTATGAATACTTTTGAGTTAGCATTTTTGAAGTCTTGCAAAACAAAAAAAAAAAAATTGCTGAAATAAATATTTTTTTTCCTTATCCACACAAGCAAAACTTTTGCTGCAAAATATTGTTCTGTTTTTGAGAAGTTTCTAGAAATTATAAATTTCCATTGGGGTGTGGTGTTCACGAAACCCTCTGCTATAATTGCTGTATTCTTCTCTGGAAAGGTGTCTTGGCCCCGGGTGTATAACGCGTCTGTGTTTCTCAGCTGTCTTGCTTCTCATTGGCAGATGGAAAGGACTATGATATCTACATTTCTTACGCACGGAACGCAGAAGAGGAGGAGTTTGTTCTGCTCACGCTGCGCTCCGTTCTGGAAAATGAGTTTGGCTACAAAGTGTGCATCTTTGACAGGGACAGTCTACCTGGGGGCAGTAAGTACACAGCAGCTCCTCAGCCAGCCACTCACATAAACATTCCCCTTCATATTGATGATGCGATTGCAAACATTATTAGCATCTTTTTATTTTTTTTTAAATATATTTTGAGTTATGAAATGATGCAGTGTTGAAATTCTTTTTTCAATCAGAGATTTCATTTCATGTCACACATGCTTTCAGTACAGTATTGATAACCCTCCAGGTGTATTCCTTAGTTACAGGAAGGCAAGCAACAGGGAAAACAAAGACTGTTTTAAACAGCAATGTCAAAAACATGCTCACGCTCCATGCTCTTTTAACGATACTCCGACACACTACAGTTTGAGAGCAGGAGCCTCACTTCCTTGCAGCAGTTCCTGTGGCTGAAAGCATGAAACAAACCTAACTTTTCAATGCCTTGTTCCTCAGCCATCACAGACGAGACTCTGAGCTTCATCCGGAGAAGCAGACGTCTCATTGTTGTCCTGAGCCCCAATTACCTCCGCCAGGGTACCCAGGCTCTGCTGGAGCTCAAGGCTGGGCTTGATAACATGGCCCAGTCTGGCAGCGTGCGGGTCATACTGGTTCAGTTCAGACCAGTGAAAGCTGCTGGCCAGGTGAAGGAGCTGAAGCGTGCCCGGGCAGCGTTGACGGTTATTAAATGGAAGGGGGAGAAGTCCACTGACCTCCGCTGCAGGTTCTGGAAGCAGCTCCATGTAGCGCTCCCGGTGAAGAGAAAGCTCACCCGAGAAACTGCCCCTCAGAAAAGGTTCTTCCTTCTAGCCTGAAGGGCGCATGTCAGTGTAAAACGTTGGGAATTCTTTGTTTGTTTGTTTGTTTGTTTGTTTGTTTGTTTGTTTGTTTGTTTGTTTGTTTGTTAGTTATCAGCTGGTTTTCAATACTGCAGTGCAGAAAGTATTTATCTTGTGCTAAGTCCACCCGCTGCAGAGCTAGAAAGCTTAGCAGATGGAGGCACAGAGTGATGGGTAGCGCTGCTCTGTGGCTACCACCATGCGCCTTAGGAGGGCGCTGTAGTCCACAACACTGAAGAGCTACGACCACATTGTCATGGAAAGGGCAGCTGTTAAGATCAGCATTTCTTTTAAATGCCACTTTAATTTTTATGTAGTTGTATTTTATGCCAGGTAAAATATATATTTTTTTAATGCATGTGAAGACTTGTTTATGATTTCAGCACATTGAATGTGATTCATTTGTCAACTTTTCTGTTGAAATTTACTTGTATATTGGTTACAAATGTTTGTTTTGTTTTTTGTTTTTTTGCATATTTTGTATCATATTTTTCATTTTCTAATTTTATGGGGGAATAAAGAATTGTATATATTTTTAACTTGTTTTTTCTTGTTTTCTTTCTCTGTTTTTGTATTATTATTTTGATCCATTTCCATTTACTAAGAGGTCAGTAGGGACTTTACCTACAGAGTGTTAAAGAGTTTCAATTCATACTTAGCGTATCAGGTTTCCATATAGAGTGTGCTACACTTTCTCACTGAGGCATTACATACTGTGGAAATGACTGTGTGCTACGAATGGATAAAACCAACCAGGGATATTCTGCACACACAATGAGAGTTTTACCAGTCTCCCCTAACCCTAGCCTTGATCTTTAGAACCCACACATGCTCCTGCTCCATCCTCATCCCAATATGCATTGCTTGTGTAGAACCATGTGTGCTTCTTCCAGACAGATTTTTTTATTTTTTATTTATTATTACTTCCAAGAGAGACCCGAATGAAAAAGCAGGGGACTCTGAATGCTTTCTCGTCTGCTTGTCTCTTTAGATGTGGCAGAGGCAGTGTTGAGTTTTATTCAGCGTAGCCGCAGACTGATGATCATCCTGAGTCCAGATTACGTGAATGAAAAGAGCATCAGCATGCTGGAGTTCAGACTCGGGGTTCTCTGCCAAAACACAGGTGACACCAAAATCATTGTCATCAATTACAAACCCACCGGCTCCCCCTGCACGGAGCTCCTGCAGCTCAAAGAAACAGCTTTCATCAAGTGGAAGGGGAAGAAATCCAAGAGCCCCCAGTCCAAATTCTGGAAGGCGCTACGCCTGGCCCTCCCTTTGAGGACCTTGGCTGCGGGGGTCCGCTTGATAGACAGCTCCTCCTCCCATTCGGACATCAGCGTGGATCGGCGTCCAGCGAGAAAGGAGTCGGGCAAGAAAACAAGGCCGAGCGTCGCGTCGAAGCCTGCACAGAGCTCCAGCACGAAATCCAGAAGAGGAGCCTCTCCTTGCATGTCCTGCAGGGTTTGTGTGACCTACCGGGACAATGAGAAAGTGGTGCATTGTCTGAGCTGTGGAGCCTCACAGCCGGGGTGGCACAGCCACCTCTCCACAACCAAGAACTACAGCACTGAAATCAGCTGGACTCACGTGAGACCTAAACTAGACCCCCAGCAACACGGGGCCCAGGCTCACAGACATACTCACCCCTGCTCCCCTGCCTGCCTCATCCAATCAAAGAGGCAGCTGTGTTCTTTAGCAGGTAGACCGGAGCAACCTTTGTAGGACGAATCTGCAGTATATTCTTTATTTATTTAAAATATGACTGGAAACTAGTATGAATTTAGGAGGAATGAGCATTTTCCCTTTTTGTTTTAAAGGAATGCCTTTGGATTCAGGTGCATCCAGGGGTGTTTCACAAGGACTATGACTGACGTACAGTGCCAACCATGGCTGCTATTTGCAGCAGCTCTAGCTCAGCATGTACCGGTACAGGGTACTAATTGATAAAATAAAGGTTTATCACTTATTGAAATGGAACACAAAATGGGATTTGTTGCAGAGTTGTTTGGTTGTAGGGATCCTCAAAGCAAAACTACAGAACACTTGTCTGGTGTAATTCAGGCTATTTCAGTGTGGGACAAAGGTAATGAATGAATGCTGGTTAATTGTACTGTACTTGTTATAGTGTTATTGGAGCTTTTATTAAGGCTATCACAGCACCACCTGCTGGAGATTTAACACATTACAACAGACGGCACAGATCTCATCCAAACCCTGTTCAGGTAATCAGACTGAACAGCGTTAATAGAGCATGGACTGGCTGCAGAAGAAGACACTTGCACCTGCGCTTTGAGTATCAAGAATACAGGAACACACACAGCTGCTTGTATAAGGGAATATATAAATACAATGAGAATGCTATGCATCCAGCATTAATACAAACGTGATCAGTTAACATGCAATGAATAAGAAATCACATGTTTTAATAGACTTAAACCATTTTTAATGTGTTATGCAAAATGTACAGTGTAAAGCCATGGTAAACCATGAACTTTCACATAATAAAGCTGTGACACAAACATTCATACTTAATTATTATTATTATTATTATTATTATTAGTATTAGTCCTATTTAATGGGTCTAATGGGTACAGCGCACGCCATTAAGAGCCCACTGGTCGACAAAGGCTGTCATGTGACCAGCAGACTCCGATGGGCGTGCTCCAACGTAACCTGGGACCGAACCAGGGCCCTGAACATGGCTCCGCAGTGATCTTATGCTTCCTGGTCTTGTAGATGGCCAGTCTATTATTATTATTTAAATGGAGAGTGTTGAGCACCCATCGCGTACAGGGTTCTTCTCAACACGGAGCGGAAGGGGGTCATGGAGAAATCAGAGACCCGTGGAAGGAGCGTACACGTTCGAGAGGTGAATGATAGTATCTCCGTCCTGGATTCGGTGTGTAACAGACGGCTTGGCACGATGTTCGGCGTACGCTGCCGAACACGATGGTTCCGTCCCCAGTCTGGGCCCCTCTTTAGAGGGCCAAGTAACGGTCTCAGTCCTGTACTCGGTCCTCGGAGGGTGGGGAGCTACCCTCTTGGGTTTTTCCCCTCCCTCTGTGGCGGTCACCGGACCGGGCTCCTTCATCACTGAGGAGCCCGGGACCTCCTCAGGCGATGTTGCCGTTTCCCCCTCAGCAACAGCACTAGAGCCGGGACCCTCGTCACCACCAGAGAGGGAAGCCTGAGGCAGTTGCTGTTTCGGGGGCTCCTCCTGCGCCCCCTCAGTGACCATGACTAGAACCGGCCCCTCAGTGGTGGGGTGGGGACCGGGTTCGTGACCCTGTTGCGTGTCGGGGATGGGATCTACCCCAAGGGCACCACCTCCTTCCACCCTCCCGGGTTCTTCCCCTCCCTTCAGTGACTCAGTGGCCATTGTCTGCATGGGCTCCAAAACAAAACAAACAAAGTTAAAGGTAATTCAAATTAATTAAAAACCAAAATGGCCACCCACCTGCACTTACAAATGCAAGTGCAGGGAGAACAAAAGAAAAAAAAAAAGAAACAAACTGTTTTTTTTTTTAAAAAAAAACACTAACCACTAAAACCAAAAGATTTTTAACCAAAAAGGTGCCCTACTACTTTAGAAAAAATAAAAACTAAAATAAAATTTTGAAAATAAAGAGTTAAATAACTGTTTTAATTGTTTTTAATGCACGACTGGAGGAGCTCTGAAAAAGTGCCACTATCAATAGTCGTAGTAGTTGTAGTGTTAGTAGTAGTAGTAGTAGTAGTCGTAGAGGTCACATTTATTAGTTCTTGACCGATGGGGACACATTCAGATTTGCACTGGCAGGTCAAGAATTCCACATTACACATCAAAGGGTCTGTACAAATTGAAACTAGATACAGAACGGACAGCCACAATCAGCTAGGCGTGTCTGGGGCGAGTGTGTCTGGACAGGTTCTGTACCCGTGTGAAGGGGTTTCAGTACCAATACCACAGAGAGGTACATTCCATACAAAGATTACCAAAGAGCATGCTGCGTTTGGCAGCAAAGCCAGACCGTTCCATAGTCCATAACAATGATTCAAACTTCAAAGATGAAGGTGAGGAATGTGCATTGTAATGATGATTGTTATTTATTCATTTATGTTTTTAATGCATTCTAGGTTTTGAATTGTGGTGGAAAGTACTTCCTTCTAAATACGTGTTTATTTCTTCAATTGTTCTCCTGGGTATTACTGGTGAGTGTCTGTTGAAGAGGCCTCAGACAGGTTACCTTGGATTGAAAACCGGTTTGAAGAGCAGTAATCTAGTTAATGGCATATACTTGGCGTCACTCGTGTCACTGAGACAAGATGCGGCAGCTGTAATCTCTGCTCCCTCTCGTTTTGTATACAGAATTTACATTTACTATAGTCAATAGTCACAATTGCAGAAGAGCAAAAAATACAATTTGAAGCCACTTTTCAGTCGATGAAATAGTTTGGGCACCTGGTAAAGGAGAGCAGAAACAGAAATAGAGGCCGATGCAGAAGAACCCACACGATCGGTCCTGTGCAGCAGATTCCACGGAGAGTGTTCTGTTAGGGCTCTGTTGTACTGGAATGTTTTGTTTTTATTCCAGTTTGTGTGTGCTGCATTTAGCATGCTGTGCAAACAACAAACCTGTTTGCATCTAATAAATGACAGTTTTTTTTTTTTTTTTGTTAAGTCCTCTGGACCGCTTCTCCGGACCAGTTCTAAATCCTGTTATTTTGCAAGTGTCCTTTTGAACTGCGATGGAATGTTAAGCAGGGCTCACCTGTTGACAGGTGGGCAGGTTCAATAGCCCCCACACAGCAGGCAGGTGACTTTGAGCCAATGCAGTGTACATTGGCAATGGAAACAGAATCCGGGTGTGGTTGGAATTCACTTGCATGAATCCTAGCACAAGTGCCTCAGAAAAGGAAAAAGAAAAAGCCATGGAAACAATGATACAAGGAAAACCTCAGTGCAGCACCTGACTTAATGTGTACAGGTGGTGCTTACCCACTTATTTATAACCGTCACTGTTAATCAACCTGATCTGTTTGTGTTGTGTTTCACTGGTATTACAAAACTGGCAAAGCCTTGTGTTTGTACAGCAATTACTGTACATACTACGCAGACTGCTGTCACAGGGTTAGAGTGGATTTGCAATGCACTAGTTGTAAATGAAACTTTGATTTATATGGCACTCAGCAAATGACACTTGTTAAGTGTTAACCAGCTACAACACCTCTGCAATGTGCAAGTGTCACTTTCATTAACGAACCCAAAATATGACAGCACCTGAAATAGACACAAAAAAGGTTAGCTTCAATAATGCCCTATGTTGCATACTACACAAACACAATAGAAGAAATTCACCAGAAGTGGTCAAAACATCAAATAAATCCATTCCAGATCATTACCAGAAACCAGCTGGTGAAGATGACTAGCATGAAAGGAATTCAGCACATAGGAACACTTTTCAAACGTGTTTTTAAATCAAACTCTAGAAAAAAAAGACATCTTGACAACCCTTTCAGTTCCATTGTCCTCATATAAAGCTACTTAGTAATTTGTTGGAGCATTTTTTAACTGGCATCTACTTGTTATTTTAATTTTCTCTTTAACTATATTATTATGATAACGTCCTCTAATTCTGTTCACTGCAAAATGTAAATCTAAATGTAATGTGTCGTATTACATAAATACAGCTTATGTACAGAATATAGAATAATTTGGTTAACCCAACAAAGTTAGCATGGTCGTCTCCTGTATAGCACACATTTCTACACCAATTTCATTATTCTGGACTACTGTTTTATCATTGTTATATTACATTATACATTATAATGTTATATTACAATATAATGTTATATTATATTACATTATAATGTTATATTATATTACATTATTGTTATGTTTTAAATTGCTTTTCTTTTACATTACTATTCCTTTTATAACGTCTGAACCGTGTAGACCCTGCTGAGAACTGAACCGTGTAGACCCTGCTGAGAACTGAACCGTGTAGACCCTGCTGAGAACTGAACCGTGTAGACCCTGCTGAGAACTGAACCGTGTAGACCCTGCTGAGAACTGAACCGTGTAGACCCTGCTGAGAACTGAACCGTGTAGACCCTGCTGAGAACTGAACCGTGTAGACCCTGCTGAGAACTGAACCATGTAGACCCTGCTGAGAACTGAACCATGTAGACCCTGCTGAGAACTGAACCGTGTAGACCCTGCTGAGACCTGAACCCCTGCTGAGAACTGAACCATGTAGACCCTGCTGAGAACTGAACCCCTGCTGAGAACTGAACCGTGTAGACCCTGCTGAGAACTGAACCGTGTAGACCCTGCTGAGAACTGAACCATGTAGACCCTGCTGAGAACTGAACCCCTGCTGAGAACTGAACCGTGTAGACCCTGCTGAGAACTGAACCGTGTAGACCCTGCTGAGAACTGAACCATGTAGACCCTGCTGAGAACTGAACCCCTGCTGAGAACTGAACCGTGTAGACCCTGCTGAGAACTGAACCGTGTAGACCCTGCTGAGAACTGAACCGTGTAGACCCTGCTGAGAACTGAACCCCTGCTGAGAACTGAACCGTGTAGACCCTGCTGAGAACTGAACCATGTAGACCCTGCTGAGAACTGAACCCCTGCTGAGAACTGAACCGTGTAGACCCTGCTGAGAACTGAACCCCTGCTGAGAACTGAACCGTGTAGACCCTGCTGAGAACTGAACCGTGTAGACCCTGCTGAGAACTGAACCCCTGCTGAGAACTGAACCGTGTAGACCCTGCTGAGAACTGAACCATGTAGACCCTGCTGAGAACTGAACCCCTGCTAAGAACTGAACCATGTAGACCCTGCTGAGAACTGAACCCCTGCTGAGAACTGAACCATGTAGACCCTGCTGAGAACTGAACCGTGTAGACCCTGCTGAGAACTGAACCCCTGCTGAGAACTGAACTGTGTAGACCCTGCTGAGAACTGAACCCCTGCTGAGAACTGAACTGTGTAGACCCTGCTGAGAACTGAACCCCTGCTGAGAACTGAACCATGTAGACCCTGCTGAGAACTGAACCATGTAGACCCTGCTGAGAACTGAACCCCTGCTGAGAACTGAACCGTGTAGACCCTGCTGAGAACTGAACCCCTGCTAAGAACTGAACCGTGTAGACCCTGCTGAGAACTGAACCATGTAGACCCTGCTGAGAACTGAACCCCTGCTGAGAACTGAACCGTGTAGACCCTGCTGAGAACTGAACCGTGTAGACCCTGCTGAGAACTGAACCCCTGCTGAGAACTGAACTGTGTAGACCCTGCTGAGAACTGAACCGTGTAGACCCTGCTGAGAACTGAACCCCTGCTGAGAACTGAACTGTGTAGACCCTGCTGAGAACTGAACCCCTGCTGAGAACTGAACCGTGTAGACCCTGCTGAGAACTGAACCGTGTAGACCCTGCTGAGAACTGAACCCCTGCTGAGAACTGAACTGTGTAGACCCTGCTGAGAACTGAACCGTGTAGACCCTGCTGAGAACTGAACCCCTGCTGAGAACTGAACTGTGTAGACCCTGCTGAGAAATGAACTATGTAGACCCTGCTGAGAACCGAACTATGTAGACCCTGCTGAGAACTGAACTATGTAGACCCTGCTGAGAACTGAACCCCTGCTGAGAACTGAACTATGTAGACCCTGCTGAGAACTGAACTGTGTAGACCCTGCTGAGAACTGAACTGTGTAGACCCTGCTGAGAACTGAACTGTGTAGACCCTGCTGAGAACTGAACCGTGTAGACCCTGCTGAGAACTGAACCGTGTAGACCCTGCTGAGAACTGAACCCCTGCTGAGAACTGAACTGTGTAGACCCTGCTGAGAACTGAACCATGTAGACCCTGCTGAGAACTGAACCGTGTAGACCCTGCTGAGAACTGAACTATGTAGACCCTGCTGAGAACTGAACCCCTGCTGAGAACTGAACTATGTAGACCCTGCTGAGAACTGAACTGTGTAGACCCTGCTGAGAACTGAACTATGTAGACCCTGCTGAGAACTGAACCCCTGCTGAGAACTGAACCGTGTAGACCCTGCTGAGAACTGAACTATGTAGACCCTGCTGAGAACTGAACCGTGTAGACCCTGCTGAGAACTGAACCCCTGCTGAGAACTGAACTATGTAGACCCTGCTGAGAACTGAACTGTGTAGACCCTGCTGAGAACTGAACTATGTAGACCCTGCTGAGAACTGAACTATGTAGACCCTGCTGAGAACTGAACTATGTAGACCTTGCCTCAACCTTCAAGTTGAACTTCAAACTTCATAATCACGTCATAGCATTGTAAAGAGTGGAATTCAGGTTTAAAATAGGTTTCAAATGTACGCACTTGTTTTCAAGACAAGGAAATGCATATTTAAAAAAAAAACCACAAAAAACCCCCCCGCCAAAAACGATGAAGTGAGTGACAATACTGTAATTGAAGTTACACCCTTAAAACGGTCCTCTATGGCTTCTGCATGCCACACAAGTTTTAAAAGACAAATAACATTTAAACAAGTTACACAATTACATTTCCAAGTATTTAAAATAATAAATACATTTTTTTTAATAATTGCAAAAATATATTTATAATCTCGCCATCTATCTCATAAAGTACATCACCAATACACCAATTCAGAGCAAACATTTCTAAATAATTGTTCATACTGTAATATTTTAAATCTAGTTTAATCCTACTGATAACCAGCATTCTAAAAAACAGTAATAACATCTGTTTCACCAAGGCAAGCAATCTGAGCCTCCCTGCTTTTTAAAATAGCAGGTTTTATGAAAATTAGCCAATTGACATAAAAAAATTCCTTCCCTTACTGTACGGGAAACCAAAAATCAAATTTTGTTCAGAGAAATTGAAACCTAAATCCACAAATAGATTCTTCATTAAACCCCCCAAAAAATGGAATGAATCTATTACGAAAAGCAAAAGCATGGAATACACTCTCTTTGATCACAAAAAGGGCATTTACAGTGCCTTGCGAAAGTATTCGGCCCCCTTGAACTTTGCGACCTTTTGCCACATTTCAGGCTTCAAACATAAAGATATGAAACTGTAATTTTTTGTGAAGAATCAACAACAAGTGGGACACAATCATGAAGTGGAACGAAATTTATTGGATATTTCAAACTTTTTAACAAATAAAAACTGAAAAATTGGGCGTGCAAAATTATTCAGCCCCTTTACTTTCAGTGCAGCAAACTCTCTCCAGAAGTTCAGTGAGGATCTCTGAATGATCCAATGTTGACCTAAATGACTAATGATGATAAATAGAATCCACCTGTGTGTAATCAAGTCTCCGTATAAATGCACCTGCACTGTGATAGTCTCAGAGGTCCGTTTAAAGCGCAGAGAGCATCATGAAGAACAAGGAACACACCAGGCAGGTCCGAGATACTGTTGTGGAGAAGTTTAAAGCCGGATTTGGATACAAAAAGATTTCCCAAGGTTTAAACATCTCAAGGAGCACTGTGCAAGCGATAATATTGAAATGGAAGGAGTATCAGACCACTGCAAATCTACCAAGACCTGGCCGTCCCTCTAAACTTTCAGCTCATACAAGGAGAAGACTGATCAGAGATGCAGCCAAGAGGCCCATGATCACTCTGGATGAACTGCAGAGATCTACAGCTGAGGTGGGAGACTCTGTCCATAGGACAACAATCAGTCGTATACTGCACAAATCTGGCCTTTATGGAAGAGTGGCAAGAAGAAAGCCATTTCTTAAAGATATCCATAAAAGTGTCATTTACAGTTTGCCACAAGCCACCTGGGAGACACACCAAACATGTGGAAGAAGGTGCTCTGGTCAGATGAAACCAAAATCGAACTTTTGGCAACAATGCAAAACGTTATGTTTGGCGTAAAAGCAACACAGCTCATCACCCTGAACACACCATCCCCACTGTCAAACATGGTGGTGGCAGCATCATGGTTTGGGCCTGCTTTTCTTCAGCAGGGACAGGGAAGATGGTTAAAATTGATGGGAAGATGGATGGAGCCAAATACAGGACCATTCTGGAAGAAAACCTGATGGAGTCTGCAAAAGACCTGAGACTGGGACGGAGATTTGTCTTCCAACAAGACAATGATCCAAAACATAAAGCAAAATCTACAATGGAATGGTTCACAAATAAACATATCCAGGTGTTAGAATGGCCAAGTCAAAGTCCAGACCTGAATCCAATCGAGAATCTGTGGAAAGAACTGAAAACTGCTGTTCACAAATGCTCTCCATCCAACCTCACTGAGCTCGAGCTGTTTTGCAAGGAGGAATGGGCAAAATTTCAGTCTCTCGATGTGCAAAACTGATAGAGACATACCCCAAGCGACTTACAGCTGTAATCGCAGCAAAAGGTGGCGCTACAAAGTATTAACTTAAGGGGCTGAATAATTTTGCCGCCCAATTTTTCAGTTTTTATTTGTTAAAAAAGTTTGAAATATCCAATAAATTTCGTTCCACTTCATGATTGTGTCCCACTTGTTGTTGATTCTTCACAAAAATTACAGTTTCATATCTTTATGTTTGAAGCCTGAAATGTGGCAAAGGTCGCAAAGTTCAAGGGGGCCGAATACTTTCGCAAGGCACTGTATCTGATTGTGCGGGATCCAGTATGCACAGATATGCGTTAACAGCAATGATCATGTTTAAGAGCCGCCACTGTAGGTCTCCTGACCTCTTAGGAAATGGAGATTTATAGAGGCTCCTCCAGGCCAGTCTGGCCAGCTCCTCCACCTCTAGCTGCTCTCTTCAGTGTGTGCCCGGAGAGTCTCTTAATTGTCCATTATGTTTATTTTGACATACATTTTATCCCCCTCTGTATTTGACAGGGGGAGATCTGTCAAATTTTTGGTTTTTAACAAGCGGCAATCATCATCTTCTCCATCCAAAATTACTGAAGGAAAAATCAATAGAGAGGGGAAAGGGGTCTCAGGTGAGTCAGGATTATGCTCAGAGAAAACAGTTTCTAAAACTTCCTTTTGCTCACTCGTTAGGGCTGCATTTATCTGAGAAAGCTGCACCCCAGTGATCCTGACAGATCGAATCTCCAGAGTTGAAGCCAACTGCTCTGTGGTCTCCATTTGGAGTTTGCCATTTCCTCAAGCTCCCGTTTATCTTTTCTAAAATTCCTTCCCAGTTTTTCCTAACTGTTTTTTCATTCCCCAAGGACACTCCCAGATATTTCAATCCCTCCTGCCCCGATTTCAAGCCACTCGGTAAAACTGGGGTCCCAGATCCTGTCCACTTTCCTATTTTTTGCCAATTAACTCTTGCAGTGGATATTTTTTTCAAAAAGTTAGACTTTCATATAGGTTATTTACATCTGTCTGATTTGTAACGAGCACAGAAACATCACCTGCATAAGCAGAGACTTTTATTGCTGGAGCAGAGCTCCCTGGAATGGAGAGTCCAGTTAAAACCTCCTGAAGTCTGTTAATAAGGGGTTCAACAGACAGGGAATAAAGCATTCCCGATAGCGGGCAGCCTTTGCCGGATACCCTGGTGGACTGGAAAAGGTGCACTCAGCCCCCCTGTTGATCTTTAGGAAACTGAAAATGTCACAGTACAGGAACTGTATGTGGGATATAAATCCCGGGCCAAACCCAAAGGCTTCAAATACCTTCCAAAGATAATTGTGGTTGACTCTGTCAAAGGCTTTCTTCTGATGAAGAGAGATACACCCTGCAGGGAAACTGAAGAGCTCAGAGGCAGCCAATTTGTCTCAAATTAAAAAAAAAAATACTATAAGAAATGCATCTATTTGGCACACAGTAGGTTTGGTACGGGTGAATGATCTTACCAATTACAGAGCTTAACCTGTTAGCGAGGGCTTTGGAGATGATTTTATAGTCGGCGCCTAACAAGGACACCGGCCTCCAGTTTTTGATATCACACAAATCACCTTTTTTTAGGGAGCAGAGTTATCACTGCTCTCTTGCAACTCAGAGGCAGCTTCCCTTTCACAATGCTTTCAGCATTAACTGTATACAGGTCAGTTCCAAACACAGTCCAAAAAGCTTTAAAAAACTCAATGGGTAAACCATCCATACCAGGGGTCTTTCCTCCCTTCAGCCCAGCTAGAGTGTCAGAGAGCTTTTGCATCGTCAATAGTTGTTCCAAAGGTTCTTTCACCTCTTCAGGAATCCTTGGCAGAGCATCCAAGAAACGTTGGGTTTCCTCAAGCTGCCCTCCAGCCTCCGCTGTGAACAGCTCTGAGTAAAAACTCATAGCACAACATCGGATCTCTCCGGGCTCCCTTAGTTCTTCCTCCGTCGGTGTTCTCAGGCAGTGTATGGTTTTATGCTGAGCACTCTTTTTCTCTAAACCAAAAATGTTGGGGTGCACCCGAGACCTCACCAGTGTCCCCTGCACCTTGACATTTAGCAGCTCAGCGAGCTGATTTTTTTTACTTTTGAGATCTTGAATTGACCTGTTATTGGGATCAGACTGCAGAGCTCCCTGAAGCTTTAACACATCCTTCTCCAGCTCTTCCAGAGTCTCAGTTAACCTCTTTGTGACATTAGCATTATGCTGTTGACAGAACCATTTTTTTTATTTCAGTGGTATTAATCCAAACAGGCTTAAAAAACTCTGAAAATAAAATTGCAACCCCAACACTTAAATTTGATCCACGACTGAGTACAATTTCACCCTTCCAATTTGTGAATCGATCTGCCTGGTTTCTAATGTCAGAATGTGTTTCTTGTAAAAACCCTACTTTTAGCTTTTTCTGATTAAGATATTCAAATAACGCTGCTTTTTTCAGTTTGTCTCTACAGCCATTAACAATTAGCGATCCAAATGCTAAAGAATTCATTTTAGATTGAAAGAGAAACGAAGTACAGAAAAAAGAAAACACAAAAACACAGACATTTTATTATTATTTTTTATACTGTTTGCTGGCAATCAGATTTTTTAAACGCCACCCCTCTTGTTCAGATATTCCGGATCCTGATTCTTTCTGTAGGCTGTACTTTGCTGATAGCAAAAACATTTCAATGTTTGGAAAATGCTCTCCAACATTTATACCTCTCCTCCCTTTCGTCATTTGAAGATATTCCTTGATTTGCTCTAGCACTTGAGAAAGAAGACTCTGAGACCTGAGAGCAGTCAGTAAGACTCCCCTCTTCCCCGCTTTCGATCTCAGAGCTGTCCTCCAGTGTTCTTGCAACACTGACACTCCACTGCTTCCAATACTCACTTCGGACTGTACACTAGTCTGTGCCTCTCCACTATCTTCTGCATAGTTTGCCTTTTTACATACATTATCATTTGTCACTTTTCTTTTTTGACTTCTTTTCCTTGGTGTTTTAAATTCAAAACCCTTCTCTTTACCACCTTCCTACATTCTCTCTTCCTGATCCTCATTTTTTTTATCTGGTTTGTCTTTCATTTTCTCCCCTTCCTCTGCCTGTAAAACTTTTTTTACCTCTCCTTTTGGTCCAACAGACTCTCCCTCTGTCTCTATTTTACATTTCTGCTGATTGCTGCCTTTCACCTTTTTTCCATCAATGATTTCAGATGGAGCTTTTGGCTCTTCAGCACTACTATCTGTCTTATCACTTGTTACCTCTGTCGCTATCATCTGATTATCAGTTCCTTCAGCTGCTTTATGCTGTACTTTATCCACAGATTCTTTAGCAGCAATTGCACCCTGGCCACTGCTACTTGCAACCTTTGTGTCTCTGGACTGCACCCCAGGCTGCCTTCATTGCCTCCGTACTAACAAAAATAATATCATCAGTCCCCTCTACTTTAAATCTAAGCAAGATATTCAAATCTTGATAAATGTCTTTCAAAACCATATTTAAATGTCTCTGAAAAGGCACAACATGTTTCAGTTTCTGAGACTTGGAGCCAAGCGGGATCCTTTGGGGGCTGTTTACAATCTGACCATACCTTGAAAGCGCTGCTTCTATTAACTTTAATAAAAGGAGATACATTTGATAAAATAACTCTTCTAAAAGGTACCGCGAGTGGCGTTAAAGTAACAAAAGAATTATTAATTACAATCCCCTTTTCCACTACTTTAGACACAAGATCGATGTCGCTTAAAAAATTAACAACTGACCCATTAATTCTGGATGCAGACTTTATGTTGTTTCACCCAACAACTTTCCCCAACTCCAAAACACCTTGTTCTAAAGCCACAAAGTTATCTGTCACTATTTTTGCCCCATGCTGGCAGGTTAACTTTTCAAAATGAACATTTGGGGGAGCTGCTCCCCTCCCAAAGCTGGCCATCCTGGCCTTCTCAAAGCTGTCAGCTTACACAGTAAAGCACAAAGAAAGACAACTATAACCAAAAAAAATAAAAAAGAAATAAACAGAAAACAGAAAAACAATCACTCACCTACTCTCTCTTCCCCTCCACCTTCCTGCAGCAGCATACACACTCACCTCATGCTCCCAGCATGCACCAACAGACAGAAAAAGTAGATAGATAGACAGATAGATAGATAGATAGATAGATAGATAGATAGATAATCCAGTAGGTCAGGGGTCAGTAGGTCAGTAGATAATCCAGTAGGTCAGGGGTCTCCATCCCTGGTCCTGGAGGGCCGGTGACCCTCCTGGTTTTTGTTCTAACTGCACACTAAATTAATTAATTGGACCAATTAAGCTTTTAATAAGCACTTCATTGGTCCAATTAAGTAATTTAGGGTACAGTTGGAACAAAAACCAGGAGGGACACCGGCCCTCCAAGTCCAGGGTGGGATGTAGATAAACCAAGGTTGTCTGGAGTCTAGATTTGAACATGATTGAACACACCTTGATAAGAACCCAGAAGCAGAAACTGTTGCAGTGCAGTTATTAAGCTGAGAGATTGGGGCCTGTTGACTGTTGACTTAATGGTAATAGTTCTGACTTATTCATGCTGTTTACTCTGGTCGTTAACCGAGCCCGGACTCGTTTTACAATTTGATTAAGAATTGCTGTCGTGCCTCCCAGCAGAAAACTCTTCTCTGATACCTGAGGATACGCTTCTCTTTGCTTGTGGGGCTGATGCTTCTACAGCAACAGCACAGGCTGCCAATGCCCTCTTGCTCTTTCGGTGCTCCTTCAGAAGGTAATAATGTGAAAAAGAGAAAGGTCCTGTCTATTGCTGGAACAATGGGAGGCCTGTTTAACCACATTCTTGGGAACAGTTGAGTAACACGCGAGCAGCACCTTCCTCTTAAACCCATAATTTGCAGTTTATCGCTGCATCTCAGGTGCTGTAATCTGATCTTGTAAAGTCCTCTCCGTTTGAGAAGATCACACATGTCAAAATGTGCAACGCGACAGGACAGGGGAGCTCAGGAGACTGATTACCTGTAATTAATAAACCAAATCTGTCCGGTGGAGGAATGCACTGCAGTGATCTCCCTGGCAGGACAGGAGATCCTGCTTTTCATGCCTAGTGTATTCGCAGCACTGCTTCTTGTGTCTCTCCCACTGCAGGAAACCAATGGAAACCCCATTCCAATGTCAGCTGCCTCACTCATAGGGATTAAAAACTAAAGGAAATCTTATTATCTGCACATCATTTTGATCTGAAAGAAACTTTGCAATATTAAAAAGGATATTCAGCTCCGAAGTTCTTGTACCTGTTGAACTTCACATGGAAGAATGACATTGACCTTTCGAGTACCTCAGGGTCATACAGGTGGATTTACATGGAATAGCAGGTACTGCATAGAGCATTGCTGATGTCACAGGGGTGTCACCTGAGTGGTTGAAAGGACCAGTTTACTCGGCAGCCACAAGGGGGAGTAGATCATACACTTGGGCAGGATGTTAACTGATCAGCGAGGAAGGCAGCTAAGCCCTGTAATACTTGTCACAGAAGAGTTTAAAAAAGTCAACAGCACTGCTGACTGAAACAAGAAACAAAGAACAAGAACACACCAGTTAAGAAACTATGTTCAGAATTTAGAATGCTGCCCTTATGGTCTTAAAACTACAGTTTTGCTTTGAGACAAGTGAATTGAATGCTTAAAAGATGTAGTTTATGTCCGTTCATTCATCAGTCTGTATGTAACACTTCATTCCTATTTCTTATTCTTTACTATACTGTGCTGCTTAAGTAGTCTATGGTCATCACCTTATTCATTATACTGATCGCTCTAGTTTTACAGTTACAGCGTGGCGAGGCACGTATGTTAGTGATATACTTGTTTTATTATGTAGATATGAATTTACCAGGGGCACACCCTTAGAAAAGTGTTCCCTAGTAAAAACACAGCAAAGTGTAATAAAACATAGTGAAAGCATGGCAAAGCATAGGTAAGCACTGTAAACCACAGAGAGGTACAATATGGTGAAGCATATTAAAAAAAACATGACAAATCTGTATTGTAATATTGTAAATGCACAGTATACATATTGGAAAAGCATGGGCAAGCTGAAAAGATATTGTGCAAATTTACAAGGGTAAACTTTTATAAGAGCACACAGACACACACACACATCTTGGAGCATGTTCTACATGGCTGTGGAGAGCTTACACAGACTCTGATTAAATAGTAGAGTTTAAGGGCTGGCAGGTGCAATGCTTCTTCCTGGTTTGCATATCTAGCAGGGACAGGTGCACAGAATGAAGGAGTGTAGGAATGCAGGAAATCAAAGTCCATGTTTGCAAGCAGCAGTGTTATCAGCCTTTATGGAATAATAGGGGGCTGACACTGTGACTGACAACATGCTTCCCTGGACATAAAAGCAAAAAAAATAAATTAAAAAAATAAATAATAATAATAATAAAAAAGGTAACACTTCAGTTTAGTGTACACTTGCTTATCAGATGTTTGAAGCCTATAAAGATAGTGTTGGCAACATGCTAAATAAAATAAAGAAAAACCATGCTATGGCTGGTTATAGTAGATGCCTGAGTCGATGGATTTCAAAACTGTTCACCTTACGCAGTTTGTACCGAAATAAATGTGTGTGCAATGACAAAATAGTTGGTGCGCATTGTGACCAGGTCATGGTCAGGTGAGGACTGCCTCATATTTAGGTCTTTTTTTTCGAATGCTGATCACTAATTCTTAAAGATAAGTTCAGTGCTTTGTGTATTCAAACTCAGTAATTGCCTCTGTTCCAATAATTGGTGGGCAGTAGAGTTTCAACCCTCAAAATAAAGATAGAGATCACCAGCCTGAAGTCAAATTCATCAGTCAGACTTGTCAAAATGTTCTCTGACACTGGGATAACTGTATTAACCCATTAAGTGCCATTGTCCTCATTTGAGGACAAGCTGCTCTGTAATTTATTGGAGCATTTTTAACTGGCAACCAACTTTAAAAAAAAAAAAAGTTATCTTTAACTGTATTGTTATGATAACTTACTCTAAGTTTGTTAACTGCAAAAGTTACATCTAATTTTAGCTGTTAATTCTCCAAATATAGCCCTTTAGATGCTTTTATACCCCTCAATATATAATAAGAAACCGAAGCCTAAAAAGGATACATTTCTTGGTGTCTTCCTCCCCACAGTGATGATAAAGCTCAATTTTCTATGTGCTGAGCTTCATAGCCAGCGTGAAATTTCACTGCTTTGATTACAGGCACGTCTAACTTGACTGTCCTCAAAATAGGTTGTGGCATTTTGAAGACAAAATGAATGATTTCATTGTTTATTGATTTAAAATGTATCACATTACATAAATACAGCTTGTGTTCTGATTTTTTTTAAAGTAATTACGTTCTTAATGGGTTAATGCTGCACAGAGACAGACTGACAGACAGGCAGGCAGAAACAGATAGACACAGACAGATAGATAGGCTGACTCACTTTCAGGGATGCAAAATCATTGATGCCATGGTCATAGTTCAGAGAGTTGGCCAATACAAATTTAATGGATATAATGGCTGGATTGGACAAGCGTTCTTAGCTCATCGAGGTTCGGAGATCATTTTGATCACTTTCAGCTTACTGAAACTACGTTGGATTGTTAGGGAAATTAATTACCCACCTGCTTGATAAATAATGTTAGAATATTTATTTGCATGTAAATCATTATATTATGTGAAGATTGGAACTAAGTTTTAGGTTACCAATAATCAGGATAATAATTACAATTAATAGTAGAAGATGCTGAACTGGAAAATGCTGCAAATCTCTCTGTTCGGTTGATTTTCTATGGAAGGTTCCCAGCCCAGAATAAAGAAAAGGAACCTCTCACTCTCTAAACTAGGAGGGCTATCCTTGCCTGCTCTTGAGAAATATTATTTGACTGCAAGGCTATATTCGGTGCAATATTGGATTTTCTAAAATGTTAATGCCAGATGTATCCACATGAAACCATTTGGAAAACAATCTGACTATTCACTCCTAACTGGTCCCCCCCAAAAATGTTTTAGCATTTCAGATAATAATAATAATAAAAACATATATTTTACATACAATAAGGGCATGATTTTCAAAAGGGGCAAAATAAGATCTAGGTCGCAAAATGGTTTGTATTACCTGATTTATGTAATTAAATCAAGTTATTTAAATTTTTAAGGGCTCAACAGGTGATACACGACACATTTTATATCAACCCTTATGTTTAGTGACCCAAATTAAGTTTTAAAAATCACTTTGGGACCTAGTTCTTATTTTGCCCCTTTTGACAATCATGCCCTAAATGTCTGCTATAATGTTTAAAAATGTTTAGGATTACTAGACAATGATTATTTAAAACTGGAGGATATTCCGTCCACAAAATAGAATAAGCTTGGAATCAACACTGCAGAATGACACACTATCCTTTCACACAGCACAGTCAATCACAATGCAGTACAGCAAAGGAAATCTTTCAGTTCTTTCAAATAAGACAAGTCCGCAAAATGGCCACAATCTAGCCTATACACTAATACCATACGTCCAATCGAATAAATATGATTGCTGCATGCTAAAAAAAAAAGACCATGAAACCGCAGGGCGCAAATAAAAACGAAAGCATTGAAAACGGACAATATTAGCCTAACACTTCTGCCCATTTTACATACAATATAGTACCCCAAAGCTCTTTTACAATAAAACATATAAAGACCATACAGACATCACGGAAATAAGGAACAAGCAGTACAATGCATACAATTAAAAAAAAGAAAGAAAAAAGACGTTAAATCAGGCAATTAAAAAAAAATGATTTGGTGTTGATTTTATTTTTGTTTTGTTGGGTTTGTTATTACTGTTGTACAGCGCTTTGAGATTTTTGAAAAGCGCTTTATAAATTCAATTATTATTATTATTATTATTATTATTATTATTATTATTATTATTATTATTATTATTATTATTAAATGAACAGGTCACAAATAAAGCAATTAACACGACCAAATGTATGCAATAAAATAAAGAACGGAAGGCTTTATATTATAGCCTAGTAAAAACAGGTCTGTGGTGTGTTTGTGAACACTGATATGATATTAAACAACTTGCGCTCTGTATTATAAGCTTTCACAATTATTTTCAGCAAATCAAGAGATCTTGCTAGGAACGCAGGATCGATGAGGGAGGCAGTGTCTGTTTTGTGCTGTTTTTCATCGAGTTGTCGGATAGTGTTTGCTTTATCGGTTTTGGAAGGAAAAAAAACAAGGTCAGCTGTACTATGTTTTACTTAGTTTATTTTAGAAACGTCATAACTGAATCAACGCATGTTATGTGCTCACATTCTTTTAAAAAACTAAAATGCAATCGCCCTTTAAAAACCAGTTGCCACGTCAATTTCAATACAATAGTCTACTGTTTATCCAGAGAGCACACACAGGCACGGCACAAGGAAAAAATGCGCAGGGAACATTAAACATTAAAGTATTGGTGACAAATAAAATAGATTACTGTTCAAGATAAATAACAATGAAGACGGAGTGTGAAAAATGTTGTTTCACCCACTGGTTATAATGTTTTTTTTGTTTTTGTTTTTTCTGGTAGGCTATGTGGTTGCATTTTTCAAACAGTGCAAAAACAACTAGGCTACTCGGCGATACGCTGCAGCCGCCCTGCTCAGACCGCAACATTTCGTATGAACTATACGGTCTGTCGGGTAACTCGAACCACACTTTTTAATTTTTTTTTTATTATTTGGCCTTATTATTCGTCAGCCAATCGGCGCCCCCTAAAGTCAGCAGCTGTCTTGAGGGGGCGCCGATTGGCTGAAGAATAATAAAGCGCATTGATTTATTTTGTCATGTTATATTTGTTTTGAATTGTTATTGCACAAATGTATTTTATTATTATTCGTCAGCCAATCGATCGGCGCCCCCCTGAGGTCAGCGCCCCCTGCGGCCGCGCTGCTCGCACCGCCCTTGGTACGGCCGTGTCATGATTCTTAACTCATGCATGGGGCAATCCATGTTTGTTTATGTGAATTAAATAGAGAGTTTAAGTTAAAAGAAGATTAGTCAATTGTACCCGGTTTTGTGTTTTCTGTTTGTTTTCCCTTGAAGATTCCCTTGAAAGTAATTGGTATTGGTTCAAGCATCACTGAACAAGAAAAACAGACCTAGCATTGCACCCCAATGCTGCAGACTTAAAACCCTTCGCCTAGGGTATGAAAATGTTATCTGGAACTACACACCCTTCGTGTGAGCTAAGCAGGATACAAATCTTAAAAATCCGAACAAACCAGCCCTGTGCTGGCACTTCCAAAGCCATGACGGGACTTTGAAAGCTGGTCCTGATCCCTGAGTCTGTGTTCTTCAAAACTTCAAACCAGCCCTGTCCTGGCACTTCCAAAGCCATGACGCGACTTTGAAAGCTGCTCCTGATCCATGAGTCTGTGTTCTTCAAAACTTCAAACCAACCCTGTCCTGGCACTTCCAAAGCCATGATGGGACTTTGAAAGCTGCTCCTGATCCCTGAGTCTGTGTTCTTCAAAACTTCAAACCAGCCCTGTGCTGGCACTTCCAAAGCCATGACGCGACTTTGAAAGCTGCTCCTGATCTGTGAGTCTGTGTTCTTCAAAACTTCAAACCAGCCCTGTCCTGGCACTTCCAAAGCCATGACGCGACTTTGAAAGCTGCTCCTGATCCATGAGTCTGTGTTCTTCAAAACTTCAAACCAACCCTGTCCTGGCACTTCCAAAGCCATGATGCGACTTTGAAAGCTGCTCCTGATCTGTGAGTCTGTGTTCTTCAAAACTTCAAACCAACCCTGTGCTGGCACTTCCAAAGCCATGACGCGACTTTGAAAGCTGCTCCTGATCTGTGAGTCTGTGTTCTTCAAAACTTCAAACCAGCCCTGTGCTGGCACTTCCAAAGCCATGACGTGACTTTGAAAGCTGCTCCTGATCCCTGAGTCTGTGTTCTTCAAAACTTCAAAGCTAAAGTATAGGAGAGCTTGCCCCGGACATTCCAATCAATTAGTCCTTCATCATGGGCACCACCATCAGTGGCCAGTGCACTAATACGACTGACCTCACAGACACACCAATGAAACACGTTCATGAACCCATGTGAAGGTGTAGTCCAATCAATGTATTCTCTTCAACAGATACATGGCTTGAACTCTCACTTTCTATGGACTTAATAAAAGGTATAATTAGAAACATTTATACGTGGGTTTTGTACCAAGTACATTGTCAGTAATTTCATATGACTGAGAGATGTGGCTGTGGTGAGCTGTGTATGAGTCACACAGTGCATTAACTGGTCTGGGCTTCATGGTCATTAACTCAACATGATAGAGATGTGGCTGTGATCTGCTGTGTATGAGTTGTTTTGATTTTATATTATTCATTTGAAGTAGGGGTTGGAGACTAAGTTGACTTTTCGAGCAGGTGCTAAACAGCAGCAGATGGCATGCAGATTTAGTGATAGTGATGATAGTATAAGTAGGGGACATCAGTAACTTCCATGCCTGCTTTGCAAAGTTTTAGATGGAGTTCCATTGGTGTGCAGCTGTTTGAAAGAATTGCATTCCAGGCACAGCACCTTACAAAGGTAGATACTTTTTGTTTTGTTTTGTTTTGTTTTTGTGTTTGGTACATTTTTTGGCAATAAAGACTTTACATTTTAGGTACAGTTTTTTTTATATATATAGGAATAAATTATAGCCTGTAGTTGTCTAAATGGTACTTGAAGTGAGTAGCTATTAATATATTATTTTACTACTGCAGTGGTTGCTGAGTCTGTGGCTTGCCTGAAGGTTATGGTTTGTGCCCTGCCTGTCTGACTGGGCGTTGGATGTTCTGTATGCTCATGACACTGCTTTCATTGACTTTGTCAAAAATAAATAAATAAATCGTGTAACGAATGCATGCTTGAGCCAGTACAGCTGTGTTTATCTATAAATAAAACTGTAATTGATTAATTATGTGTTCTTTTTTTAAATAATGTTGTAATGGTTATGGCATTGTGCTCAAGCATGCATCCTCCGTCTTTCTTTTACACTTTCAGTCATTAATATGACGCACATGTTCAGTTACAGTTTATAGGGCCGCCTACTTAAAGTTCACTGTCTGTAATGGAATCGTGATGTAATTTTAATTTTTTTTTTTATTGTCTTCTTATCTGGAAGACAAATATGATAAACAGAGAGGTTGATTCTCAATATAAGTGATTCATGGGTTTAAGGTTATGGGGGTTCATTTCTCACGCTTTTTTAAATTGGTACTTGAACATGTAAAATACCTTTGATGGAGAGCAGAGATAAAGATCGCCAGCTTTGTTTAATGTCCGTGTACAAATACAT
The DNA here is from genome assembly GCA_030684275.1 of Acipenser oxyrinchus oxyrinchus. NCBI lineage: Eukaryota > Metazoa > Chordata > Actinopteri > Acipenseriformes > Acipenseridae > Acipenser > Acipenser oxyrinchus. The sequence continues at coordinate 1,581,015 of CM060262.1, forward strand.
CAAACACAATACAGGACCTTTTTCAATTGCGTTTTATTTTCGTCCCAGAGCAAAGATTTGATAGCGCCTGTAAAGAGATTATTTCGGTTGCAATAGCGAGAGTTTAGTATATCTGTTTATTTAAGCGACAGCACCCGCTCCATGAGTACTTGTGGGCTCGGATTAACCCCGTTTTCACTGTTGCTGGAGCTGGAGCGCAGAGTAACAGAGGACTTGTGTACAGAACGCTGCTGATTCACTTCAGTAGCTGGGCCGCGCTGGACAGCGCCTAATGGTAGAACTACTACACTACAGGCAGCCGATGATTATATATATAGACATGCTGTACGTACTGAACTGGATAGTCATATTTTAATTGTCTCTAAGATATATATATATATATATATATATATATATATATATATATATATATATATATATATATATATATATATATATATATATATATATATGTAATACAGAGCAGTAGTTACATACATCGATCACTATATGCAAACGGTATTACAGATTAGGATATGTGACATTTTGATTTAAGGAGTCATTAAAGTTAACAGCTACAGTGGTTAATGACGGCAGGGCAAAGTTCTAGCTTCTTATCTGGCTGCTTACCCCACGAGCTGTGAGGACATTAACAGAGTGCAAACAGGAGAAGCTTCATCACCTGCCCTTTTCACTTCTATAAACACACCCGAGCTTGTGGGTAAAGCGTGTCGCTGTGTAAGCAGGGCACCTCTGAGAGTCTCGGATAGCAGCCAGGGCGCAGCACAAGCAAACGCACCTGCAATAGGCTACACTTTTACATGTTTGAGTTTAAAGGTGAATGTTCCGACTATGTTAAGACTCCCTCTGTGCAGCAACTTGACATATATGCAAAAGATTATAGATCATTAGAAGTATATTACATTGTGAAACCAAATGTTTAGGAGTTGAAACATACATTTTACGGAAACATTATAAACAGATTATAAACACAACTGTTTCAGACTAGATGCGCGAACACACACACACACACACACACACACACACACACACACACACACACACACACACACACACACACACACACACACACACACACTCTCTCTCTCTCTCTCACACACACACTCTCTCACACACACACACACACTCACACACACACACACACACACACACTCTCACACACACTACTCTCTCTCTCTCTCTCTCTCTCTCTCTCTCTCTCTCTCTCTCTCTCTCTCTCTCTCTCTCTCTCTCTCTCTCTCTCTCTCTCTCACACACACACACACACACACACACACAAGCACAAGCATATCCTGAAAAAAAGGATCTAAGTTCTGAACAGCCTCTTAACCAAAAGCGTGTATTGTAGCCTGAGCTACATAGGAAGTGTTTTATGCAATAATGTTAAACACATTTATACAGTTATGTATAGTTATACAATATAAATGTTTTTTCAGGATTGAAGTCTTAAAATTGAACACCATACGGATTTTGTCAGGATTAGTCGAGACATTCTTTGTCCATAACAGGGGGTCCCGGTGCGTACCCACTTCAATCAAGTCGCTGACATCCACAAATGCGGATCTTCCTGCAATACCGGGTAAACACCATTGAACGCACACAATGTCCTGACACAAACAAGTAATACAGGAATGGCTATATGACAGCAGAATGGAAATCATTTGTTAAAATAAAAAAATAAAAAAAAATAAAAAAGTCTGGATAGCAATGGCCCTTTCAACACCCCTCACCTAACAACGCAACTCTTTATAGAGCACAGTTGAAATGTTTTGCGACTCTATCAAGCACTGTTTTTCACTGTGGAGATTATGCAGACATATCCCGCAATCGCTTATTTCTTAATTGCAGTTCATTCTTCTTCTTCTTCTTCTTCTTCTTCTTCTTCTTCTTCTTCTTCTTCTTCTTCTTCTTCTTCTTCCATTATAGATTATGTGCATTATTATATTTTGAGCAGATTTTGTGCCATAAAAGAAAGGTAAAGGTTTGTTCGTGTTTTGATTGTATTGCGAGTCAAAATGGCATCAACATATATGCGGACCCAAACTGGTGTAAATAAACCAATAATAATAATAAAAAATGAAATAAACATTTCAAAAAGCATCAATTTAAAACAGGACACGTTTTTGCGAACAATTTGTGCAATGTGTCGTTCCTGCCAGCAGGTGGTATGTTTAACGCTGTTATTCACGACTTTCGTTTCGACCCGCTCATACCCAGATCAGATCATCCATCCATCCATTATCATTAACCGCTTATTCCTAGAGTTGCGATGAGGCAGAGCCTAACCCGGCATACACAGGGCGCAAGGCGAGACTACACCCTGGACGGGACGCCAGTCCATCGCAGGGCACCACACACTCACTCACTCATTCACACAGAGGGCAATTTAGAGTGACTATTCAACCTGGACAGCATGTCTTTGGACTGTGGGAGGAAACCGGAGTACCCGGAGAAAACCCACGCGAACACGGGGAGAACATGCAAACTCCACTTCACATATACATATCTGTACATATACTATCTTCTTGCGGTGTAGAGCACTCGTGCAATAGCAATCCGTGTCAGTGTGCAAACTATCTTAAATAATAATTCAACAAACACGTGTGATGGTGCTATCTACACCTATGCAAAATACAAGTATAACATATCGCATCTGCTAACCCTAAAGTCTGCAAGCAGTAAGTAGCTGAGCTATCTATTTTCATGCTCGTTAATTAACTGAGATTTCACCACTGTAGGTGTGATACACATCTTGATAGTAGCAAATCCCTTTCCTTGAGCAGGGCCTACTTTATTGATCCAATTTATTACAACTATACAACTATAAACAAAAATTAGTGTGCTTTTGTTTACGTGAAGCCTATATATATATCTCCGGAAAACCTCGTGCATTTAATTGCACGTAAACGGAGACATGGAGCTGATACGATCTACATTGGTTTATGTTAATTGTCCTGGATTCGTAAAGCAAGCGATTGGATATTGCGTTGAACGGTGTCTCTACCAATGGTGATAACACAAGACAGTGTAAGAAACAGCAACCTCGCTGAAGTTGAAGACTCTTTGTTATGGATACTGTTTTTTTTCCGCCTCGTTTTATTCCTCGAAATCGATAAAAACGTCATGGACTAAAGGGATATAGAATGATCAGTTTTCTTCTAATTTGAATTACTGTTGAGAAAGACTTAAAAAAAAAAACAGGAGCGCATCCCCTAACTAAAACAGAATTCGTGTTTGTCTACGTTGTGCTCGCCTGTCATCACAACACATATCTTACAAGATTAATAGTCTAGGCAGCAGGTGATTTTAAAAGGTGCACCGTGAACCCGTTACCCTCTATGGTTCGGTGATGAATAAGCATTATGAGCAAGCTATGCAGTACGGCATTGCACAATTCGGGAAACAATGTTCTGTAAGAAGGCACGGGGCACAGCAGGTTACAATGCTGATGCTGTTGTTTCTGTCAATGAGGATGGAATTCCTGCAGTCAATATTCAATAATGTGGGTCACGCAGGAGGTGCCAGTGACTCAGTAGGTCACGTCATTCCCCGGGGACAGGTCAGCGATCGGTTCTTATCTCATGGTAATCTCAAGCAACAAACCGTGTTGTGTTGGCCGGAGCCCTGCTTTCCGGACAGATTTTAATGGTTATTAAATATAGATTACTTAGTTGATAACAGCTGTCTCTCAATAGTGTCCCCTTGTTGAATAAACACTGGTGGTAACTGATAACAAACTGGTTCCATTACCCTCCATAAGAGTGGTGCAGCCTTCTTCTAATTATTATTATTATTATTATTATTATTATTATTATTATTATTATAGCAGGAATAGTAGTAGTAGTAGTTGATGTAGTAGTAGTAGTAATAGTAGTAGTAGTAGTTGATGTAGTAGTAGTAGTAATAGTAGTAGTCGTAGTAGTAAATGGAGCATTGTGTTTACCCAGTGAATTTAAACTCTGGTCTTCGGTGCACCAAGGCTGAAGTCTGCTGTCAGGTATTGCATTGTTATTCCTTCAAAGAAATGCACGTTTCACTAGTGGATAACCCCTTCACCTGTTTTGTGAAGCAGCATTTCATGCACATGTCCTCCACTCGGGAACCCTGCAGCATGCCTCTGTACACCCGAATGAGAGATGTGACCTGTGTGTCTCTGAGCCAAATGCTTACGGTGTTGAAAACAAGCACTGGCAAATTTGACAAATAATGTGTTTGGCCTGATGTAAGAACGGCTGCAGTAACCCTGTCCTAGCCTTGGTGTTCCTGGGAAGCTGTGGAGTGTGAAAAGCACGGCGTGCTTTGAGAGCTCACGCAGCTCCAGTTTGGCGTGTGCTGGAAATCTTGACCAGAACACACTGTCCAGGATCAGGTACACTCCTTCCCTCCGCTGCTTAAACACTGAGACAGGAAGCCTTCATTTTCTGATTCTGTGTCTTGCCTGAAAAAAAAACAACTGACATCAAGGTCTTGACTCACCCTTGCCAGCCTTCCCCCCACCACCCAGTCACCCCAACCTCCCCAACATACAAAATAATAAATCAAGATCGTTATTGTAGTCACTAGGACCTGCTCCTGTTTAATCATTGACCAGCGTGACCTTTTTTATGTCCAAGATGTTCCCTGCATACCTGTGAAGTATGCCATGCAAATGAACTTAAACAAACTCCGTATCTTAAGATAAGATATTAGTAGTATTCAACTGGGAAACCATCCAAAAGAATAATTAACTTAACATAACTAAAACCAGTGAACTACGATATTTGAAAAGATGCAAATAAATAAATAAATAAACAAACAAAACCATGTTCTCATTTGAGAAGTGTGGATGATATTCTTACAGCAATCTTTTTTTTGTATGAAAGGTGAAAGACATAGCTTTTAAATTAACAAAAAAAAAATAACCTAACTACTAAGTAGTATAATTCAAGGTCTCTTGAGCATTCACTCAGTGTGTTTGTTTGTCATTTAACATTAAGGTAGGATTGTATCATTTTAAGTTCATGAAAGACTGGAGTACAAGTTTTGAAAACATGGAGCTGTATGTTTGTTGTTAAACATTTTTCAGTTCCATTTTGTTTTATGGGGTACAAGTGTGTGGGTTGCAGAGTTTGAGATATGTTATCGTTACTAACATGGCCTCAGCAGTAGTGTCACTCAAGAGAGCTTCAGTAGGTTTTATGAACGACTGTTGTGTTTGGATTGTGTTTCATATCTAGCAAATACCAATAAGTTATATCAGTGATCTCGTTAGGTGGAGTGACAGCTAATGTGAAGGAATTTACAACTGCTGTTGAACAAGTGGAGTAATCAATGAAGATGATGTTTTTGTCTTGCTTGCCCTCATTCTGGATTGTCTGTCACTGTTTAATGGCACTTAAACTAGAGATAGACACAGTGGAGGATTAAATGCAAACTGGCCGTGCCGCCAAATAAGGTGCACATGAAATGTGTTCTTTTTTTGTTTTATTTTAAAAATATCTCTTCTACATTATATTTCCCATCCCATTTTGAGGTGCTCCAATTCTCAGGAATTGTTAGATTTGATGCTGCGTAAGAGACCCATGCACAGTTCTTTCTAGAACAGTGCACAGTTCCTTCTAGAACAGTGCACAGTTCCTTCTAGAACTAGTTCTTTCTAGTTTTCCCTGTTTCTCGGAATGCATCTGTCACCTCAGTGTTTAATTTGTTTTGCCCTAGAAGTTCATACACGGCAGGGTGTGAGAGGTGATGGTGGATAACAGTGATCTTGGTAACTCCCAACTGCCAAATCTAACAATTGAAACATTACAGCCATTGTTATGATCCATTGATTGTGTTTGAGGGGTTCATTGTCCTGAGTGAACTTGACAGAGTTAACTACATAAGAACATGTCAGGCCTGACCTCTGATTGTATTTATAATAAACTCTCATCCTGTTCACAAGATTTTTTTTTAAAAGAAATTTTGATGTAATGTTGCAAAAGAGATGTAATAGAAAACAATCATTTTGATTTCTGATTTGCTCAGGTTTAAAATATGTCAATGTTACAGCACTGCAGAATGTTCTGTATCAATCTGTAACATTACCATAAGCTGTAAAAAAAGAAAGTGCACATTTTGCAGAAGCATTGGAGACAGACCCTGGAATTTTGCAGACACATTGGAGACAGACCCTGGAATTTTGCAGACACATTGGAGACAGACCCTGGAATTTTGCAGACGCATTGGAGACAGACCCTGGAATTTTGCAGACACATTGGAGACAGACCCTGGAATTTTGCAGACACATTGGAGACAGACCCTGGAATTTTGCAGACACATTGGAGACAGACCCTGGAATTTTGCAGACGCATTGGAGACAGACCCTGGAATTTTGCAGACACATTGGAGACAGACCCTGGAATTTTGCAGACGCATTGGAGACAGACCCTGGAATTTTGCAGACACATTGGAGACAGACCCTGGAATTTTGCAGACACATTGGAGACAGACCCTGGAATTTTGCAGACACATTGGAGACAGACCCTGGAATTTTGCAGACACATTGGAGACAGACCCTGGAATTTTGCAGACACATTGGAGACAGACCCTGAATTTTGCAGACACATTGGAGACAGACCCTGGAATTTTGCAGACGCATTGGAGACAGACCCTGGAATTTTGCAGACACATTGGAGACAGACCCTGGAATTTTGCAGACGCATTGGAGACAGACCCTGGAATTTTGCAGACACATTGGAGACAGACCCTGGAATTTTGCAGTCACATTGGAGACAGACCCTGGAATTTTGCAGACACATTGGAGACAGACCCTGGAATTTTCCAGACGCATTGGAGACAGACCCTGGAATGAGAAATGGGACTTGGGAAGAAGAATCATGCTCTACTCTATGCAACCATCTGCCACATCTTAACAAGCAAGTTTCAAGCAACAAATGGTGTAGGTGTGTAACATAATGTACTGTAGATACATTTTTGTTGCTTTAATTATTAAGGAGATGAACTAGTAACTCATAAAGTTGTGATTTAAAAGCTGCACAGCTCAGATAGGCACAAGTCTTGACCGAATTCCAGGTTGGGATGAATCAACACAATAAAAACATTAGCCATTAAACACAGTGGCATTCCTCTTCCCAGATGCAGCAGAGGGAGATGTGTTCACAATTTGCATTTCATGTTTGTCTTTCTGGCTGCTGTTGAACCCCCAGCAAGCTTCTGAGAGACTGCCTATGGTTAGAGATTCAACGGGAGTGCGTTATATAAATCATGGATTACTAAAATCCAATTAGGTTACTGGACAATATGTGCAATGTTAAATAAAAAGGCACATTGCCTATTGGTAATATTTAACCCGTCCACATTGCTTGACATAGTCCTGTAGTTTAACAGCTTTTTGCATAATTCTGTAGTAACAGAGCGGAATTTGTTTTCTATATTCTGTAACCCAGTTTCTCAGCTGCCTCGGTGTTGTGTTCTGTAAAGGAATGCGAGTGACTCCTTTTTGAACACCCGTACATAAGTGTACTGTTAGTTGCCTAAGAATTTGGGAGGATGTTAAACCATTTTGATCAGTTTTATCTTTCTCAAACAGTTCAAACATACAGCAAAGGGATCCTTGATTTCTTCATTTCCATTCATTTTCCTGAAATCTTGCATACAGATTTGTTTTATAGGAACGCCTTCGTAATACATCATCCAGGACTGATCCCTAAGATAACTGGTATTTTGTTCCAGTCCCTGCGATTCCTACACAGATGAGCAGTTTTGATGGGATCATTTAAAATTAATATGTAGCTTTGCCTTTGACCAGGCCAGGGGAAGCCACGTAGGGGACCAGAGTTAATGCTACACTGGATTAGGCTGCCCTCACTTCAGCGTGCAATCACTCAATCAGTTACCCAGGACTGACATTAGGCAGGCCTGGTTACCTATTGAACTGGCACAATAACGATACCAGGTGAATAAGATTGAAAGATCGCTTCCTCCTAAATCAAACTTATGCGGAAGGGCCATCTTTGGACACCCCTGATTGATATCCTAATTTTAACATTATTTATTTTGCGAGATAATTTAACACAATTATATTGTAACTTCAGAAGAAAAACAAACAGAGAAGGCTTGGTGGATGAGTGGAGTGACCCGTAAGTCCTGTATGTGTGGTGGCACGATCAGTGTTACCCGTTTACTACCAATGCAGAAAAGTTGGGTGGCACTGTAATCTCTTTCTTCATTCTATGACCTAAAATAGGCTTTCTGCAGTGGTGACTGCACAGTGAATCCTGTATTAGTCTTGGCACTCACCATTCTATAACACGAAGATCAAATCACTCTGCATGGGCAGTAAATGGATAACTGTATTATTATAGTCTTTCAATGTAGCATGCTTCACTTATGGGAAGAGATATGGGCAAATAGCTAGAAACCAGGACCAAGGCTGAATACAAGTTTCCCAATGCCAGAAATCATGTTTGGTCGACAGAGATTGTTCTGTTACTGGACACCCTGTTCAGTTGAGTTATGTGGTCGTTTCAGTGAGAACATCAGTCATAGTGTGGAACCACCAAGGGCAGATAGAGTGTTGAAGTTGTTCTGGAATGATAGATGGCCATTCCTTGAATTCTGGAGAGGAACTCTGCAGCCAAGTCTACTCTTTAGAATGGCTCATGAAGGGGAATTCATTTATCTGTGATTACAGTCATTACAGTAATAGCAAAATGTTATATTTAATGTTAAGCTTGGAAGCACAGCAGATGAAATCACCCCTGGCACAGATTGATTTCCCCCATTGATTTACTGTGCTACCTGGTAGTTTGCATTGCTCTAAAGTACCTATTTATCCCCTGGGCAAAACTGTAAGCTGGTCAAGTCTGAATCATCCTGTACTGTATTTAACTTCAATCTAGAGTGTCAATAAATATAACATTGTTATGATTTTAATATTGTTTTAAAGCATAAAAGGCATGCACAATGAGCGGCTATAGCCCCTTCAAGACATCTCTCTTGATCTGTGCAGCGCAGCCCCCAACAGATTAGAGCGAGGCATCCCACACACCCATCAAGAAGGAGGAGACGATCATGCTATTTAACTGAAGTTATCCATTCAGATAACAGTTCAGATAAGGACTTGTAAATCACTGGAATAGTGCATATTGTTATTATTATTTGTTTTTTTAGCAGACGCCTTTATCCAAGGCGACAGAGACTAGGGTGTGTGAACTATGCAACAGCTGCAGAGTCACTTACAATTACGTCTCACCCAAAATACGGAGCACAAGGAGGTTAAGTGACTTGCTCAGGGTCACACAATGAGTCAGTGGCTGAGGTGGGATTTGAACCGGGGACCTTCTGGTTACAAGCCCTTTTCTTTAACCACTGGACCACACAGCCTCCTATATTGTGCATATTATCCGAACTAGTTTGCTGTCAAAGTGGATTATCGGCCTGTATTTAACTGACAGGACACAGGGTTTAATTCAGCTCACCCAAATATCTTGCATTCTGTATTTAATTGCTATACTACTGCACCTGCTGGCTCACCCACCCTCTCAGACCATCCCCATTAATCCTCCATGTGACCTTGAACATGGGGCTGTTCCCTTGTCATTACTCCTGTGAACACCTTGCAGGGTGAGGTGTCACAAGACAATGCCTATCCAGATCACAAACTGCGTACGTGCGCACAAAGGTGCTGCATGCTCTTCAGTGAGCTGAGAGACAGAACACAACAAAAACTGAACCCTAACCCAGTTCAAAGAGGAGACCGGGGCACATGTTGTGAGATGTGCTGTGTGCTGTAGGTGCTTCTGCAAGAGATACCAGAGAGAAAAACCATGACTTACCTCTTGAGAGCCATGTCATTAAAGCACTATAGAAATGTACATTGGACTGTTTTGGATTGTTAAGGGAGACGGTATAAGAAACAGAGGGAGATAAACCTTAATAAACATGGATTATAAAGCCTGTCAGTTACTAAACAAAAAAACAGTGCAACTCGTTTATAGATGTGCTATTGACTATTTACAATAGGTCCAAAAGCTAAAATGTTATCAAAGGCAGAATATATACAAATATTTATGGAGAATGCTGAGTTGAGTAGGGTTTCACTATAGGATAGCATTGCCCTTACAGATACTATTAGATCTCAGAAAAAAATATGGCTGTACTAAGTCATATTGGCTTTTTTTGTTATAACCCTCGATTTGTTACAGAACAATTCTATATACTGAGTGTTCTATATAAGAACTAATCTAAATAGAACCACAGAGGCATTGGTTTAAAAACAAGAGAAAATAATACAAGCTTTTACCAGTAATAGTATATATGTGTTTTATAAAATAAAACAGCACACCTCATTGATGTCTTTTTTAAATGAGTGCTCTCCTGTTTTTTGTTCCATTTCAAATGAAATGAAATAATGCGCTCACATGAATATTACAATTTCAACAACAATTCAGTTCAGAAATGCTGTCAGTGCGTATTGTTTTGCGTGTTTATAAATTGTAAGAGATATATGGTGATTCTAATGTAAAGGACACAATTAATTTATTTGTTGCTGTTGAATGGAAAAACAAAATATTACACAAAGGGTTTAAATGATTAAAACAATATTTATGTTCACGACGTTTCGCTTCATCTGTGTATTAAGAAAAAGTAAAGCCGGTGCATTTTACAAGACGCTACACTCCTGTTCAGTTAGAAAGGCACATCATTGTAAAGGGACTGTTGGGGGTACGGGGGAGTGGGGGGGGGGGAGCCATTTCAGGACCAATTTGTGCACGTATGAATGTATGCATGTATTTTTTAACTGATTTAAGCTCGATAAAGATGTATCGAGTTTATTGCCGTTTCTCCACGGTTAGCCTACGAACTGAGGCATGCTGAGCGTTGTTGCGAAGGGGATCATTAAGGGTTTAATTAATAAGCAAATTAATTTAGGGTTTGTTAAATTGTGAATAGAGTTTATCAGACTCGCCAAAAGAAAAGCGAGAAAAATAAAACAAAATAAAAAAATCTCTAGACTATACTTACAGTTGAGCCTCCTGTTGTTTTAATAGCCGTGCTCATGTATGTGGGGTTGTGATTCACATTGCACCTGCAAGCTGTTTAACATCTGCGACAGGCTTCACTACCCAGTCATTAGCCACACCACTTCCATTTCACCGGCATGAACTCGAGTTGGACACTGTCCTCCTCAGCCACTCGACGTTCTCTGGGGAACGGCGTTGACTCGGGCTGTGAGTGCAGTGGAACGCTCTGGGGACCCTTCTTGGGTAGGAGAGACGGGATTGGGACCCGCCTTCTTTGTTGGAAAGTGATGGGAAACGGAAGGAGAGATGGATTGACAGACAAAAAGGTGCATGCGATAAAGACAGGTGTGCACGTCTTTTATTTAAGTTGTATTTAATAGGATATATTTTGAACGTTGCAAAATAAATGTATCATCAGACTATGGTCTCTATTTATCAAAGGGTCAGTGTTTATGATGTTTTAAAAGAAATGTTTAACGAGAATTTCGTGTTTCCATTTTTTCTTAAATAGTGATTCATCAAACTGTCATTTCGAAACACCGACATTCGCAACACCGATGTTCACCGAATTGTAAGTATTAAGGATTCGCTGTTTTACTGTAGGTTCAGCTGTATTTTGTTTTGTTTTTGATTGGGATTTTTCCGAATTTATTTTGAAATGTATTTAACACACCGCCTTCAATTTAACTGTTTCTGGCAGATTCGGTCAGTCGTTCAGTTAGAGCAGTGCGTGAAATTTTCGTCATAATTAATAATCCATAATTGACCGTTTCTGATCAAAACCATGTATAATAGCTTAAAAACAAAAATGATACCTTTTGCAAATTGGCGGAGCGTGAGTTGAGCTAATATATATATATATATATATATATATATATATATATATATATATATATATATATATATATATATATATATATATATAATCGTGTATTTGTTGTTATTCATAGACGGAGATAGGGGCCCCGGAGTGTATGTTTGCCTAGGGCCCCATAATGGGTTAATCTGGCCCTCAACGCAGCTGTATAGCTGTCGGAAGGCTGTGCAGCTTGCTCTCTGGGAAGGAAGAAAAACAATTCCTGTGAGAGACCAAAATTTCTTTTTTTTTTGTGGGTTTATTTGGCCGGCAAAAGAAAAATGTTTCTTTTAGAAACAGTATGGGGCCAAATTACACACAAATTAAATGCACAAGGGTCCACTACCATCAGAAAACAATGCATGGTGCCGAAGCAGTACTATGTAAAATATAAAAAAATACTGAGGCAGGGTTACTAGGGTACAGGTGGGGGAACCCAGCCCTGCCCTCCACTGAGCACCACTGAAGAACGGATCCTGTCCACCTGGCACGTGCGTGCTCTGCAGGGCTTGTTGGGATAGATGCCATCGCCTCTCCCTTCCCCGTGCTGGGGCATGGGAGTGGAGCATTGCAGCCACCCTGCTCTTTGCTCTCTACCGCTGGTCCAAAAGTATGGCCAGGGGAGATAGATGCGTCCAGTAAGGTGGACTTGTCTGCATCCGTGACCCTCGCCTGAGACAGCTACACAGCTGTCTGCGCACCACCACTAAGCCTGCCAGGCTTCTGCCCAGGGCTTGCCCTTGGAACCCCGACATCTGCAGTAAGGTGCCCAAGACTGTGCAGAGCAGTATTGAAATTCCTCCCCATATGCAATAAACAAGCTACAAAAAGAATGATAAAAAGGTGAAACTTTAATTGTTCAAAGTCTAACCCCCACCCCCACAGTGGGTGCCTGTTTTATCTCATTGTGTAAGGTGTGTGTATTTGCATGAACATGGCCTGGTTAATATATATATATTAACTATGTTTAAACATCTTTTGTTCTACAGCGGACCTTATGAAAATGCATTGTCTGTGACAGTTAACTGTCACCCTGCTACACACGGTTCTGTTTGGTTTCGTGATACACCCATCAGATTCGGGTTTGGGTGTTGTCATTCTGGTAAGGTAGTATTCAAAGCTCAGCCACATGATTAGCCTACAACTGTATGGGTCATGGTGTTTTGGGTCGAGTCAAAGATTCAGGTAAAAGATGTTTCAATAATTACATGATTGCCATCTTATACTAAATAAAGCACGTTGCTGTGCTCTTAAGCTACTCACATACTGTACACATCCTCACGTCCGCTACAAATGTGTTCTGATGCAGATTACAAAAGCGCTACTATGACTTGCTGTCTCAGCTGTGTGATTGTCTCTTCCACCCCTTGCAATGCATTACACAACTTCCATCAACTTGTCTTGGGAAATGTAGCCATTTGTGCGGGTGTCCAAAAAAAATCTCTTAAACTTCTCGTTAATCGGATAAGGTGTGGCTGCACAATAAGTAAATGCTTAAACATATCTTGTAGACTACAGATTCTAAACAGATATTCATACACTGTAATGTTTGTGCTTTTTCATCCGTCTAAGATATATAAAATAAACACTGATGTGTTTAGTAATGTGTTGCACAATGTTTCTGTTTAATTCTTAAACATTTGGTTTAACAGTGTGAAATTTACATCTGAAGGCTTGCATAGGGCCTCCTGTTAACCTACAGAAGTAACCTGCTACATGTAAATCTTTTACTTAGTTAAAATGTACCAGGGAACTTTCAGTTAGGCAGCTTTAATAAATTGTAGTAATAGGACAATACAAAATAAAACAATTTTACAATCTATACACAGGCTCATTAATGAAATAAGAATGCACACAATTAAAACAATATTTGAACATATAATTAATTAGAGTATCTTACAAAAGTAGAAAACAATAAAATATTAACATTAAATTACATTTGATGTTACTGTGATTAGAATGCAAAGAACATAGTTTCCATTTCCAATTACTTCTATTTACTGTCCAAAGACAAAATTCATCTCCACAGCAGCATATTAACCTTCAGAAAACGGCTTTAGTGTTTCTTTGTGTGTAAAAGGAGACATTCGCTCTCTATGGCAGGTATAGAATAATCCCACATGTTTAAAAAGAGAGAACACTAAAATTAAGATAATAGACATGTTTGTAAAGGCACAGATATGAGGCAGCAAGGGAACAAGTTTAGGTATTGGAATTAACTTGGGCTGGGTCATTCATTCACCGGGACTATAAATCTAATAATAACAATACTACAAAATAAAAAGTGAAGTAGTAAAAAAAAAAAAAAAAAAAAAAAAAATTCACCCAGGCAAATTGAAGTGCATCGATATAATGTAAACAGTAAAGACTTTGTCCTTCAGATGGCAGTGCTAATGCAACAGGCTATAATTACTCCGATTGTTTGGGGACCCATGTGAACTTCCAGCCAGCCTGATCATCTCTGCACACAAAAGCCTGCCCCTGGTCGAAGCTGTGAGTCTTCACATTGCGGTGGGGGTTGAGGGACATGGTAAAGGCAACTTCGGTCTTATTGCGGGAAACTTCTACGCTGTAAGGGGATTTAAACGGGGAGGGTGTGGCGCTGCTCGGCAGAGGCGTGGATTGAGCCTGTGGAGAGGAGGAGGGGAGCGGAGAGAGGTAGCGGGTATCTAAGCTGCATGGGCTGCCAGTGTACTCCACTCCCACCCCGGGATCAGCGTGGAGGGCATTGTGATCGTCGAGCGAGGTCAGGAGATCACTGTAGTTAGCTGAATGGTCAATGGTGTCAACATCCTTCAGTCCAAGGGTCTGGAGGACCCACGAGTCCACGGGAGGAGTGTGAGCCAGCTCCTCGGCAGTGCAGAACTCCAGGGACAGGTTCCTGCAGGCTTTCTTTAGGGAGCTGCCAGGTAGCAGCTGACTGGCAGTGGAAGCGTGCACACCCTCATCCCCAAGCACCCTCCTCCTCTTATTTCTGGGTCTGGAATCCACTCCAAGACCATTGTGCAAAAGTATCTGGAGAAAAAAACAAAGAACAAAGTGCCACTTAATGCAAGCTTTTGCCTACTGAAATGCCCTGATACTGAGTGAGTTGAAGACTTGTTTAATGCATCCTGTATTATGTTGCTGAAAAGTGCTTAGACTAAATCGTTCTTATCCTGATACTGATCTTACACAATTCCTTGATTTAGTTTATAATTGAATACCCAGTACTAGTCACATGCTTTTTTTGTTTGTTTCTTATTATCACAAATGTAATGTTACAATGTTAAATAAATACCTTAGCTTTTTCCTCCAAGCCCTTGACAAAAGTAGAATTTAAATATTCCTTCAGTTTGTTGTTTTCGTCATGTAACCTCGCCAGTTCTTCTTCTTTCTCTAACAAAGTATCCTGAAGCTTTATATAAAAAACAAAGACTTTAGATGCAGCAGTGGATTGATTATACACATTATTTACAGGCAAATGACATTTCAGTACCTGAAGCCATTTCTAATTATGTGTTGTTATGTGCTAATAAATAGGCTACAGACATGTTTTTTAAGGCTAAACAGATGTAGAATTGTGTGTCCTGAAGCCAAATTCAGACAGACACTTCGTTGCTCCATACCTGCTGGTTTCTTTGCAATTGTGGGGACAAGTGATCTGTCCAAACGAAGTCATCTCGAATGCCAGAGTCCAGCTCATAATAGCGTTCTATCAAATAAATACATATACAGTCAACCACAGTCCCGGGATCAAACAGAATACATGTAAAAACAGGGCTGCTCATCTGAGGGTGAGCAATGTGCAAAGATCAGACAGGAAACAATTGAGGAGCATTAACTGAACAAATATTACAGATTAACCCTCTCATTAACATGTGCAAGCCACTGGTCTGCAAATAAGACTGGTGGATCTTTGCTCTCATTAGGACGGAAGTCAGTGTATTTTGTATCTTCCTCTTAATTGTACTGCAATTCTTGATATGTATTTTTTGTATACAACTGTAAGTCGCTCTGGGTAAGGACATCTGCTAACAAATAAATAATAATAATAATAATAATAATAATAATAATAATAATAATAATAATAATATCAAATGAGCTCCACTTGCAGAGTAAAGACGACAGGAAATTACAGAATACATACATGTGAATACAGCTGTGTGAACTGTACAATATTATATACACAAGGTAGGATTCGACAATGGTTTTCAAAAATACATAAAGCTTATGTTTTTATTATTATTATTATTATTATTATTATTATTATTATTATTATTATTATTATTATTATTATTATTATTATTTTAGCATGCATTCAAATAATGCAAGAACATTTTACACTCGTGGTCTTCTGTGGCGAGCACTTAGTATTCTGTTATGTTTGCGTTATAGCTAACATCGGGAAGATCGTTTAAATAACCGAAATGTTAATTTGAATCGTCTTACGCTGCGAATGTTGCTCGTGCTGGCAGGCTCTGTTGTCCAGGAGACCAGCAGCCCAGAAAGAGACCAGTGTTTCCTTGGAAACGTCAACATTGGCTGCTGACGTCGAGACGGAATAGGGGCAATCATAGCCCTGGCCCCCTACAAAGTACTGGTCTTGGCATGAAAGAATGGCGCTCTGCAAATTAAACACGGGAGGGAAAGAGAAGCATTAGATACATTACCACAGAATGTAAACCGAAGCATGGGCAAACACGATCACTCGGGTGTGTTGATTTTTTTTAATTAAATGGTACATTATAAAATGCGGTCTCTCATACACACTCTCACATGCTTTTATCGACCGTTCTAAAAGAATGACGTCACTAGATTCTGATTTACCTGAGCGTATCTCCCTTCACCCCTTCGAACATCTTAACAATGGAGCAAAGGTGCATTTCTGCCTATTGAAGTTAAATAAATTCCCGCCCCTTCGCTCACCAGTTTCGGTGTAAAACAGAATAATAATCTTAACAGAGAGAATATACTCCCACACCCACCAGAAAATGACACTTGTGCGAATGGGCTGAAGTGCCTTCTCATAGAACTCCATTAGTGTTGCATTCTTAAAGATACACCGTGTAAAGATCCACCGGTCAAAGACAATAAACGGTTTAAATGTGCAATTCAGCGCGACGACAATTAAAACATCTACTAAACTTTATTTTAATAATTTTATTGAAATCGAAACCCAGGCGCGTGGTTTTGCACAGCCAGGTGCAATGCGCACTTCTGATCACGCACAGAAATAGTCAAATATGCTGTTACGATCCCATCATAAAGTTATAATATTACATACTACAGATCCGTCAACAGCATTAACACCGATACAGACATCGCTCCCTAACGCAATTATACTATTGATGTCGCTGGATAACGACAAGCCGGGCACCCCATACGCTAGTGTGAACTCCAGTTTGGCAGCGCGCACCCAATTCGTGCTTCTTCCTGTACTTCAGTTTTAAGATGAACAAGTGTATAAAATAATAGGAGAAAAACCCGCACTTTCAGAGCAGAGATGGATAGGATATACCAGGGTTACTTCATGCATGCTGCGATGCGCACATCAAGTAATCCAATAATAGTAATAATAATAATAATAATAATAATAATAATAATAATAATAATAATAATAATCCACAGCACTCTCTTCCTGTTTCATGTTGAAAACGTACTGCACACCAAACTAGCAAGCATTGATTTCAATAGGACGGCACACCAAACTAGCAAGCATTGATTTCAATAGGACTGCACACCAAACTAGCAAGCATTGATTTCAATATGACTGCACACCAAACTAGCAAGCATTGATTTCAATAGGACTGCACACCAAACTAGCAAGCATTGATTTCAATAGGACTGCACACCAAACTAGCAAGCATTGATTTCAATAGGACTGCACACCAAACTAGCAAGCATTGATTTCAATAGGACTGCACACCAAACTAGCAAGCATTGATTTCAATAGGACTGCACATCAAACTAGCAAGCATTGATTTTAACAGGACTGCACACCAAACTAGCAAGCATTGATTTCAATAGGACTGCACACCAAACTAGCAAGCATTGATTTCAATAGGACTGCACACCAAACTAGCAAGCATTGATTTCAATAGGACTGCACACCAAACTAGCAAGCATTGATTTCAATAGGACTGCACACCAAACTAGCAAGCATTGATTTCAATAGGACTGCACACCAAACTAGCAAGCATTGATTTCAATAGGACTGCACACCAAACTAGCAAGCATTGATTTCAATAGGACTGCACACCAAACTAGCAAGCATTGATTTCAATAGGACTGCACACCAAACTAGCAAGCATTGATTTCAATAGGACTGCACACCAAACTAGCAAGCATTGATTTCAATAGGACTGCACACCAAACTAGCAAGCATTGATTTCAATAGGACTGCACACCAAACTAGCAAGCATTGATTTTAACAGGACTGCACACCAAACTAGCAAGCATTGATTTCAATAGGACTGCACACCAAACTAGCAAGCATTGATTTCAATAGGACTGCACATCAAACTAGCAAGCACTGATTTCAATAGGACTGCACACCAAACTAGCAAGCATTGATTTCAATAGGACTGCACACCAAACTAGCAAGCATTGATTTCAATAGGACTGCACACCAAACTAGCAAGCATTGATTTCAATAGGACTGCACACCAAATTAACAAGCATTGGTTTATGTAGCTGGAATAAGGGAATCAATAATAAGTCCAAATCAGGAGTAACAGCCCATTAAATAAAAAAAAAAAAAAAAAAAAAGACAGGTGTATATAAAAATGCGATGGACTATTCGAAAGACCAAGTATTACGCACATATTCAAGTGAAAAGTGCGTTACCCTGTCTGAAAAGCGCATGTCAGTGCTAGCAGGCTGAGCCCAAACTTACCATCTTGCAGGGTGGGATGAAGAGGGAGTTTAAAACGAAAGCTCCCCGGACCTTTAAATAGGGCTGTGCAGTCTGAGGAGGTGAGCACGAACATAACTCTACTCTCTGTGACGCCTTAGGGCTCTCTTCACGTCCCGCAATCTGATTTGGCGTGAGGCTGTCAGCTTTATGACGTGATAAGTAGCAAAACTTGAAGCTGAAATTAAAAAAAAAAAAAAAAAAAAACGCATTCTGGTTTCCTTACAAAATGAGACGGACTAGGGAAAAAAACGGTGATTTGTTTTTATGAGTCAACTTTTTTTCTTTTCTTTGTATGCTAATACTGCCAATTTTTGTGTATATATAAACAAGGTGACTATGATCAAGCATTAAAGTGGCATACACGCGTATTATTATTATTATTATTATTATTATTATTATTATTATTATTATTATTATTATTATTATTATTATTACTGAAATCATATATTCAACAGCAAACATTTTCCTGACAACAAAGAATGCATTACATAACTTTCAAATATAATTTAATAAACTGATGCACAATATAAATAGCAGAAAAGCGATTTAAACTAAGTGTAAATTCTGACTGGTCTGCAGTGTATTCGAGTTACAAGATTCATTCTGTAGAATGCTATCATTTGAACAACCCCGTCTCTTTGTGTACTGTATGGGAAGGCGAGGAAGACCATTTATGTAACACGCTTTTACACACCCGGTAAAACAGGTAACCGAATCTGCCGTTGAGACCAGTCGGGAGACAGTGACGGTTGTCCGGGGTCGAACACAAATCACACCGGCATATGGAACGCAGTCCTTCATTCCTCCCAGGAAAGCACGTGTTAGATTTACCTCCTTTGTAAAACACACACACGTGCAACCACTTTTTTCTGCACTTTATTGAAGTTGCCTTTACATAGACACATATCCTTGTCAAAGCATGGCTTAATACAACTGAAGCACTCTTAGCTTCTGATTTCCAGAAACGACCACACTTTAAAACAAGAGAAATCCAATATAAGATAAATTAATGTCTCAATAAAAAATCACACCTATTTTTATATTATAATAGCAATATAACAAATCACATCGTTTATTAGTCCTATTAATCTAAAACATGGAAAATGCAAATTCATTAAAAAAAAATATAGTTCCTTTTTTACAATAAATAAAATCCTTTTTTATAATAACAATATTGTTTGCATAATAAAATCCCACAAAATGTGATTATAGAATGATCTATCATTATTATTATTTGTTCTGGTTGACGTCATCACGTTGCGTCCAATTCCAGTGAAAACTTTTCGATAAATTTGGAAAAAAGAAGATTGGAGTTTCTAGCATGCTCCTCCCCCACCAGCATCAGCTGGGCGACAGGACAGGGCAGGGCAGGGCTGTGGGAGAGGGCACGGCTGAGTCTGGGGGTGCTGAAATCACAGTCCCAATGGGGTTAATATCCACAACCATCCAAGGAAGAACAGCTAAATCTATTGCTTTAAAAAATGCAATTCAACCGTATATGATCGATCTGCATTCGTTTGACAATACAAATAATTATTGCCCAGGTTTCACTATTAAGGCCTGTGTGCAGGAATATAACATTTGCATGTTATTAAAAATATCAGAGATTACTACTGGTACTACTACGACTACTATTTTTTTTTTTTTAAATCATTTTAGAATTATTAATATCACACAGTTAAAGAGGAAGATCTGTCGTCTTTAACAAATCCTTTTAGGATTTAAATGATCTAGTATTTACAAAAATGACAAATAAAACGCGTCATATTTTATATTGACATTCAATATATATATATATATATATATATATATATATATATATATATATATATATATATATATATATATATATATATATATATATATATATATATATATATATATATATATATATACACACACACACACACACACACACACACACACACACACACACATAACTGCAGTGTACAAAATTGAAGGCACATGAAAGAAAAGGTGTTTTAAAAATGTACACAAAAGGTTTAAAGGATTCAAAAAAATATTTTATTTTCAGGACGTTTCGGGCTTCTTCAGCTTTTGTATATAAACTGTCTATAAAATGATTCTTTTTTAAAATCTCAGTCTAAAAGACTGTCCTCTGACGACCACTTATTTAGACTGTGAAACCCTCTTGTAATGAGCTGTGTAAGTGATAGGGTATCCTAGCAGAATACCTTCAGGTTATTTTACCCGATGTGTTTTATGTTGAGCGGGGTTGAGATCGATTACTGCAGACAGGCAGGTACGGTACATTGCAGTCTAATGGAAAATGCAAAAATATATACAATTATATTGAATATTGAAGTAAGTTAAGACGTTTAAAAACCGTGAAGAAACGATCCTGTTCTCTTCTATCGGCGCTTTTAAGATAATTGATTTAAAGATGCAACCATTTCAGAACGTTTGTACCATTTTTTTTTCTAAAATGAAAAACGGAACTAATATGATTAATATTAATAAAGCGCTGTTTAATAATCTTATGCATTGGTAAACGGATGGTGTGTGACTGAATATAAGAATATAAGAAAACAACAGGGCAGCAGTGTGGAGTAGTAGGGCTCTGGGCTCTGGACTCTTGACCGGAGGGTCGTTGGTTCAATGCTTGCTCAAGGATGCTGCTGTATCCTTGAGCAAGGTACTTTACCTAGATTGCTCCAGTAAAACCCAACTGTATAAATGGGTAATTGTATGTAAAAAATAACGTGGTATCTTGTAACAATTGTAAGTCGCCCTGGATAAGGGTATCTACTAATAAATAAATATTAAATACCATACAGTCCAGCTTCAGTGAAATGCTTTCAATTAGGAGATGTGAATGGCAGATTGAATAAGAACGGCGTGCTATTTAACCGGAACTGCATTAGGACTCTGTGGCTAGAATGCAGTTAACTAGTCTAAAGTATTATTTATTTATTTTTGTTAGTTTTATCCTTATTAATTCATCTAAATGAACGCACGTAGTTAATATTTGTGCTCATGCAAATAATATTTGTGCTCATGCAGATAATATTTGTGCTCATGCAATGGACACAAATATAAGAAAACAACACGAAAAGAATGAAGCCAGTGCAGAGTTTAAACTGGATGCTGTATTTACATTACATTACATAACTTTGGAATATCATGTCGTTTTTAATCAAAATTATCGTTCTGAGCAAGTTCAGCCTAAAGTTTCAGTGAAACCCTTACTGTTTAATTTACAGCGGCATCTAGTGGGCGAACGGGGAACTACTTTGCATTTTCACCTGTCTATCCCTTATTATCACATCACTTAAGGTTATCGAGTAGAATATTCACAAAGGCGATTGCTGCGGTTGATTGGCTGATTAGGGGTTACTGATGTAACTCTTTCAACCCTAAACTTCAATTATAAACCGTTTTTTAGGGAGGCGTATATAAGAACAAATACGTGCGTTAGTAGGTATTTGTTATGTTTGTTTTCTTTTATGAGTAGATGTGATTATATCCACTGCAGGTATACTCATTGAATTGAGGTAGATCGAGGCGCAGGTACAAATAATTGGTTAGATTAGTTATCACTAACACTAGAGATGTGAGAATAGTTTATTTCCAGGTTGCAGCTAATGTTTTTTTTTAATGATAAATAGAATAAAAATGCAAACATTTCCACTTGCAATTCTGTATCAATAGCCTATATCATAAAATAAAAATGAAATGAAATCCAATAGCATACTAATCTAAACATGCTTCCTCGCCAGCAGCTTGGTGGAGCTGAGCTGTCATTGCAGTTTCCAGCTGAACTGCTCACACCTGTGTATCGGCGGTAGAGGCCCGTTTTACACACACAGTTACTAACACAAAGGCATTCCTGGAAGGATTTCAGCAGCTCCTTTTAAAAACCTGTTATTTTCTGAAGAGCGTGTTTTTAATTTTATTTGGCACAATATGGAAAATTCCAAGGGTGTGCAGGTCTTTTCTTCTGCTAACTGGCAGGTTGTGTGATTGCTTTGTTTAGTTGTCAGGCCGTGTGTGTGTGTGTGTGTGTGTGTGTGTGTGTGTGTGTGTGTGTGTGTGCGTGCGTGCGAGTGTGTGTGTGTGTGTGTGTGTGTGTGTGCGTGCGTGCGTGTGTGCGTGCGTGTGTGTGAGGAGGGGGCTGCACCCGTGTACCTGTGCATTAACCCTGTAAAGCCCATTTCTGTATCACATCTGATGCAATGCTTAGCCACCTATCTATATTAAAAAAACAAAAACAAAAAAAAAACAAAGAAGAAACGGAATCTAGTTACATAAATAAAGTAGCTTTTCTCATTTAAAATGCTGTGGCATTACAGGGGTAACACTATTCTAATTTCTTGCAATTTGTGAGTTTACTGTAGTGATTTTCTATTTGTTTTTTTTAACAAATGTGTACAAAATGCTCCAGTTTCTTCATGACTATGAAATATAATATCTTGATTTGTGGTTGTTTATCTTTCAACAATACAGGAACTTTACAATGCATTAGTAAGACCTCATCTAGAATACTGTGTTCAGTTCTGGTCACCTCGTTACAAAAAGGATATTGCTGCTCTAGAAAGAGTGCAAAGAAGAGCGACCAGAATTATCCCGGGTTTAAAAGGCATGTCGTATGCAGACAGGCTAAAATAATTGAATCTATTCAGTCTTGAACAAAAACGACTACGCGGTGATCTGATTCAAGCATTCAAAATTCTAAAAGGTATTGACAATGTTGACCCAGGGAACTTTTTCGACCTGAAAAAAGAAACAAGGGCCAGGGGCCACAAATGGAGATTAGATAAAGGGGCATTCAGAATAGAAAATAGGAGGCACTTTTTTACACAGAGAATTGTGACGGTATGGAACCAACTCCCCAGCAATGTTGTTGAAGCTGACACCCTGGGATCCTTCAGGAAGCTGCTTGAGACTCTGGGAGTAATAAGCTACAAACAACCAAATGAGCAAGATGGGCCGAATGGCCTCCTCTCGTTTGTAAACTTTCTTATGTTCTTATGTTCTTAACAGTAAGGAAACCTACAACTAACAAGATCCCCTCTGCCCAATTCCAATTCCAGTTCCAATTCCAATTCCAATTCCAGTTCCAGTTGCAGTTCCAATTCCAATTCCAATTCCAATTCCAATTCTATGCATAATTAGTGCAGTTAGATTCTGTGCAGTGGCATGAACCAGTGTCCCGCCTTTGTTTGTCTACCCATCCGCAGAGACAGGGAATAGCTCAATCCATATTGCTGAAATCTTCAGAAACACACAAACAGGTGTGCTGTAGCTCTTTCAACACTGCAGACAGGTATAGAGGTATAGGAAAGAGGACTGGACTCTTAACAGCAGAGAGCTCTACTAGTTTAAGACAGATAACAGCACACCAGCACATTCCTCTGATATACTAATATGCACATTCTTTTCATTTATAAGACTCTGAAACTATTGAAATATGACTGCTTTGATTTGACAGCTTTTCTATCTCTCTCTCTCTGTATCTATTTATCTGTCTAAGTATACACAGTAGTGACATAAGTATTGGTTTCAAACAGTCCAGCAATCACTTAGCTGCCTGAATGGACTGTTAATGAATCACTATATGGTTACTGCAATAACATAACCATAATGACCATCATAAATAAATTAATTAATTAAACATGTAATAAACTTACTTTCTGAGGTCTTGTTCCGACTTTAGTGAAGGCGGGTAGCATATTCCACTAACCAAAACTGTTAGTGTGGTGAACACAATATCTCACTTTGCACCATGTGTGCATTCTATCACCTGCAAACTAAAAGCAGTCATCTAACCAGTGTGCAATGCAACGCTCTAACCCTTCTACCTGTGTCACACAACTGTACAGGTAAACATCAGCGTACCAATAGAAGGTGTGTGTGTGTGGGGGCTGCAGTGATTGGCTATTGAGCCACCAAAGTTTATCAAAGTTGACCTAAGCATTCTATCTCTGCTCCAGTAGCTTTGTGCTGGCTCTCAGTTAAAGGTGGATTGGATTCCCTTAACAACACCACAGCTGGAACCCAAGGGGCCACTCCTACTTTATTTTTCCCCTTTCAGGGACGTTGGATCTGGAAGCCCCTTGAGGTCCTGGTCCACCTTTAGCTGCAGCCTCTAATAACGAGTCAGAAATGAACTAATCACGAACATATGGCCGAACAGAGCGCGAGACACAGCAGCCACCTTGTTAACTGCAAGCAGGGCTTGGAACCTGGAATAGGGTTAGGTAGAGGGTGTGGCCTGGAGTCCCACTGTTACCTCCTGACCTCAATGTTTTTCTTTGTCAGATGGCAGCATGCTACTGGCAAGAACAGCTTGGTAATAACAGATCAGCAAACACTGAGAGCTTGTGGTTAAGGGCTGCCTTCGGCACATGCCAGCGATTGGCTCTACCCTTCCCTACCAGGACTGCAGCACTTCTAATTGGTCTGGCTCTCAGGCACGGTAACGTATGAGTGTAAAGGTGCAGCACATGACCCTACCTGGGCGTGTAACCTGTAGGTTAGAGCACAGATGTCACCCCCTTTATGGGCTGAGGGAACACAGAAAGATTTAAACAGGGGGTCCTTTCAGGGGCCTCCAGCCAATGAGTGGAGCAGAATCAGAATCTGCTGGGAGTTCTAATGACAGGGGCTGCGCGGGACCTCACATCACAAAGGGTTTGTTGGGCAACATTTGTGGCTGACTGGCAATCTGCACCTGGTATTTAGGAGGTAAACAAAATGCAAACAGATACCTGAGAGCGTTGTATTGTAAGGGGGGCGGGGTGGGTTATGAGTGAAAACAAACAGCTTGGGGGATGTGAAAGTTTTTTTTTCTTTTTCTGGCAATACAGATTTTAATTGAACCACAATCTAGGTTATATAAACAGAGTGTAAGCTAGGGAATAGGTGTAGCCACGATTCCTCTGCTGCAGACAGTCTGTTTGACCATCTCAAACAGCCATCAAGCTACTTCACAACCCCCACATTTCCACATTATAAAGACCTAAAAAATATGTCCACCCATTAGCAATGGACTCTTGTCAGCTAAGGGAGGGGAGGGAAAGTCATTTAACAGAGTGACATTTCCTGACTGTAAGCAAGATCTTCTGCTTTTAACAACATATTGTATTTGTTAAAAGTGCTGGCAGATTACTGCACAGCTCCACATAAACACCTCGTAGGGAGTTTCCACAACGGTTCAAAGCCTTTTCTATCTTTAATGTTCAAGAGCTGTTTGTTCTTGACACCTGGTTCAAACTTTGTATCTTATCACTGCTAAGGTGAGACAGAGTCCTAACCAGCATCCCTGCAGCCATGCATCTCAAATTCCGTCAGGAAAGGTTCAGCTGGATCACAAGGGATCATCTTTATTGTAACCAGAACAATGGAGAGCCCACTCGATACACAGAATAAACAATAGCCATTTATTTGGAAGTCGTGCAATCAAGGCAACGGTTGTGTATCTCCTGTAGATCACCTATCATGACACTTGAATTTAGCAAAGACCAATATTTAAAAAATGATTTCATGAGATGTTCTTCATGTCCTGTGTCTTGTGTCTAAGACCCTCTTACTGTCTTTGTCTCCTTGTGAAGAATGGAAATGGGACCTCCCTTCTTGCCACTTTGACAATTTGTATCCTTTTTTATCAGTGACCTGCTTCATAAATTTGTCACAGTCTAGTCAGCCATCTAATCTAACCCATTCCAGTGACTGAGACAGACTGTACCTTTCGAGATTCAACAGGATGTCATCAGAGTGACACACACTATGCTCTTTACTGAATGCACAGGATCATAAATATAATCTTTATACTAATAAGGGTGCACACCCCATAGTGTCCTAAAATCTTTCTTTCTTTCTTTCTTTCTTTCTTTCTTTCTTTCTTTCTTTCTTTCTTGCTTTCTTTCTTTCTTCTTCTTCTTCTTCTTCTTCTTCTTCTTCTTCTTCTTCTTCTCCTTCTTCTTCTTCGTTAGTCAGCTCTTGGTGTCAGCTCATAGTTAAAGGCCAGTATCTCACACTGTGCCAACCTGATTTTGGATCTGTGCCACGATCTCTGAAGAAGAAAGGGTTAAACCTGACGGTTGTTATTAACGAAAGGATTAGGAAACCTCCTTGGCCTAGACACGGCTCAGCTGCACACTGGCAGATGGGCATGTAAGTTTGACCAACTCAGCTCAATGCAGGTGAGACTGTGACTTTCCACTGGGCATTTGCTTATTAAGCCCCAGACTCTCTCGCTACTCACCAAATTAAGTTCAGAAAGTGAATTGAGAGAAGAATTTGAAAGGTGGTCATCCATATGGCCTGCAAAGGAGTTAATCTGCATGCGAGCAGCAGGTAGCATGAGCCAGGCTGTCTGTTGTGAGCACTCGGTAACCCAGGGGCACTGCATGAACAGCAGGGAGAGGATAAACCCAGACTCTCAATACTGACAGGAATGTGAGTGAGGAAGAACTGGAGCTGGAGCAGCACGGCTAGCATAAAAAATGTCTTCTGTAGCTATTAAACAATCACACAGTGCTCAATTTAGAAATACAAAAGAAGCTAAATATATTCAAAGTTGAGCTTTTCCACTAGAAGTCTTCAACACATCGTGCTTCTAAATAAATAGATAGAGGCCAGTTTCTCCATAACAAGCAATACATACTATTGTGATGAAAGTGTTTTGATCACAGTGATAATATATAATTGGGGTACAAGTATGAGCAGAAAGGAAATCTTGGTTAGAATCTCATACAGCCTATTGGACAGTGATTGAGATCCCATACCAGGCATCTGGGATTGATTGCACACGGGCTAGATAATCCAAGATAAATCAATCCTGGAAACAGTATATTGATTTTTAACAACTGAGTATACAGCACTTATATAAAACAAACACGCCCAATGAAGTAGATTTCCTGTATTTTATTTTTTAGAAGCCTTTGTGCTAAATAAACACTGGTTAATATTGATGTTTCTTGACATGGTGCAAGGAGCGATATTGATAAAGAAGAACATGCAACATGCAAAAATAAAGTTTCAATTAACTTTTATATAAATGGCACAAACACAGTTTCTGTCCCTTTAACCCTTAGGATGTGTTGACAATTCATGGCCTTTGAATAAAGAGCAGTTTATGGCATTACATGGACATCCCTTGAAGTTAATCAGGTCAAAGGTAACTGTCTAACCGGGTGGGTGGCTGGTTCATTAAACAGGTCTTAGTATTGGCTACAACTGAGCCCTTTAACATTGTGTTTAATTTCACAAGCAAACTCCACGCAGACTCACTGCCTCTCCTGCAGAGTGTCCCATTCTCAGGGAGAGCCCTTTGATGATTCCCTGTGTCCCTGACTCTTAAAAGCATCTGAATGCAAACCTGCATTGTGCTTTACCCCTTTGAGTATGGTTGATCTTAACATCTTCAGAGATTAGGTAGTGCTGTGGCTTTTTAAAGCTCTCGATTTGGAAGATTACAGTACACTTAGCTTCGTATTTGCATTGGTAAGTGTTTAAGGCCTTGCACAATGCGTGTTGTGTTATAAATCATTTAAACCATGCAGTGATGCTAGACACGGATTGCTTGGGGGATCACTCTCCCTGTCTGGTTCAAGTAAACCCAGTTTCAGGAGGTCAGGACAGATTCGTAAGTGTGGTCCTACAAAACAATTAGAAGGCAACCAACATAAAGAATATAATTTATGTATTTTTTGCATGTACACTCTTTGAAATATCAGTGTAGCAAACATTTGGAATAATATATATATATATATATATATATATATATATATATATATATATATATATATATATATATATATATATCTTTGCCAAGACCTTATGTTCAATGTTTAAACCAACTGAACTGCCAATTAGCCACAAAAAAAAAAAAACTACAAACAGGAGATGAAGTCAGACACCGTTCCTCCCTCCCTCTCGTCACCATGGGAAAGCTAGTAGCTTTTTCCACTCTTGTCAACCCTCACTACATTGCCACAACCTTGAAAAATGAATTTGCTGAAAACGTTTTTTTTTTTTTTTTTTTTTTTTAACTGGCTTTATTATCCCCCCTGTATCATTAAGCTTATTTTCTCCCGACACAATGGAGTGGCAGTGGGGAGCTGACTTCTAATTAACGAGCCGGCCCTACCCGCGCGGCCCCCGCTGGCCGGCAAGGCCTTGTTTACAAACACAGGCCGCCTCGTCTGCTAGAGAGGGGAAGTTAAAGTCCCCCCACTGGGGCAGTTTGTTCAGAGTCACAAGGCACTATTAAACACAGTCTTTGTCCTCACAGGTACAGACATATTGCTTTCAGCAGGACACGTGTCGTCCTGATGGCTTACATCTTCTACTTGGCGGGAAGTAACTGTGGAGTAAAATCAAAGAGTATTTAGGGAGGGGGCTGGGGGTGGGGGTGGGTGTATGAAGGGGGCAAATTGAAAATGGAAAAAGGCAATTGAGTCTCCACTTTTACTTCCTTATTCAAGAAAAAAAACAACAACAACAACAAAAAAAACACAATCAATGGTACAAATGAATGATGACTAATCATAATTGTATTGAATATTTGTAGGATTAGAGGACTGTAGTCAAGTCTATTAATATGTTCTTTTAAATGTTTTGTGGGAAGAATAGACTATACTAAAGTGTTTCCTAATAGTATGCCTTGGTTAGTACATGCTGGCTGCTTAATATACCTTGTAGCACAGGATTATCTTACTGCCGGCATTACTACCTATAACTTTCTGTCTGTTTTGACAGGCAACGTCTGTTTGCATTCCTTTTTTCACCAGCCAGAGGTACGTTTCAGACAATTACCAGATTAAGGCAGTCAAATTATCCCCTAAAACCCTGTTATGGATTTATAAAATGATTTAAGAAACTAGTGGGTCTCTTCTGGGTTTGCTTGCTTGATGGCACTATAAACGCAATCATTGTCAAAATCTCTCAGCAGCAGCAGTGGCAGGGCCCCAGGCAAGCTGTCTTCACTTTCCCCATTCTTCTTCACTATGAGGTTCTTTCAGTTTGACTGATTATTCTGAATAAAAGGCATTTTGCATGTTTTGCTAAATATAGCCTTGACATTTCTGTACGACACAGGGATTTAAACATTTTTCTGTAAGTACAATGCAGTATTACTACTTCATTAGTAAGGATATTTTTTGCAGAATAAAAGCAACATGCATTCAGAATATTGCAGTACCTGTATTGGTTTTTCTTTATATATTCCATGTGATCAATTTCAAGACCAGGGATCTTTGGTTTTGTTAGGGAATTAGTAAATGGACAATTTAAATTTAAAATTACTCTGTGAAATGTTTACAAAAGGGCTCAATAACCTTTTATATTCATTACAAACCATTATTAATAATAATAATAATAATAATAATAATAATAATAATAATAATAATAATAATAATAATAATAATAATAATAATAATTCCATTAAAATATAATTGAAATAAACTGTTATTCCTTGTAAATGATCGTGATTGCCTTTAATAACACATTTATAGATTATGGCTCCTCAATCTAAAAGACTCATTTTCAATGGCTGCTGATTGGCCTCTTTTTGTGTCTCTGTCTCTCAGCTCAGAGATGCCAGGGAGGGCCGGGGTGTTAGAAGGAAGAATGGAGAGCTGATTCAGACCTGGGTCCTCCAGAGATATTGAGAAGTCTTAATAAGAGGCAGAGAAGTGCTTTTCTTTTATAGGCAGAGAACACTCCGTCTGAAGCTTACTGGAACAGCCACTGCACTTCAGTGAACCCATCACCGGACTGCATAGAGAACGGGCACATTTGTATCTGTGATGTACAAAAAACTGAAGCTGCCCACCGCAAAAAAACAAAACAACAACTTTATTATATATATGAATTGCACTGAGTTCTGGGTGTTGTGGTGGCCATGGAAGATGCCTGAGGCCTCTGTCCTGCTCCTCAAACCCTTCATCTACAGTTATATCACGGTGGATGAGTGCATTAGCTTCTTGAAAGTAAACATCCCCATCACGGTATGATAGATACACTGTGGCAAGGAATTCTAGGTGCAAAACAGCAGAACACTCTCTCCTTCTGGGTGCAAAGACTTCAGTCAGCTCCAATAACATTAAGGAGAATAATGCCACTGCAGCAACTGTAGTACCCGAGGAGACCTGATGGGTTAAAGTACTGAACCCATAATGTTGTGTATTCAGTGTAATCATCAAGAAACATGAGCTCTGTATTTTCAGTTAATCCTCCATCCAGGACACGATTCCTTTTCAATGAGATCATCATTTTTCTGTAAAATCTGAGCACTGTGTTCGCTCACCCATTGACCTCTTTTTTATCATAAATGACATAATGGTTTGTATAAGTTACATAGCGCATTACGGCGATTTGAGAATTTGAGTAGGACATTGTGAAGAAACAATACATGCCTTAAGTAAAAGGCACATTGTGTGCCTGCGATTCTGCAATTAAGCACTTGAGAGTGTGTATAAAGTGTGCAGCGGAATTTAAGCTAAACTTTGTTTGGCATGTTGATAAAAAAAGAAAAGAAAAACGACAAGGAAAATAAACAATGGTGTAATGTGAAGACAGGCAGCAGCACCTTAATGCCGCTCTTGGTGGGGTGAGGCCAACAATAACCCAGCAGGCAGTCTGGCGGCTGTCACCCTGCCCAAATGATGTCATCTTCTCATGCCAGCCACCCGATTGGGCGCCTGCGGGTCACGTGACACTCAGGAGATCTCAGTTAAGGGGCTGAAAGAATTTGGGTAGTTGTGACTTACACACTGATTACAGGCCCTCAGGTTACCACTAATAACAGAGGCACAGGGTATGCCCTGGGTCGATCTCGAGGGGGGTGCTTGATAATGTTATTTATGTTGTTCAGTAGTTTAAGGGTTAACTGTTACACTTAGCTGTTGCAATCACCGTCTGCACATACAGAGCATGTGCAAGAATAAGAAACAGAGAGTTTCCTGTTTAATTGTATTCATGGCGACTGCAATAAAATGAGTTCTTGTTTAAACAGCATTTCGTGATGAGTTAAATAAATATCTAAAGGTTCTGCATGCAATAGATAAACACACAATAAGATGGCCTCTGTAAACAGGAAGTGTTTCTGGACCACACGTCCATGCTACTGGAAATCTGTTTAGTGGCTCAAGATTTTTTTTTTTTTTTAATTATTCAGCAAAACAGAAAATACATAAATTAAACAAATGCTTGAGATTGAGAAGTGTCTTTGTCAACATGAAACACATTGACACACTCGCAGTACTGAATCTGATGATAGAGAGACAGTGAGGTGTTTCTCATTTTATATATGAGTGTGTGTGTGTGTGTGTGTGTGTGTGTGTGTGTGTGTGTGTATCCATCAAGTGCAAGGGGTTAACAGCCTTAGAAATATTAAAATAAACTCAATAAAATCAAGAACAAACATTTAGTTTAAGTCTTAAAGCATATATTTTATAATCAAATGTATATTTTGTATCAA
Organism: Acipenser oxyrinchus oxyrinchus; assembly: GCA_030684275.1. Lineage (NCBI taxonomy): Eukaryota > Metazoa > Chordata > Actinopteri > Acipenseriformes > Acipenseridae > Acipenser > Acipenser oxyrinchus. The sequence continues at coordinate 1,613,222 of CM060262.1, forward strand.
TTTAATAACCAAATCAATTTACTTTTTATAACATTTTATAACTTTTAACTCTCACTCAGCTACATAATCCAACACAAATATCTGACCTGTCCAATTACCCCTGCGTCTCTGTTTTAATTAAAAAGATTTAATAAGATTTTTCCAGGCAACAGGTGGTGTGCAATGTGGCCAGCAGACTCTATGAGGGTTGCGCTGCCTTCTGAAGGTCGGAGCTGGTACAGGGCAGACCCTCGCTCAGTGTGTGCGTGCAGCCTGCTGGCGCAGCGACAGTGACTGTACAGGCCAGCAGGGGGGAGAACTCTGCAGACAGACTCCCTGCTCTGCAAGGATAATCAGCTCTAATCCTGCAGGGAATTCATTTTTGCACTCATATGCAGTTAAAAAAAATAAACTTAATTATTTTAATATTAGCTAGCCTTTTTAAGTCTGAAAAAAAAAAAAGCATTCATTGCATTTTTGTGACGGTGTGCAGTTTAACTTCAAAAGCATCAGTTTTACTTCAGAGTTAGTGCATATTTTAGGTTAGTTTAGTTTATGTATTTTAGTAAGATTTTGTATATATTTTTTTACAAACACACATTACTTCCTGTGCATATGCAGAGAACTATTGATATATTGTATAACTCAAGTTAGTGTCACATTACATTCTAAATGACATGCTAAATTATAACTTGTATGCACATTACATTCTAAATGCCATGCTAAATTATAACTTGTATGCACATTACATTCTAAATGACATACTAAATTATAACATGTACTATGTGCACATTAGTATTGTTAACTATAAATGAGCAAAGTCAGATACAAACCCCTATATTTGAAAATGCATATTCTTTCCTGGAGTAAAAGTTCTGTCTCAATAGAATCTCCACACAAATAATTAATTGTTGCCAGACCTGTGTGGTAATTGTTCCCATAAGAATCTCTGTAAAACTAAAACCACAAAGCTGACTCTTTTTAAAAAGCAGTCGAGCCCCTGATTTTGAACTACTGAACCTGTTCTACTTCAACCTCTCACTGTGCTCAATAAATACTTGCATAGAAATGCATTAGAACAATAATATATACAGTATTTGCCATGATATATATATATATATATATATATATATATATATATATATATATATATATATATATATATATATATATACCATGATGCCTGAAGGTTTAAATAGAAAGGGATAGAAGTTTGTTACATCATTAACAATGTGGCAAATTGACATCACAAACACATTAATAGATTTAAATAGAGTGTGTTTCACTATTTGTTTTCAAAAAACACACTTTCGCTTGACAAAGGTATGTTAAACATACCGAAACGTTGAGAAGTTGGCTGTAGACTGAGTAAAACATTGCTCCAATACAAGTTAATGTATGAAAGTATTTCTTGGTCAATAAGAAAGATAGAAAACCTGGGACTGGACAGAGTTAAAACAAATTAAGAAAAAGACGAGTGCCAATACAAAGAAGGTGAGAAGCGGATATTCCACTTGCTCTTCTTTTAAAACAGCTGACAGGGGATAAAAAGAGTTGCAGAGGCCCTGATTAACAAACAACAAAGCAGTAATCTTTTTTAAATCCTCTCCAATCCCCTCTTTTAGCCAGGGAGTTATAAGCACGTGCCGGATCAAAGGTTTAGGGTTCAGCAGACAGTCCTTAATCAAGCAACGAGTTTCCTTCGGCTCTCAAACATCTCTGTCAGTGACACTGTGATTGATCACCATGTTAGGGACCTCGGAGGACAGGTATGGAAAGAAAATCAATCCACTCTTCCAAGTGCAGGTATGTCTGCACCAGAACACCTGCTGAGCAGAGCAGCGGAGTTACTGTCAAGCAGGAAACACGAACGACACGACTCAGGGCTGTCATAGTTTTAAGTGTCACGTTCAAGCAGGCACAGCCATTACTGTTACACGCATATGACTGGTTTCTTTTTATAATATTTTTGTTTTATATTATTTTTAATTGTTCTTTTTTTACAAACTACCTTTTGATCTTAGTTTTTAAATTTTGCAATTAAAACAACACTTTTATTCCTTTTTAAAATTTCTGTTTCTTCAGATTCTGTATTTTTTGTCTGGAAAGACAATATTGTTGTTGTTGTTGTTGTTGTTGTTGTTGTTGTTGTTGTTGTTGTTGTTGTTGTTAAACGGTTCTTTCTTTCTTTCTTTCTTACTTGCAATAAATCACAAGCAGCTAGAAAGGAGCATTTTTAACTGCTGTAGATCAAATCCATATACCGTGTTTACATGCACTAGGAATCAATCCTTTTGTAATGATTATTTTGAATCTGAAAACCCTTTATAACCAGCAACCCAATCCCAGCTCCATACTGGTTTACATGTAGAACATATAGTATCCTCAGACAGGCAGCTTGAATCTGATTAGATTGTGCATATAAACAGTGATTCTCTTCTATTTAAAGATATTAATGTATTCTTTAAGATTAGTATTTTCCAAAAGCTGGTGTCACACCTCATCTGTCAACCAGATTACCATTTGGGACAGAATGAAAAAACACTTTCTTTTCTTTTCTTTTTTTTTGTACACACCCTCTTTCTTTGTGTTCAGATCAGTATCAGATGATAAGGAAGTATTCCTCTGTTTAAAATGCATTTCCTTCCACACCATTTCTTTTAATTGACCATGTCGAAACACTTATCTGGTAGTGTTACCCCAGCACGGGCACCCTGTCATCAGACTGCAATAACTGGACCTGACTGCAATTGGACCTCTGTTGCTAATTGTATTGCAGATCAACCTAAAAGATTTCACAAGCCTCAGGGAGTCTGTGTTAGAAAGGTTCACTGACACCACAGGCTGACCACAGGATTAGTGACGCTAGAAGTTCAGTGAGGAAACTCATGCGATAGACTATTTATTAAAATAGACAAGACAACATTACTCTATAATAAATACATACTTTCACACTACGCTCTTGGGTCTTTGACCTCGCCTTTCCAGGTACCCTTGCTCATAAATTAGCTTGCAGATAAGTGGAGAGGCTGACCATAGGGAAGTCATGGGCAGGGGGGCAGGATAGCTGACCTCCCCAGTTAGATGAAGCCAAAAAGTAGGTGGAGGCTGAGGAGGAGGAGTTGAACTCTGGCACATAGCAGGGACATAATGGATTGAGGTAAGATATAAATCCTTTCCTTGACGATCATTAGACATATTGTTTATCGAAGGACAAATAAGATACTAGCTATTCAATGCTTGGTGTTTATGTGATTTGATCAAAGGTTAAAGTGAGTTCCCTGCCAGAACCACTGCTTGGCTTCATTTAACCCTTTAAAACAACCCCTTCAGTGGAGCAACATGGGTTATCAGGAAGTCTACAGGACATGACAATCTTCTACCAAAAGTGTGTCATTTATTTTAATTATCAAGCCTTTAGGAATATTTCCAATCTAGGATAGTCCTTTTCCCCGATGAACCTGCTATGGATTGGTCAGGATCTGCTGTCACCCAGTTTTAATTGAGATTCATAATTAAAACTGAAATAAGCTTGTTGATAGTAACAATATTCACTTTGCAGAAGACACTGGTATAGCACAAGAGAAAGGGTCAACTGTACTTAAAACAGAAAACTTTGAGTGAAGAAAAAGAGTGAATTAACTTGATGCTTCTAGCGACTTCAGTCACTGTGACACAATAGGTATGACAGGGTGGACATTTGATAGTAAATACCACATCTATATATTTAGATGACATCTCTCACTGAATGTGATGGAAAGACAGACAAAAAAATGGAAAGAATGTAATACTTTACCTAATGAAACGTAAAGAGAACTTAAACTTTTTTTTCTTGTACATTTCATTCTCCTATAATTAGACTCCTATAAGAAATAAGATAAGATCAGGGACATCTGTAACTGCATAAAGAAAGGTCCTTTGTTCAAGAACAGAGTGTCCCCGCCCTTTGTAGAGATTATAAGGAGCTTTGCTTTTTTGATTGTCTCGACAATTGAGGAAGAGCATGCGGTTAAAATGGCACTCAGCTCCAATTGGATCCCAATGTTTTGTGATTGGCACATGCCGACTCCCTTATAATAACACATTAAATGTGATAACTTTGTTTCAGCTGATAACAAATTCATCCTTTTTTTACATGACAGCAGGCACTGTACCATACTGAAGAGGGAAAAATGTACACCAAAACTAGAGATCAAACATTGGCAGGGTAGATTCATCATGAGGTTTCAACTTCTCTGGAGGAAAACAGATTTCTAGCAGGAAGCCATTTTTAAATAAAGCACAGAGAATGTTAATGCTGTTTCACCCACTGACAATGCTGTGTTGCAAAACTAGCAAATGCAACTGATTTGTCAACTGAAACGTGACCTTTCCTTAAACCTACCTCGAGCTACCTCTGTGGATACTAGGATATGTATTTCTTTGTTTAATCAGATATAACACCTTGCTCAGGACTACAATCCCACAATACACTGAGAGAGATGACACCTTTCTAAGGTAAGGCAAACAATCGCTTATAAAATAGCAGTTTTAGCTGGCTTGTTCAAGACAGGTTCTATATTAAATAACACTGCCACATTGTTAGAGATTGCTACTCAATAATTGTGTAAGGAGATGGACCTCTTGGTGCAGGTGACTACACAGTAACAATGCAAACATACGAGTCAGAGCCCCACTCAGCAGGCTAAACTAGATTTGGTTTTCTTAAGGGGGGCTGGGGTTGGTGTTTAGGGGGGTATTGTTCATTTATAAACCAGCTTGTTCTGTCTCACTTTATAAGTGTCTTGCTTTCTTTCTTCATCTTCATTAATTTATTTTTGGGTTGATCAACAGAATTATGTAAATGCCCCAAACGATGTGTCAGTCTGCAATTCTCTAGTTCTCCACAAGAGGAGCATGAATAACTGGAGATGGTGTGCAGAGTTCTACTGCTGTGGAATAGAGCACACTGCTTACAATCCTCTTTCTGGTGTACAGGTGCAGATCAGATCATGCTGCTATTTTACATATAGAGCTTGGTAACACTTTCCATGAAGTGTCTCTAATTACTGTGTATTTACATTGTAGTTACTTAGTAAATACACGTGTACTTACACATAATTACAATGTTATTGTGCATAATTACAATGCACTTAACATGTAAAGCTTTTTTGCATGATATCTGTAAGTACACAATTGTATACCAGGTACTCAAATCGTTTACAAGGAATCAGTTTATACAACATGTTTTTAAAAGAATGTGGACTGCTCATCAACACTTCTCATTAAGACGGTAACCTGTGAATTTAACAGACTTGCATATAGTATGAACGACTCGGGGAGCCTCTGCCAGACCCTCCCACTGAAACCAGGACTAGTCTGAAGCCAGGCTGAATATCCTCAATACAAGAGCCATTCATAAGAGCCTGATAAAAATTCAGACCTAGAGCCAAACGTTAGCGGTTCAGTGTTTCTGTGGATGTGAGCTGAGGGGGGAAGAGCCACCCCCTGGCCAGTGTTTGAATACCCTAGAAGCATGTAAACATTTCTCAGTTCATCTCGGAGAATATAAAGAGCTATTTCAGGAGCTGCGGCGGCCAGTGGGTCTTTTTGGAATCAGCTCAGCAGTGCATACCAATGTAGCTTATCGCTGGGAATATTAAAGCCCATTCTCAGGCAGTTGAGTTGTTAATACTCTGGTCTTGCAGTGTAAATGCACATTGCCACAGGCTTATAAGATGCATACACTGCTGTGTATATGGGGTTGGGTGTTTTTTTTTTGCTGTGCTGGTAGTAGCTAGCAGAGTGTTTTAATCCATGTGGTCCAGTGGTTAAAGAAATGTGCTTTTAACCAGGAGGTCCCCAGTTCAAATCCCACCTCAGCCACTGACTCATTGTGTGACCCTGAGCAAGTCACTTAACCTCCTTGTGTTCCGTCTTTCGGGTGAGATGTAGTTCTAAGTGACTCTGCAGCTGATGCAGAGTTCACACACCCTAGTCTCTGTAAGTCGCCTTGGATAAAGGCGTCTGCTAAATAAACAAATAATAATAATAATAATCCTGACAGTTTCACTGTAAACGTTTGAACCCGCATAGTGAATTCTTCAAATAACTACTTTTCTAAAAATTATTTTTGGTACAGCAGAGAATCAGCATGGAAGCCCTGCAGATAGAACCCTAACAGACCTGCTCCCATGGGGTACAATGTGCAAGCACTGGGAAGCCTCCCAATGGACTAGTATCACTGGTCAACAAGCAGTCCCTAAGGGAAGGGGATCAGGATCTGCTGTAAACAGCTCATTTCCACTGGGACACTGAGAGCCTGGGGGCACAGGCACCTCTTTGATCAACATCCCAGAATGATCTTGTTTACCAGCACAGGATGCTGTGGGTTTGTGTGAGGGAGGGAGGGAGGGAGGAGGTGGGCATTCTTCGGCTTACAGCAAAAACATTTTTTAGCAGCGGACCCTATTCCCAAAGCTTTTACTCGTGAGTTGTTTTAAGAATTTTATTTTATTTTTAATGCATTTTGGCTGTCTTTACAGATGCCAAACAGCATTCTAGTAAAGTTCAATATATGGAACTTTATTTAATTCAACAAAACATGAGCTTGTTTTCATTGTGGGGTCCAGGGGGTGGGTTAGGCAGCAGCCACACAGTCACACAGTGCAAGCACCAAACAACCAAAATGAAACCAAGATGAATTCATGAAATACTGTGCATCCCTCATCAGTGGGAAGGAACATGACATCTTTAAATACAGAATTTTGGACATGAGATCGGCCTTGTTCTCTTCATATGATTTGGGTCACTAACGTGTGGCTGGGATCCACACTGATGGCATGGCGCTGGGCGGGGAATGAGAGACCACCAATGAGATTTGTGTAATAATCTCTGGGCACTGCCTGCTAAGAGAGAGAGAGAGAGAGAGAGAGAGAGAGAGAGAGAGAGAGAGAGAGAGAGAGAGAGAGAGAGCATGGCATTTGGAGAGTTGCCAAGCCTGAGGGGGCTACTTATATGCAAAAATGAATAAATAAAAAAATAATCAAAGAATCAAAGGAGAGAAACACAGATGGTCTCTCTGATTGGGAACGGTACTGTATGCTCATGAGGATTTCCTGGGACCAGTCAGTGCGGGATACTTTCAGAACAAGCCCTGTGTAAACTGGGACAACAGACAAATCAGACGTATTTCCATTGAATGGTTCATTTGGGAATTTACATATGTGCTAGACTCTCATAGCTATTTACTCCAAAACATCATTAGGGCAATTTCTTTTTACAGTCTTTTTCTAAAATATGATACTGATCATAATGAAGACTGCAAAACTGCAGCCAATACCAGAAGCCAGTCTGTTCTTGTAATGCAGAGCATATAGATGTCCCTTTATACCATGGCACAGGTTGTAATGCAGTATGTCATGGCTCCTATTAACCCAGTCATGCCATCACACTAGCACTAGTATTCTTGCCTCTTACCTATTGCTCCAGACTACAGCGTTATAAAGGGGGAGCACAGGGGACAAGAGCAGAGGCACTGCTTTCCCTGTGCCAGATAAGCAATGGAGCCAGTGCCATTGTCATACACATTTAAACAGCATGCTCTGAGGACAATTACAGTGGGAGCTTAACAGCTAAGAAATCACTGGAATTTCACATAGATGCTTTCCTTTTAGACACCAATCACATCCGAAGCACAAGAAGATGTTATATAATTGATAGCACAAGTTCTAGGGCAGTCCAGGAGAGGCATCAATAACCTGCCACATACTTAATAGCGCATTTAAAGCTGCAGTACTGTAAGGAAAAAAAGGTCCCATCTAGCCCTGAGGTCCATCCAGGTCAGCACTTCATACAGTAAAAAAATGATCAGAGAACCCATCAAGATCTTGTCAGAACAATACGTTCCACAAGGTCCCTGCACTCAATCAAGGGGCGGGGGTGTGTGTGTGCAGGGGGCGGGGGCATCAGATGTGACACATTCTTTCAGAAGAAAGCACAGGACTTGACAGCCCAGGCTGCTGCCGAAGTCAAACAGCAGTTGACCCTGAGATTCTCTGGGGGTCACTGTATTGCCCCGGGCCTTAAAATCAGGTTGGAGAACCCTCATTAGGTACCATTACCTCTGGGTGATCTGCACTGCCCGAAGGCTCTGGTCTTATCTCTGAGGATCCACAATTAGAATTCAATTAGGAGGACAGAAACCTCCACGTTGACAAATAGGAAGCTGCTAGGCAGGAGCAACCTCTGCTGGTGCACCCTGCACGTCCTCAATAGTCAAGCCAGCAAGTTCACCTTGCGTGGGTGTGCAGATAGAGGAGATACAGGCACACCTGCACAGGGAAGGTCACATTCTGTATACAATAATAAAGAGCTGCTAGCCATTAGCGTGCCAGTAACTGCACGGAAATCCTGTGCTATCAGTATTTGTGTAAGGAAATATTTATTTACTCTTTATATATATATATATATATAAAAGGAAAAAGTCATATGTGCACTCCAATGCTTAGTAATTAATGAGGTGCTGGTCAAAGCAAGACAATAGTATTGTATCAAAATGTGTATTATCGGCCGCACACTCACCATGTCATTTAAAGATGGACATGACCCCCGTTGATATGTTAAAATATTAACGTTTTTTTTTTTTTTTTACACATGGCACCCCATATATATATATATATATATATATAGACCCACAAGGCAAATACATGATACAGTACATGGGCCACTGTTTAAAGGAAGTAGCATTAGATTCTAAAATTAATTTCGTGATGGATTGATACCATTGTGATGGATTAACAATCATAAGAGAATTGTGCATTCGTATTTCAACCCCTACAACAACCCCTACAACAACAACACACACACACACACACACACACACACACACACACACACATATATATGTGCACTCACTCAGAGTGGAGAGTGTGAGAGGTGGATCTGTGCCATTGCTGAGACACTGACAGGGATGCACCCACAGGGTAACAACAAACTTAAATTTAAATAAACAGAACTTCATTTGTAAAAACATACACAACCACACGCATGCACGCACACACACAGACACACACACTGCATTTACTCAATGACCCATACCATAGTGGGGCACTGCTGATCTTCTAAACTGAAAGACTTGTTACGAGTTTAAAGACATTGGGTGATTATTGCTACACTTGCTGAACTGATCAGCTTATTGAAAATGTATTGTTCTTAATTGTTGGGCAGTATTTGTTTCAAAGTAAAAAAACAGTACAAAATAAAAGCACTATAGTCTCCCGTTTAACACCTTTAAGGGCGGGGGTGCAAATAAAGATAACTGTAAAAATACACGTCTTCTTTTTTACTGTATATGTAATAAAGAAGATTTATAGTAGGCTGTTCTGGATAGCCTCTGTTCGTGTGTATCTTAATAGGTAGGTATCTCTTCTCTGTCCACTATCACATTCTGCTTGAGTAGGAGTTATTGTGAATAAAACAGTTTCCATGAACAAGCTTGAACATGCCAACTGGCTAAATAAACAGCCCCTGTCGTCTTTCTGGCCACAAGACACCACCATATAGCCCACAGGAATAATCTCACGGTCACCCGAGTCCATTTTACAAAACAGCAATTAAACATTTTCCAGAGAACATAGAGTCCACTGCTCTCTCAGTATTAAGTGGTAGAGTTCACTGCTCTCTCAATATTAAGTGGTAGAGTTCACTGCTCTCTCAGTATTAAGTGGTAGAGTTCACTGCTCTCTCAGTATTAAGTGGTAGAGTTCACTGCTCTCTCAGTATTAAGTGGTAGATTTCACAGCTCTCTCAGTATTAAGTGGTAGAGTTCACTGCTCTCTCAGTATTAAGTGGTAGATTTCACAGCTCTCTCAGTATTAAGTGGTAGAGTTCACTGCTCTCTCAGTATTAAGTGGTAGAGTTCACTGCTCTCTCAGTATTAAGTGGTAGATTTCACAGCTCTCTCAGTATTAAGTGGTAGAGTTCACTGCTCTCTCAGTATTAAGTGGTAGATTTCACAGCTCTCTCAGTATTAAGTAGTAGAGTTCACTGCTCTCTCAGTATTAAGTGGTAGAGTTCACTGCTCTCTCAGTATTAAGTGGTAGAGTTCACTGCTCACTCAGTATTAAGTGTTAGAGTTCACTGCTCTTTCAGTAATAAGTGGTAGTGAGTTAACCTGTGTTCTGTCCTATAACGAGAATGTGAGGGTGAGTCAAAAGGCATTATGGGGGGGAAAAGAAGCCATCACCATTGAGTTGTACAAGTGGTTCCACTCTATAGGTTGCACAAGCATTCAGTGTATATAAGAACATAAGAACATAAGAAAGTTTAAAAACGAGAGGAGGCCATTCGGCCCATCTTGCTCGTTTCATTGCTAGTAACTCATTGATCCCAGAATCTCATCAAGCAGCTTCTTGAAGGATCCCAGGGTGTCAGCTTCAACAACATTACTGGGGAGTTGGTTCCAGACCTTTTCTTTTAGCCTGTCTGCATACAACATGCCTTTTAAACCCGGGCTAATTCTGGTTGATCTTCTTTGCACTCTTTCTAGAGCAGCAATATCCTTTTTGTAACGAGGTGACCAGAACTGAACTGGGGATATTTTCAAGCTGTGATAATCTGGATCAAGCAGTAAACAGGTACAGAGGTACACACACTCATAAATAAGCCAGTACGACTCCCAGAGGAAAGTGGACACACTGAAGCTCTGGTCCAAGAAAAACACTCTCCTTAACAATAATCCATAATGAAGAAGGAACCCTACTAGGAAGAGCTACGGCAAGTAGGGTCTAAGCCCTAACCTTAACCCTAACCCTAATCTTAACCCCAACCCTAGCCCCCACCCTATGCCAAACCTAACCCTATGTTAACTCTAACCATAACTACTACATGCATCGTTATACATGAAATCATTAAAATAATTATCTCACACCCCTGTTTAATTATCAAGTCTGTTTGTTTCCCCGGGGTTATTAAGAAGTACCATTTGGGGGACTGTCAACAACCATTCAGAGCCTATAAATTAGAACGGATTCTCGTCCTTGAGATTCTAACGAAGAGCACTCTGTTTCAATAATAATAATAATAATAATAATAATAATAATAATAATAATAATAATAACAGTATTCAGCTGTGTTGCAGCTCATCATGGTGCAGGTGAAATTCATTTTAAGCTGTTGGTGTCTCATTTTTAAAGGTAGATGTTATTTATTTTATTATTAACTTTAGATACTCTAGGCATGTTCAAAAAGTAAATGGCTGTTGATTTTTTGTTTTACTGTCTGTAGTTTGGGTTGCCCTTTGCACTCCTGATGAGGATTTCAGTAAATACGAATATGTTCATTTTTTTGAAACGTTCAAAGACGTCATTGGGAACAAGTTCTTAAGACCTGTGAAAAATTGGACATCTCCAGTCCAACTGAACATCACGTTAGCTCTGTATGAGATTATAGGAGTGGTAAGCAACTCTCATTCATTATTCTGTAATAATAATAATAATAATAATAATAATAATAATAAGGTTAATGTAAAATGTATTTACTGCAATAGACAGTTGAGTTTATCCAGTTTATCAAACAGTCTTTTAAGTGTATTGTCTTCTTTTGGTCTTGACAGGATGAAAAGGCACACATCCTTCAAACCTATATATGGTTTAGGCAAGTGAATACTTCTTCATGTTATTCTTCTGCAGAATATCACCCTTGAAAAACATGTTGCATTCCTTTGTGCAGTAATCTTCCAGCTTCCCATACATAGTCATGCTATGTGCTTACGCAGCTTTACCATACTGTATTTCTCTGTGCTTAACCTCATTTGAGGACAGGCTACTTTGTAATTTTTTGGAGCATTTTTAACTGGCCTCTACTCGGTATTTTAATGCTCTCTTTAACTATATTGCTGTGATAAATTTCTCAAATTTTGTCAACCGCAAAAGTTAAGTCTAAATGTAATTGTTATTCTGCAAATATGGTTTTATGATGCCTCAATATAAAATAAGAAACTCAAGTGTAAAAATGATCCATTTCTTGGGGTTTTCCTCCCCACAGTGATTATAAAGCTCCATTGTCTATGTGTTGAGCTCTGATTACGGGCATATCTAACTTGACTGTTCTCAAAATAGTACACTGGGAATATATGTTGTAAATACACCACCTGTATTTTGTCATATACAGTACTTGTACTTGCTAGAACTGAAGTCATTGTATTTTATCTTGCTCTTAATTGTATTAATACTTGTACTGTGATTCTTGAAATGTATTTTTGTTTATGACTGTAAGTCGCACTGGATAAGGGCGTCTGCTAAGAAATAAATAATAATAATGTCGATTTAGATTGTATCAGATGACATAAATGCAGCTTGATACACCGTCATTACAGATTTTATCCTCCGTCGATGACATGAGTTGAGCTTAAAAGCTCTAAAACCACGAATGCAGACGAGCGTGGCTCTTTTGCTTAGAGGTTAAGAAGCTCGCTTGCAGTGTGCAGTGTCCCAGGTTCGTGCCCAGCCTATATATTGATTAAACTCTTGGCAGTTTTAACACCTACATATTTTTTCTCTGTCTTTTTCTCCTGTTTGTCTAGTTTTGGGTCAATGAGTTTTTGGTTTGGGACCCTGCTGATTTCGATGGACTCAACAAGGTGTCGATACCGGTAGACAACATCTGGTGCCCTGATCTTTACGTCTATGAGTTGTGAGTCCTTTCCCAAGCCACTTTCCCTGCCTGTTTCCTGCAGATTCACTTGAACCACATAGTCTCTCATTAGATAGTACACTCATGTGGAATTAATGTGCTTTTAATCATGAATGAACACCCCATAAAACCAATGCAGTATGTGTCTGCAAGGAGAAAGAAGGGTTAAAGAAATATCATGAAAGACGAACAAGGGACTGAGCGGGGTGTTGGAACACTGCTGACACAAAGAGAAGCTAAGATAGCAAAAACAAGGTTTAGCGACACACACACACATTTAGGCAAGATATGTAAGACAGGCACTTGAGAGTGCATTTGAGAAGCATTCAAGATCGTCCATGAACGCACACCCAGGCTGTGCCTGACTAGCTTCTGTTTTCTCTCCTGCAGCATTGAAGAAGATTTGTCTCCCCAGATTCCGTACATGTACGTGATAAACAGCGGCAGAATCACCCACGACAAACCCCTTCGCATCGTCAGCTCCTGCAACCTGAATATCTTCAACTTCCCTTTCGATATTCAGACCTGCACTCTCTCCTTGGGACCATTCCTCCACACAGGTGTGCTTTGCTTGGGACCATTCCTCCACACAAATGCGCTTTGCTTGGGACCATTCCTCCACACAGGTGCGCTTTGCTTGGGACCATTCCTCCACACAGGTGCGCTTTGCTTGGGACCATTCCTCCACACAGGTGTGCTTTGCTTTCCATCTCCAATTGTGATATCTTTCACATCCCTTGCGTTCTTGGATTCGTTCGAGTGACATTTAAAAACAATGCACTAAAATGCTGCGCTTATTTAGTGATGACTGAGTTTGACAAAATTTGGACTGCCCTGTACAGCCTAGAGCAAAGGGAAATTTTTATGCATTTGTTTTAAATAGCCTTCAATAATACTCTGCTTGTATTATTACAGCTAGTGATATAGTCCTGGGTCTCCACCAGACTTCAGAAGAAATCACTGCAGAATCAAAAGAAAACATCCGGAATAAAGGAGAGTGGGAATTGCTGAATATCGACGCTAAGACAACCATCTGGCAGATGCAGGGGGAGGACTGGTCTAAAGTCATCTTCAAGGTACTGGGAAGTGATGTCAAACATGTCATGTGTTTCATGGCCAGCAGGTGACACTGCTCTCCACACACATATCATGTGATATCTCCTTTATTACAGTTTTCCTGCTGTAATTCCACCAAGGGGTACCAGGAATAGAATAAACCTCAATAGCTGGGTAACATTTCACATTAAGTGTCTCTAATTACTGTGTATTTACACAGCAGTTTCTTTGTACACAATCAGAAAAGGGTTAGGATTAGGGTTATATTTGCAAAAAGATTGACACATTAAGTATTATAACTATGCATAATAACATTGTAATTATGTGTAAGTACGCATGTATTTTCTAAGTAACTACTATGCAAATACACAGTCATTAGAGACATTTAATGTAAAGTGTTACCAAGAGCATATTCTCCAGTGTTGCTATGTCTGTGGCATCCTGCATAGAGCTCTAGTGGTTTTACAGCTTAATGAAATAGCTCCATGACCAAGGATATGCTATCATTGCATGTTTAAGAAAGCCTGGCTGATCCGATCCCAGCTCTGTCTCTGTCCCCTCTCTGTGCTGCTGAGAATGAAGCGCAGGCCCCTCCTCTACCTGGTTAACCTGGTGAACCCCAATGCCTTCCTCATGTGATTGACCTTGTCAGCTTTTACCTGCCTGTGCACCAAATCGACCGGGGAGCCTTTAAAATGACCCTCCTGCTGGGGTACACCGTGTTCCTCTTAATCATGCCAAATAATGCAGGGGGGACCCCCGTAATAGGTAACTATTAACTGGCTCATATAAATACAGCTGTAATTATCTGGGGAGCTTTTTGTTATAATAATTCTATACTGTAAACAAACCTTACTGTTATCTGCTCTCAAACTTTCTTATTTCACTAGAACCCCTTGAATTAACAACATTATTTGTTTGGGCTATTATTATTATTATTATTATTATTATTATTATTATTATTATTATTATTATTATTATTATTATTAGCAGTAGTCTTTGATTACAGAGAAGAATGATTTATTTGGTTTCGATTCTGTATTTGACAGTTTTTCGTCTCTTTCCATTAAGGTATATATTTTTCGGTTTGCTTGGCACTGATGGTCATAAGCCTTTTGGAAACCATTTTTATTTCCAATATCCTGCACCAGACCAGATCCAACAGCCACAAAGTGCCGGCGTTACTGAAAAGGATAACCTTCAGCTTCACTGCAAAGCTGATCTGTTTTGCCCCTCCCGAATCACATCATGAACCAGCATTCAAAAATCCACGCAACAACGAAAGAAACGCACAGCAAGGTAAAGAAAATGATTATCTAATGAAACTGCAGTACTTAAAAATAACCAGCAGAGGGCAGACCTGGAGCATTGCAACAGTGCAGTTTGAAAGAGGTGCTGTCTGTAACAAAGGCATTTACAAAAGAAGATAATGAAAATGAATAGCACTGAGAAAATCTGTGCAAGTAAGCTTTTTGCTAACTCAGCTTCTACTCAGAACTAAAATGACCTAATAATTCTCTATGTTGAATAAGCACAAAACACACACAGACAAAGTATTGAATCATCTTAAAAGATTTTCAGATGCATTTCAGAAAGCATATGTTTATTAAGTGAAGCAGAAGCATGTAAATTAGGTGAAGCCCACAAGTTTTAGGTTTTAATTTACTTAACAGTTTACAAATGCACCATTTTCTGTTTGCGTCAACGCACCACAAAAACTGCCCCATGTAAATAAGCAGTATAGAATAAGAGGCAATAAGAAGAAAGTGCCTTAATCAATAATTATTTCAGCTAATAAAGAAAAAAGGAAGAAAGAAGGGAACCTTCTGATTTGATTTTTCAGAATCGGAGCCCTCTGAAGAGTTCAAGCTGGTAAGCAGCCCGGCAGCCCAGTCCTCTCAGCTCATCCAGAACCTCCTGACAAGCTTATCCCGGGATATCCTGGTGATCCGGATCCACCTGGATTACCGCAGCCTCCATGTGCACAAGCAGGAGGAGTGGATCAGGATCGCTTTCATCTGGGACTGCTTCCTTTTCCGCCTCTACCTGATTCTGCTTGTCATCTTCTTCGTCATACTCATCTCCTGCTGGTGCATGTGGTACAAAGCTTAGACACAGGGACTGACAGGGGTCCTGCTGCAGAAGCCTGCAACTGAGTCTGTAAGCATGGTGGTGTGGGCATTAACACATAATGTTATCATGCATAGTTACAATATACCCTAACCCTAACCCTAACCTTAACCCTGTACCTACATATATCATGCAAAAAAAAATTACACATTAAGTACATTGTCAATTTGCAGAATAACATTGCAGTTATGTGTAAGTACACATGCATTTAATAAGTAACTGTAATGTAAATTAGAGACGCCCAACACCTCAATTGAGAGGGATTGATACACCTACAGCAATCTTTTTTGTACTGTCCAGAAGGTTGCAGATACTATACCTACAATATATACAGCTACACTATATGAAATAAATGTAAAAGTATTCGGTTCAACAAGCCTATATTCCCGCAACATGGGGAATACTTGTATCATTGTTTGTGGTTAAAGTTTATTTCTTTTATACAGTCTGAGAAATACACAGAAACCTGACTGAAAGCGCTTTTTAAAAAGAACGCAGCAGGTTGCGTGAATTGAGTTCTGTGGAGTGTGCCTCCGATATGGAGCACATTTTGTTTACTACACCCCATCTGCACAGTGGGCATGCACACCTGCAGGGTGGTGGCAAGCGGCCACATGTTTCATTCTGTGCCCAACATGTGTGGTATTTAAAAGTGGAGTGAGCCTTACAAAACATTACCATGGTGTATCAGATAGTCATTTTGTGGTTGCAGTCCCCATTCTTTTTCCTCAATCCATTACATCCCTGATGTGTGCCAGAGTTTGGCTTCGTCTAACAGGGGAGGGCAGCTATCCTGCCACCACCCCCGCCCCCGCCCCGCCCCTGCCCATGGCTTCCCTACAGTCAGCATCTCCACTTATCTGTGAGCTAATTTATGGGCAGAGTTTAAATAGTAAATGGCACTAATTGCATGCTGTTTAAATCGATCAACGCTGTAAAAAACAAACAACAGGAAAATCAAGCCTCTGCTATTATCCAGTGACGCAGTGAGCTGCTCTCAATTAGCCTGAGCCATGCATCACTACTCCCTGAGACACAGGCATCCCTCAGGGGTCTCCCACCTTCACTGCGGCTCTAATAACAGAAACTCATCCACAAAATGAGATGGCAACCACTAAACGGGACGTTGAGATGATTCATGCCCTGAAGCCCTCTGCAAGATGAGATTTAAATCAATGAAGTTTACCAGGGTTTAATTGCATAATAAACATGATAAATCACACCATCCATCCAGAAACTGTTAAAACATTCTAAAGATCAATGCATGCTAATTTTTATATATGTGTAAATACACAATAATTAGAGACGCTTAATATAAAGTGTTGCCAAAAAGGAAACAACACGACAATGGTACACTTAAACATGGAGTTATATTGTAGCCATTGTAAAATGAATGAAACTGCTTCCTTTGCACCAGCCTTGACACTTGAGTCAGCTGCTAGTTCCCATCCGCATGCCTGGGTATTCCACCCACACTGAACCACAGCCTGCTCACACACTGCAGGCAGGTAAAGTGGTTCATTGCTACATCAGAAAGGGCAGCGGCGCACTCAAGTTGGCTTTTTGGAACGGGGCTGCAGGTTGGCGTGTTAAAAAGCAAACAGGTGTTCTTTTATTATTATTGCCGTTGTTATTATTACATTTTACTGATGAAACCTCTGACTGGAAGCAATTGAGCTGCACGTACTTGCTTCAGGGCTGCAGGCATATGCACGGGATAGCAGAGCTGCAGACACGCACAAGGGTCCAGTCTTGAGTTACAATCAAGTGGAGTCACACCTGCAACTGTTGTACTACTGTGCAAAAAAAAAAAAAACTTAAAAAAATTGGATTTTCAGATGCACTAGTCTCCAATTACAGTGCAAAGCATCAATCAAATGTTTTTTTTACAAACTGATGCAGGATTTCCTGCAAAGTTGATGTTAAATTCAGTTCATCATCGGCACATTTCCGTTTTGAAGTAAATAGCTTTGAAAAATGTAGCCTCTTGTAGTTGTATTTGTATTTGTTTGTACGTTAGGGTTTAATCTCCCAACAACAACATATGATGCCCTAGCGATGTAAAGTGGCATTCACATTGTTCTCCAACATGTGGTAATAGGAAATCCTGGCCTCATCGCCAGGGGTCTGAATTAAAATGTTCATTTCATTTAGACCTCTAGTGCCATTACAGATGTGAGAGTCAGGCATCAACACGTGGGTTAGCCTGGCTTGCGAATTGTGTGAAACCAAGAACAGCAGTACTAACCACTGCCCTAGCCAACCAACTGCCTCCAGGCAAACAATATGTTGCATATTAGTGTCCAGCATGAACTGCCTGTGCCATCTAGTGTAACCGGTAAGCAATCTAATTTCCTCATGGAAGACACACAGTACAATGACATCATGTCTATGGATGATTATTGTGCGGTTGCATTTCAACACAGTGTCATTATTGTTGGTGCCAGAATGAGAATGGAAGTAGTGTAACGCGGTCACGTGGCGTGTTCTACATGATGAAGCGTGGTCATGTGGCGTGTTCTACATGATGAAGCGTGGTCACGTGGCACGTTCTACATGATGAAGCGTGGTCATGTGGCGCGTTCTACATGATGAAGCGTGGTCATGTGGAGCATTCTACATGATGAAGCGTGGTCATGTGGAGCGTTCTACATGATGAAGCGTGGTCATGTGGAGCGTTCTACATGATGAAGCATGGTCACGTGGTGCGTTCTACATGATGAAGCGTGGTCATGTGGAGCGTTCTACATGATGAAGCGTGGTCACGTGGTGCGTTCTACATGATGAAGCGTGGTCACGTGGCGCGTTCTACATGATGAAGCGTGGTCATGTGGAGCGTTCTACATGATGAAGCGTGGTCACGTGGCGCGTTCTACATGATGAAGCGTGGTCATGTGGAGCGTTCTACATGATGAAGCGTGGTCACGTGGCGCGTTCTACATGATGAAGCGTGGTCACGTGGTGCGTTCTACATGATGAAGCGTGGTCACGTGGTGCGTTCTACATGATGAAGCGTGGTCACGTGGCGCGTTCTACATGATGAAGCGTGGTCATGTGGAGCGTTCTACATGATGAAGCGTGGTCACGTGGCGCATTCTACATGATGAAGCGTGGTCATGTGGAGCGTTCTACATGATGAAGCGTGGTCACGTGGCGCGTTCTACATGATGAAGCGTGGTCACGTGGTGCGTTCTACATGATGAAGCGTGGTCATGTGGTGCATTCTACATGATGAAGCGTGGTCACATGGTGCGTTCTACATGATGAAGCATTTGTTTCCCTTTTCCTATGGCTGGTATAACGAGTGGCTGCTTTCCAAAGAGGCCGAAAGAAAACATTTACCAGTAACAAGTGGAAAATGTAGATAATTGTTCATCTGACACCCACAATGGAGAAAGTGATGCGGGCTGTAACCACAAGCAGGTGTCACTTCAAATTCTATACAAATATCTGTGCCGTCACTCAACAATATTTCAGAGCAGAAAGCCAAAGTCAACCAGTCATAATATAGCACTGAATTACACTGAGCTGCAACTACTGAAAGGAACCAATTGTGGGCTTGGGAACAGCGAGAAATAAGTACAGACCGAAGCACAAAAATAACTAAATGAAAAGCCCTTATCTTTCAAAACTATTTAAAAGGTTGTCACCAAAACGTTGTTGTACTACATGAAGTTTAATGCAGTTTAAGTTTAAAACACATGTACAACCCATTTAGTCTGAAAAAAACTATATTACATCTATATTAAAAGCAAAAAGCTTAGCTAAAGATGAAGAGTTAGATTACTGTTTGGAGCTATTTCTTCTAATTGCCACGTTCCCTCTGGGATCCTCAGTGAAGACCGATGACTTCACACAGCCAGGACTCGATCCTGCGCTCCCCTGACTGCATGACTCACTCTGCACACCACGCAGCCGTGCTTATACCAGGTGAGCCACTCAGGATCCCCATTTTAATGTTTGCAAACGTTACACTTTTGTACATCTGAAACAGGGCATATTGTGGGCTTTCTGTCTCCAGGGACTTTCACAAAAAATATTACTGACAGGCAGACATTATCCAGACAATCCCATGCATACATACACACATACACCTCCCTCCGCCCCCATGGAAGTCACACCTATGCATAAATACATGCGTACATTCAAACATACATATGCAACATGCATTTCTTTGCAACATGTTTAAATTCACAAGGGATGACACTGCTTATAAAACATGACCTCTGTTATAATTTCAGCCTACCTGCTTGTTCCACAGGAACAGTTTCTATTACTGGCTGTAAATATCTGATGGGCCCAAGTTTCCACATTAACCTACTTAACAGTTTAACTTTATTCCTGTCACAATGTTCCAACAGATGCAACAGCCACCATGAGGGTGAGTGTCTTTGTATCATTCCTATCTATTTAAAGATCCCACTGGCCCCCAGGAATATATGAGACTGCTGTTTCCAGGCAAAAGATACTCCCCTTTCTCGTGCTACCAAATTTAACAACGCAATGCATTTTACAGGGTAACACTTTACATGAAGTCTCTCTAATGACTCTGTATTTACTTAATTTTTATATATGTGTAAATACACAATAATTAGAGACGCTTAATATAAAGTGTTGCCAAAAAGGAAACAACACGACAATGGTACACTTAAACATGGAGTTATATTGTAGCCATTGTAAAATGAACTTACACATAATTATACTGTTATTCTGCATAGTTACAATGTACTTAATGTGGGAATCTTTTTGCACATTTGACCAATTTACCTATCTGTCAACCAAATTACTCAATGACCCAAAACCTTATCTAGAGCACTGATGCTGGCCACGATATAAAAACATAGCTGCTCGTTTGTACTCTTCCCACATTTACCAACCCAAAAATAATTTTATAAAGTTAATAAACAAAACCAGTCAGAAGCCCTCATCGTTGCTAAGGAAGAAATAATCCCTTTAATAACCAAGGTATATGTTATATTTGATATATTTCAAAAGCATATGTACTGAATAAACATAATCCATCACTTATGATGTGGTTTGCACTCGTAATTGGTTTGCATTAAATGCCTTGTCACAGTTTATTTGTGGATTTAGTCTTGAAGAGTCCTTTTTTCTTGCTGTTCAGATTCCTGTTACTCGACAATCCTAAAGCTTATATTTGTTTAGTTTTACAGTGCTGCATGAATCTTTGCAATGTATAACTAACAACATGTATTTATTTAATATAAAGTAATATAACCATTACCTTCATTCGGTTTAAGATTATATCACATATTTAAAATAAACACTGCTTTAAAAAAGTAGCACCAATACAAATGGGTATCTTGGCACCAATAATTCAATTCCCTAGACAAACGTTTTGTCAGATACCTTTATCAGTGTTGCTTTGTCTGTGTGTGCGAACCAGAAACCTATTTTATGAGGTTAGACTTGCGTAGACTTGCTAACACTTACCTTCAAGAAAACATGCAAAACAATTAGCACTTGGAGTGGGTTTTGTGTCAGTAAGAAATGTGAAATAATCAAGGAGCACCAGAGAAGCTAGAATGAAAGAATACATTCAACAGCTGCACACAGAAGGAAATGATCCAAGGCTTAATGAATTAAGACACATGTTTCCACTTTTTAAATGCAACCATCAAATAAAGAGAATGAGAAACTTCCCAGTTTTCAGCTGTTTGGATTTGTTCAAGTTTATTTCTAAAAGCGGGGGCAGGGAGGAGGTATCCTGCACACAGAAAAGGGTCTCCTGCAGTATAATACATTTGTTTTAGTTTTGTTTATTTTTTGTCTTGATTTGGCAAATATAGGGTTAATACCCTGCAGGGTTGGTCAAACAGCTTGCCAAACTGGTTTCCACGGAGACAGCCAGGTGAAGGCAATTATCAATCCTCAGCTGCCTCTGTATAAAAGAGTGAGAAAGTTTCATGCAAGAGAATTCAGAGCAAATTTTATTTTGACTCATCATTAAGAATGTGTTACTTGAGTAAAATTAAATATCGCAATTTATTGCTAAAAGTTAGAACAATTTCTTGGAATACCACCCAGACTTTTTAGCCTGTCCCGCCTTTTCCAATGAAATGTCAGACTTTAAAGCGATGATTTCAAATGGGAATATAAATATCATTGAAACGGAAGGTAGTTCCTTTATAACAATCACCAAATGTGTTTTTTATTACATTTTTAATACCAACTGCCAGAACAAATCCACAATGAAATCAGTGTAGTGTGAAGAGAGTGACGTCACGACTGACCTCAATGTGAGGACAGACAGATTGTCACTAACCTTTTGTACCATGCTCAGATAATGCATCTCCCAGCCTGTGGAAAAGGCCAGAGCGGGGAGGGGCTGAGAATCCAAACGAACAAACCAGCACACACACTGACTCCACTAACTTCACTGTGTGTCGATACACTAGTGCTTCCCCTGTACTGCACCCTGCAAGCTCCAACACATACAAGAAGCACAGAGACAAGAAAGTGCCTTCTTCAATGAATCTAATACAAGAGGCATCATGGCAAACAGCCTGCCTGCTTCAGAGTCAGTCAGTTAAAGCACTCAACAGTCTCCTGAACTCCTCCAATACTAATTACAATGTAGCGAGCAAGCATGTGTTCTGAAGGACCTCTCGTTCAAACTATTCCAAATCGTTAATATTTCTAAACAGGTTACACTTTAATATACAAGGTTTGTTCTAAGATGATAGACTTGTAAACACCAGCATGTTCGATATCAAGGAGCATTCTGCGAACATTTGTTTTGTGTGGACTGTTTTAATGATCTAGTCGGTGATGGATTTAAATGCTGACGACATTTACCTTTATATTAAACACATTTGATTTTTTTTGTCTTTGGTCATTTATTGACACTGCTGTTAACATTAAATGAATACTGAATTGAAAGATGTCCACAACAAAGCAAGGGCATGAGTTTTAGGGTCGGCCAGGTTTACATCATACTAGGGTTGGGTTTGGGCTTGGGGTTGGGGTTGGGGTTGAGTTTGGGGTTGGGGTTGGGGTTGGGGTTGGGATTGGGGTTGGGATTGGGGTTAGGGTTAGGGTTGGGGTTGGGGTTGGAGTTTGGGTTGGGGTTAGGATTAGGATTAGGGTTATATCATGCAAAAAGAAATGACACATGAAGTACATTGTTACTATGTATAATAAAATTGTAATGATGTGTAGGTACACGTGTATTTACTAAGTAACTACAATGTAAATACACAGTAACGACATTTCATGGAAAGCGTTACCGGTTTTGTATTCCCCTGTGTTTGCCTTCACTGGATGTCAATAAATAAATAAATAAATAAATAAATAAATAAATAAATAGTTCACATGCTTGACGTTTGATTTTCGTCTGGTTTCCTGTTATAGAAACTGCACAGAATTAACATTGGAACCACAGAGGTTTGTCACTGATTAGCACCTCAAACACCTTTTTTATTGGGAATGCTTTCCTTGGGCCCTGGTGACTGGGAGATTTTTATGTGTGTTTTTCTTTTTATAGAGTGTTCCACACAACACTGAGCAGAGTGATTCCAGCTACCTTGAAGAACAATAAAGCAAAGAGCATTATTTAAAGCTGCATATTTACACAGTTTTGATTTTGGTATTTCATAGTTATGGTAACAAGCTGGGAGCAGAATAAAAAGCATGGTTTTCTAAGGCTGGTGTGACATCTATTCCAGCCTGTTCATTCTGCTTCATTGACTATACTTCCAATCCAGTTTAATCAGATCAGTTGTTAACACTTTAGATTTATAATTTCCTAATGAATACTAAACAGATAATATAAATAATGCACTCACTGCAAATAATCATGAATTGTTCAGATATATTTGCTTTATTGACGTTTAACATTATAATTAAATTGTTATTTGTTAGACAAATGAATGAATGAATGAATGAATGAATGAGGCCATTTCTGTCAAGTCTGGCAACTCCACTGTAAAATGTGGACAGCTGGGACATTTAGGCAAACAGAAAACCTGACTATCCCTTCCTGCAGCTGCCTGTTTGGTGCTGTATTACAGTTGCAGGCATGTTTTCATATTATAGTGCTCCGGGTTCGGCCACACCCATGTGTGTTTTACTGAACTAATCCTGTTCTGCAATGCACTGAACAAATACATGTCCTGAAGGGGCTTGGTTGTCATTCAAACAATTCTAAATATTAAAGTCTACCACTGGTGCAATGAAAATAGCATGCTCAGTTTAAACATCAAGCAATTTGTTGTTTGTAAAATCTATGATGAAACAATCTTATTTATTACACTCATGTTCCAAACTATGCCCTTAACTCTACAAGTATACCATCGCAATGCATTTATTGATTTCTTTATTTTTAGGGTTTGGAGAAACCCTCCTGTTAAAAATCATGGCAAAAGTAGAATAGAATTTGGTCTGGCTTAATGAACACATCCTGGTAGATATCGTAACTCAAGCTAAATCAAAATTGCTCATATCCGTTCCATCTCTGAAGTGAACTTCCCAAAATGTTTCCCTGCAGCGCAGCTAAAAGTGTGATTTCATTCTGGGAGACGTACTTGTTGCAGAGAGACCGCCCAAAAACAAAATTACTGGCAACTTTGATTCTTGCCCAAACAGCCCTGCTGGCTGACTGATAGAAGCGCATCTGTTAATCTCTCAGAGACCTGTCGTCCGGATGTGCTTGTGTCTACGGTATGCATGGACAGTTCCTGGTAACTAAATGTTCATTTATTGTTCTTTTGCCATTCATCCTAGCAACAACAAAAGTGAAACATGATATCATCAGCATAAAATGTCTTCATTAAGAAATTCCGGCACAACTAGGAGATATTTTCCGATATTATATAGGAATCAGACGTGTCATTATTAACACAGGTGTGTTTTTCCAATGACTAAATTATTTTCTTTATTAATGGGCCCTGTCACGTGTATTTCTTGATGATTGGACACCCAGCTAATTCTTTTTTTTTTTTTTCTCATCCTGCTTCTCACGTTATTTAATTAGCAGGCTACCACTGCATTCCGTTTAGATTTCTGGAGCAACTACACCCCATTACTGAGTCTATTAAAAGCTGCATGTTTTCTATGAAAAGAAAAAAGATATCGAGGTCCAATGTGAGTTTGCTTCAGTGCAAAATCTGCACTTTTCTTTCTTTTCCTGCAAGGAAAAGTTAGTATGAACTTAACTAGGCTAGATGCATAAGGATGCACTGTAAACAAAGACTGGACACATGCTCTGTTTGTTGTTAATAAAAGTTTACCATGTATTGGATCAGATATCTCCATGTATCTATCTACTGATCAAAACACTGACTGATCTGAGTATCACTGCTCTTCAGCTCTATTGATCCAGTGCTTATACCCCCGGGCTCAGTTATGAGCAACATTACAATACAAATACACAAGATCTGTGAGAAATAGCAGGTCTGTGACTGTTAGGGTATTAAGATCCGCTACTGTTTAAATCATTACAACTTTATTTCTCTTTGTCCTACACAAAGAATGAAAAAGAGAAGCTCTTTAGAAGATGAGTAGAAGTCAAATCCACATTTAGTTTGATTAGATTTTTGTGTCTACTAATAAATAAATAAATACATAAATACATAAATACATAAATATATAATAATAATAATAATAATAATAATAATAATAATAATAATAATAATAATAATAATAATAATAATCTTTAAATGTAATTCCGTCTATGGCTATTGCATTGTTATAAACCATCTACAATGCTTTATTAATACTCTGTAACATAGTTATTAAGCATCTATTATATATTTATAAAATGTGAATAAGCAGCACCTTAATAAAAAGTGTTACCGCAGCACACAACCTGTAGTTCCTGTGTAATTTCAGGCATCCTTGGAACACATGGGGCCCCATGATATTCCAGGTCAAGTACTTGTTTTTACTGTGCATGCTAGGCATCTACGGGTATGCAAACCGTTTACTGTGCTGTGGGGGGTTGCTAAGGGGTATAGCAATCTAATTCACCCATTTCCAGTCGTGGCAGCGATGACACAAGGGGTTAGGTAGTGGCACTGTGGGTACAGCAGCAAGTCTTTCACCACTGGAGGCTCCGCAACCACACCTTCATTAAACAGCATTCAGTCACGCAATGCAGCACCATCCACAATAGGGTGAACGCATGACGACTGAACTGCTCCCTCTGCTCCTAAGCATGCCTTGTGCCTTGGGAACCCTTGTTTAAAACACTACCAAGGATAATTAAATCAGTCTTCATATCAAACACTAGTACGACTATGATTATTACAACTACTTCAACTAATACTACTGGTAATACTGGTAATACTACTAATACTACTACTACTACTATTTGTTTTATTTAGCAGACAACTACTACTACTACTAATAATAATAATAATAATAATAATAATAATAATAATAATAATAATAATAATAATAATAATGCTCACATTTGCTGTACTCCTTGTTTCAGATGTATAACCACAAAATGAAGAATGCTATTCCATGTTTATTATGATTGACAGCTGCACTAGGAAAAAAATATTAAAGGGTTGGTTTGTCAGCATCTGTTTTGTGAAAAGAAATGGCTGTCCTCCACTAATGGATTTCCAGGCTAATGCAACACTGTGAACGCATTCTGATGGGACACATTGCAGAAGAGAAGAAGATGGAGAAGCTTTCTGCAGTAAAACATTGAGGGTTCAGGAGAACGACCCTGCACATGTGTTTCTCAACACGTGCCAGGATATCCTGTCACCTGCCTGCCCCGCCCCCCCATTTGACGAGGGAGCTCCTTATGCAGATGAGTGGTATTAAAAAGCACACATCATGCACTGTGCATCCCATACCTGCTGCAGGTAATGCCAGATACTGAATACACCTTTAAGCCACTGCTGTGTATGGCACAGGGACATGCTCCATCACCCCGCCCGCACCCCCAGTCCAGCTGTGCTTCTTAAAATCCAGACACTTAATTCGCAATTAATAACCCTGATCAGTGTAATAAATATTATAATGTCTGGAGGAGAGAGGTTCAGGGCAAGGAGCAGTGGAAAATGTTTAGAAATGATGTCAGAGAAAGCAGGACCACAGATTGGATTGCAGACCTCAGAGAAGAGACTATAAAAACCTGAAAGTCAACACCAGGAACAAGCAAGGAGAGGGAAAACTTGAACTTACAAATTTCAGGCACTTTTCACCAACGACTACAGAAAGGTAGGTCTGAATTACAAAGGCATGTGGTCAGATAGCTTTTCTTTATTATTATTATTATTATTATTATTATTATTATTATTATTATTATTATTATTATTATTATTATTATTATTATTATTATTATTATTATTATTGTCTGTTTCTTTTTTTTCTACAGCTAACATGCTAAATAGCTGAAATAATAAAAAAAAGAAATTCAAGGAATCTGAATTGCTGTTATTTGATTACGGTTTCACAGCCCTCAGTATCACAGCTGCTGCAGATTTAAACCCTAGTGAACAATAAGCAAGCTGTGCTGGTAGACTTCCAGTCTGTTTATCCTGCAGTATGTTGTTCTTTGAACTGTATTTTTAGGTACTGATCGTGATGCAATGATCGTGTCTCGCTAGACAATGTAGTTTGCTTCTCATCTGATCTGCAAATGTCCCTCTGCAACAATGCTGTTATAAAACAATTAAAAAGTCAATCAGATAAGGAATTCAAAATACAATTCAATGTTATTATATTTTGGCTGTTTATTTGGACAGTTTAAAAAAACAGTCATGCGATTATGGAGATTATGGGATTATGGAGATTATGGGATTATGGGATTATGGGATTATGGAGATTATGGGATTATGGGATTATGGGATTAATGGATTATGTGAAATTGGTTAAGTACAAAGACCCTGTCATATTGTTTATATTTTTCATGGCAACTAATAGTAATATTAAAAACATAAGAAAATTG
This sequence comes from Acipenser oxyrinchus oxyrinchus, assembly GCA_030684275.1. Taxonomy (NCBI): domain Eukaryota; kingdom Metazoa; phylum Chordata; class Actinopteri; order Acipenseriformes; family Acipenseridae; genus Acipenser; species Acipenser oxyrinchus. The sequence continues at coordinate 1,640,988 of CM060262.1, forward strand.
AAAAGTGCTTCTCGCTAGATAGACCTAAAATAGACTTAAAAAGCATGGATGTTTAATTTTTCCATTCTGACAGAAATGCATTTAAATGTAAATAATAAATACAGTAAGTGTAATACTGAAGGTTTTTTGTTGATGAAAAATGTGTTGCATTTTAGTCTGTTGGAAGACTGACAGGGATACAAGTTTGGGACCAAACTGACAATTAATAATCATAATTGCAACCCAGACAATTGTACTTTGTATGAAAGATTGCACTTTGCTGGCAGTATGTGGGATGTGATGTATGTTTGCCTTGATGAAGGAGACATTATTTAATCTTAATCTAAACCTTTTTAACATTGAAAATATTCTCACTATGTTCTGTTGCTGCCTCCTGGGTACGACATGATGCAAATGTATTTTTAAAAGCAATGGTGAAAGCTATTTGTGTTATCCATATTTACCGCACTGGGTCATTAACTGACTGGGGGATTCCTCAGTTGATTATTGGCTCCTGATAGCAATTCTGGTTTAAAAAGCAATTTGAGAAAATACTGTAGTTCTAACCCAAACCCTAACCCTAAACCAAGCCCTAGCGCTAACCCTGATATGCAGCCTCCTTCGCTAAGCCCTATTCACTAGACTGTCCTTCTACCTACACATGTTCTGACAATCATTCTCCTCCACTTCTTTCTTCATTCGGAGGTCACCCCTCAAACTGCTCTCATCTGTTCCCTCTATCATAGGCATACTGCTTTCTCTGGATTGCAGTTTAAAAGAAGTTTATTCTTTGGTTTGCTGGTGGTAACTTCCAGTAATGCCTACATTATTATACTTGGTACGCCAGCAATAAGCCATCGCTTAACTGCTTGGACAGCAGCAGTATATCACTGAAATATTACTTTATTTGAGGGTAATCATATTTTTATAAGGGTGGGAGAGAAGGAAGCAGAACATGTTTCATTCAAACTAAATCCAAATGTCAGAATTCATGGCTCATACAATGGTATATCAGTTTTCACATTACAAAGTGGTCAGTTTATCATTTTGTTTTGGAGGGGAGACCAGGCACACTGGGTATTTTCACAGACAGAACCTGTTTTCCAAGAGTCAGAAGCAAACAGGTATCCTGCCATTTAATCACAGAAATCAAGTATGGAAAGACCAACATTGTCTTAAAGACACTGTGTTCTTTACAAGAGTCAGTCCCCTGCGTAGAAGCCAGCTTTGTTATACTTATGTGTGATCTTTTTCAAACCAGCGTGTGTAACTAAAACATGACACCCCCCCCCCTGCTCTCAGTCCTGTAGTCGTTTTTAGAAAGAGTATTTTCAACACCATAATCAGCACCTGGTCCGAACTCGGTACAATAGGAATTGAAACTGGGTCAGGTCTATGAATGCTAATTTTATTATTATTATTATTATTATTATTATTATTATTATTATTATTATTATTATTATTATTATTATTATTATTATTTTTTAAATTAATTACAAGAAATAGATCATGTAACATTTACAGTTCACAGACAGTAGCAAGATCACTTACAAATGCTTCAGACATATTTAAAAGGTCATATAAAGGTTGTTTAATGTGGGTGTGAATTTTGACTGTAAGGTCCAGACTAGTGTGGCTGCACTGTGCTGTCCCTGTGTGTGGGCTGCACTGTGCTGTCCCTGTGTGTGGCTGCACTGTGCTGTCCCTGTGTGTGGGCTGAACTGTGCTGTCCCTTTGTGTGGCTGCACTGTGCTGTCCCTGTGTGTGGGCTACACTGTGCTGTCCCTGTGTGTGGGCTGTGCTGTGTATATGGAGACAGAATATGCTGTGTTTCAGATGCTGGGTTGCAGGTGGGTCCTTGTGCACTGTCTGCTAGCGGCTACACTTCTTCACTGGATCTCAGGCAGGTCACAGCTGGCGGAGGGGGCACCAGAGGTAAGAGATGGGAAATAAATACAGTACATGCACCCTAACCGTGTCTCAAATGTTCTTAAAGATAGCGACACAGTGTACATACTTTTTAAGCCCATGTTATTTAAATGAAAGCACAATAAATAAATAAAAACTCCAAAGTACTCCTTGGTTATTTCATGGGCGCATTACAGTATATCCAATAATCCATATATATTTTGTGCAACTTTTCCAGCCTTGCTTGTGTAATGCATCAAGTACGTTAAACACAAATGCAATGAATCGCTCCAGCTTGCATGCTACTAAAAGCAAGCAGAGAGACTCACCAAAAAACAATCAGAGCCTCCATTGATATGCTCTTCTAAAATAACATTTTCTTTACTTAAGAACTGTGTCAAAGCTTCTAAAAAGAAGATGGTGATAAGCCAAGACCTCCCCAGTCAGGCTGGCTCACATCCAGCTCCAAATTGTCCTGATCTCTCTTTATTTTCAGTGTTATTTTTGGCAGCGTTTTCTCAGCCATTGAACTGTAGGAACACTTCACTTGGTAATGCAATTACCAGGAGCAAGCCTGTGATTACACACTGTAATCAGCTGATAGACTGTGGTCAAAACAAATAGTGTCATTTTCCAGAGAGGGACTAAAAACACTGCATCATCAGTAACAGATCAACACAAGTACAAAAGTGGTAGCATACCTCCAGCTTGGTGAAATGATCTGACAGCAGTGTCAATCTGTACTTTAAGGTTATATACATGTGTTTTTAAAGGTCTGGGCAGTTATCAACATGGCATAACACTTTATTACAAAACCATTTTATTGGCTGCTAGAATAAAGCTTCAAGCTCAAGTCTTAGAAAGTGAGAAGTTATGGTATTCTATTTGATGGTCGAAAACTTCAGAAAGGTACAATACACCCAGTAAGGTTACTGCACATAACCAGAAATAAACAACTTAGACCAGATTATAAATAACCTTAATCTTGTTTATTTTGTAATAATTAAAAAAAATGTAGCAATAATAATAATAATAATAATAATAATAATAATAATAATAATAATAATAATAATAATAATAATAATAATCTGTAGTAAAGAATATTTGATAATATTACTGTAAGCCTGCTATTATTATTAAGAAATGTCACATTTTATTTCTAACACATTTTATAAGACATTTATAGAAGTGTAACTAACTATTTATTTTTTATTCTTATAGAAAGTGTTACTGTAGTTTTCTTCTATTTTGTTATATGGTTAAGACCCCCTGCTTGCCCCTCCTCTCAGTACAGCCCATGATCGGGGTGCTCACAGTCCTGTCATCTCTTTTAGTTTCTGGATTCCTCGATGGTCCTGGACGCGGCCTCCAGCTCTGTGTCTGGCGAGGAGAAGGTAGCGAGTGACCTGACCGCCAAGCTGCTTCTCCTGGACAAGCTTGTGAGCCTGGAGAATGATGTCATGGAGACCAAGCGGAAGAGGAGCTTCCCTGGCTTCGGCACGCCGCTGGACAGGCTGTCCCTGAGCACCATGGAAATGAAGGGCAAACAAAGGTGAGCCACTGCAGCCTCTCTGTCCTCTTCAAAGAGATCCCCCTGCCCCACCGAACGCAGAACCTTGTTCCACCGGTCATGTTGCGTTGATTTAAATGGAGGCTGTGTGGTCCAGTGGTTAAAGAAAAGGGCTTGTAACCAGGAGGTCCCCGGTTCAAATCCCACCTCAGCCACTGACTCATTGTGTGACCCTGAGCAAGTCACTTAACCTCCTTGTGCTCTGTCTTTCGGGTGAGACGTTGCAGCTGATGCATAGTTCACACACCCTAGTCTCTGTAAGTCGCCTTGGATAAAGGCGTCTGCTAAATAAAAAATAAAAAAAAATGAATGCCACCTCTGAGGTACAAAAAAATACTGGACCTCCGAACAGAAGGGGGGCTGTTAAAGATTTAAACTCTCTTGAGAAATCCTCTATTCATAGGAAACATTGATAATATTACAACCAATTAGTATTGTGTGTCTATTGCAGGAATACTGTATCCTGATGTATCTAACTTGTGCTCAATAGATGATGCTGGCATTAAGTGTCCCGGGAAGGCATATTGAGCCTGTACTGAGCTGAATAGAGTCATTATAAGAGTCATCCCGCCTGTAATAAGTCTGATGGTCTTCAGCTGATTTCCTAACTGATGCAGCAGAAGATCCTGATTACTCTGGAGGGGTTTAGCATGGGGCTGCTGGTTGGAACATGGTAGCACTTCTCAAAAAGGTGGATTGTTCTAAAAACCAGGACTGCGTGCAGGGCAAGTACAATCCTTCTAGTGTCTGGTCAGGTATACCATGCTGTTTCCCGTTGGGGCTGTGGAACTCATCCCAGTGGCTCTAGAACTGAATTTACAGTGCTTTAGAATGAAACTGACTTTTGTGTTTTCTTTCTCAGTATAGCATTTCACAGTAAGGGGCCAGCACAAACATATGCAATAGAACTTCAAATGACCTCAGAGTGCACCGAAATAAAAGCAAGGTACCAGGGTGCCAAGCGCTAAGTTGGGACACTGGTATAATTAGTTGTATTATTATTAGAAAATTAAGTTTAGTTCTGTATTTCTAAATTACCCAATTGTTATTTTTGGGTTAAAGATAGCATACAGCATTACATGTGTTCCCTTTTTTAAGATACAAGCATGTTAATTAAATAATGCAATTTCTGAAAATAAACTTGTCAGTGGCTTGTGGCCAAATATTACTCAGCAGAATAAATAGTTACCCTATTATTTTGAAGTATTTTTGTAAAACTCCTTGGCTAGAAATCCAAGTACCCTTGCATTTTTAGCCAAGAACAGCAGGTGGAGTCATTTTGACATGATGTAACTGTGCTCAGGAGTAATGCGATATCATCGTTTGCAGCTAAAAATACCGCAGCGTGTCTGGCCAAGCAGCCCTGCCACTTACACTAAGGATATTGGGGGAGGGCATGTAGTTTTCCTCTGTGTTTATTGTGAGTAGGCACTGTGTGACTAGTTGACTGCTGGGAGTTTAGCCTGCCGTCCTTGGAAATTAACTATACAACTCAGTATATACAGCTTCAGATCCACTAATTCAGAAATGTGTGTATATATATATATATATATATATATATATATATATATATATATATATATATATATATATATATATAAGGCATGCATGCATACATACATACATACATACATACATACACACAAATGATATATTGAGAACCTTAGTCTCTTGTACAATGACAACTGTTGCAAAAAAAAAAATCAGTTAAAATGCAAGAAATACATGTAATGATTTTTCTCATTTTTATTGCAGGAAAGTAGTCGACCTTCCCAAAAGACGCTTTGGTGTGCCGATCGACCGGCTCGGAATGAACCGCATTGCCAACGGCAGGGCCAACCACTGATGCCGACTTCTGGAGCTAAATCAGCATGCTGTACATATGATTATCACACTGTACTGTGTTATCCAGCCTATCTCCACATTTGCATGAATACGTACGAAAAAACCCCTTTGATATTTTGGAATTCTGGCTCTGGAAAAAAACATAGTAACAGCTAAAATAAAAAATGATACCCACGTCATCACATGGAATATGACACAGACCAGCTGGAAACCCTATCAGGTGCAACACAATACGCTGCACGATACGAGGAAGGGCTCGCTTAGCAAAGGTAATGTCAAAGGTTTGCAAGTGTAACGCACGCTGACGGGACTGACCCCTGCTCTGCGGGCTCTTCCTGCACAGCCTGCTTGACCACTGGACTCTTATAGAACTAGGCAAGCGTGAATGGGTTATTGTTTTATTTATTTTTTATTTAAAAACTAAAAGCAAGCTTAACTGTTCCAAATGAACAGACTAAAGGTCGCCCTGATACTACGCAAAAAATCCAATCTTTTGATTGAATGACGCCATTGAATCCAGTACGAGCATCCTTTCCTTGACTTTACAGCACAGTGCCCAGCATGTGAATGTAAAACACAGTTAAATATTAAGTACTGAGCCCAGCACCTTTTTCCAGCTCTTTTAAAAGCCTGGTCTTGAAAAACAATGCCATACTGATGATGGCTTTTGTACCAAAAGAAGGCATGTGTTTTCTTTAATAATTGTATTAAATGTACAGAGGGTCATTTCATTGGGGGATGGAAAGCACCGTGAAATACAGAATTATCCATCAGCATAAATAAAGTGCGTAATTGTTGGCAAGTTTCGTGTTTTCTTTTAGTATCAAAATTCCCGTTTTCAGCTGTGCTCTGGACAGTAATAGCGCTGCGAAGACATGCCAAGCACACGTCATTGTCTTTGTGTAAAATGAGATGCAGGATACGAGCTCTGAAGTGGGATGTGTTTCTAGACAGTGTGTGAAGTGTACTTTCAGACAAGCATCAAGCACATATGTCTTCAGGATACAATCTCATAAGCAATCCCTGAAGGATTAGGGCATCATGCTGTAATGAGGCATCCAGGAGTGTTTACATGCCTTCATTTTATTTATTCTGACAGGAAAGTTGATTGGGAGGTGTGATTGTGAGCCATCACGGTCATTAGAGATCATGTCCTTTGGAATGGGACAATAGTATACACAGCTGAACTGAGACTCTAATAACTTACCTGTAACCACTAAATAAACTGTTCAAAAGAAAAATATGCAACAGCAAATTTGAAAACGGTTCACTTTAGCCTAGTTACTAACATCACACTCACCTTCTTTGATAAATCTGAAATCACAAGTCTGTGTATCAGTAAGTGACTAAAATCTAAATGAACTGGAACCTTACTTTCATTTACATTTTTGCAGTCAGATTTATTTCCCTGCACATTTTAATTGTACATTCAATGACACGCTTTCCCTGTGGGAGCCGCGTGGCGCTTCATTACACATTCTCCACTCCGGTGATGTTCCTGATCCAGGACAGGCTCCTCACAATGTTGGAGTACACTCCAAATCTGCCACTGACTCCACAGCCATCCCCCCAGGAAACGACTGCGGCTAAAAACCAGCGGCCGCTGTGCCGGTTCAGGGTCACCATGGGACCCCCAGAGTCCCCCTGGCATGCATCCTTTCCTCCTGGAAACAGAAAGAGGAAGCTCTCCTGAACCAGTCACTAAATGTCAAGAAATGCCGGCAGGCAGGCAGGCATGCAGACAGGCAGACAGGCAGGCAGGCAGGCAGGCAGTCAAGTAGACATGCAGGCAGGTAGACAGGCAGACATGCAGGCAGGCAGGCAGGCAGACATGCAGACAGGCAGACAGGCAGGAAGGCAGGCAGGCAGGAAGGCAGGCACCAGCAACAGTACATGTTTTTCTAATGCATTACGTGTGATTTATCACAGTGTTCAGAATGCTTTACCAGCAAGGCTTACGGAGGGGAAGTGAGTTGGGGAAGAATATCAGTGTTGCACAGGTCTACCTATAGTTTTTCAGCTAATATGCCCCTGTAGCAGGGCAGGGCCCTGCCTGGAAATAATGTTGTTGTGGGGTGATTTGGTGGTGGTTGGCAGGGATGGGGTTAATTTCCTATCCCTGCCAAAATACATGTGAGAATGTGGCTGGAGCTAATTGAATCATTGATAATTAGGCTCCAGCCACATGCTATAAAAAGAGAAAATCCTTTGTTTGGTGGTGGGAGTTGGTGAGTGAACAGTTTGCTGGTGTGGTGCGGTATTTTGTTAACAGTTCACGGTTCAGTGAAGGCTCTGCCCAGCCTGAAAGTTTTGTTTTTGTTTAACTGTTTTATTTTTGCTCTGTGAGCAGTGTTTTGTTTGACTTTTGATTTTCCTTTTGTTTATTAAAAGCGCAGAAGCGCGTTAACTGCAGTTTCCTTGTCTCTGAGTCTCTTTGCCTGCCGAATACCATCTGGGCCTGCAACGCTACCCTGTCACATATGGTGTCAGAAGTGGGATAGCGCCCCTAGAGACTCAGAGCGGGACTGTAGTTTAAAAAAAAAAAAAAAAAATGGGAAAGAAGCAGCGGCAGAAGCAGCAGCTGGGCTGGTCACAAGCCCCACCGTGCATCTGGCAAGGTGGACGTCTGCCTGACCTGCTTGAGGGGGAGGAGTGGTGTTTTGAAGTTGGTGAGGTCGGGCATGTGTCGCCCGACTACTACCACTCCCCACCTCAGGAAGAAGAGGTGGAACCAGAGCCACAGCCACAGGAAGAGGATGGCTGGGAAGCCCTCCTCCACAGCATGGGCGCACAGTATTGTTGCTGCATCTGTGGGGAGTGGGGTCATTTCCCAGCTAACTGCCCCTCCCACCAGAAGAATGCCTGCTGCCTCTGCATCCACCACTGCCACCAGCAGAAGGGAGGAGCCCCTGCCGCCTCGCAGCCTGAAGGGAGGAGCCCCTGCCGCCTCGCAGCCTGAAGGGGAGGAGCCCCTGCCGCCGCAGCCTGAAGGGGAGGAGCCCCTGCCGCCTCGCAGCCTGAAGGGGAGGAGCCCCTGCCGCCTCGCAGCCTGAAGGGGAGGAGCCCCTGCCGCCTCGCAGCCTGAAGGGGAGGAGCCCCTGCCGCCTCGCAGCCTGAAGGGGAGGAGCCCCTGCCGCCCGCAGCCTGAAGGGGAGGAGCCCCTGCCGCCTCGCAGCCTGAAGGGGAGGAGCCCCTGCCGCCCGCAGCCTGAAGGGGAGGAGCCCCTGCCGCCTTCGCAGCCAGAAGGGGAGGAGCCCCTGCCGCCTCGCAGCCAGAAGGGAGGAGCCCCTGCCGCCTCGCAGCCAGAAGGGGAGGAGCCCCTGCCGCCGCAGCCAGAAGGGGAGGAGCCCCTGCCGCCAAGCAGCCAGAAGGGAGGAGCCCCTGCCGCCTTCGCAGCCAGAAGGGAGGAGCCCCTGCCGCCTTTGCCATCAAGAGGAGAGGAGCAGGAGCTACCTCTGCCTCCAACACCACCATTGGGAGAAGTGGAGCTCCTGCTGCCGCCTTCATGGCCAGGGGCTCCCTCCCGCCGTCTCCATCGCCTGGGGTCTGCTGCTCCGCATCGCCTGGGGTTGCCTGTGTCTCCTTTGATTCTCCTAGGGTCACTGCTGGTCCTGCTTTGCCGCCGTCGCCTCCCGAGGGTCCGCTGCTGCCGCCGCCGCCTCCCGAGGGTCCGCTGCTGCCGCCGCCGCCTCCCGAGGGTCCGCTGCTGCCGCCGCCGCCTCCCGAGGGTCCGCTGCTGCCGCCGCCGCCTCCCGAGGGTCCGCTGCTGCCGCCGCCGCCTCCCGAGGGTCCGCTGCCACCGCTGCCTGGGGTCACTGCAGGCTTCGCTTTGCTTGGGGTCGCTACACTGTGGCCGGAGCTCCATGAAGGGAGCTGCCGGACATGAAGAAAGGGGGATGTGAGGAGACCACCTCCACCACAGCCCCGACCACCACCCCTGTGCCATAGCCCGGCGCCTGGGGTTGGTTCCCTCAACCTGGGCTCCCAGACACCCAGGCTGCATGTCTGGACCTCTGGTCGCTGGGCCTGACTCCCAGGTCGCAGCACCACCAGGCACAGGAGGTCGCCTGGTCTCCTGCTCCGCTCCCCTGGTTGCCCAGACGCCGCTCCACAGTCGCCTGGGCTCGCACCTCTGCCTGGGGCTGCAGCCGACTGCTCGCCTGCCTGCGCTCCTGACTCCCCATCCACTACGCCTGGGTCCCCTGTCGCCAGGTCTCGGTCCCGCCAGGAAGGCACGGGACTATGGACTAACCCTCCCTCAAGGATGGAAGAGGAAGGACAATAGGGGACTTGAGGGAGGGTGGATGGCTTTCAAAGGGGGGAGGTGGCGTGGGGCCATGTGTGCTGCACAAGGGGAAATGTAGCAGGGCAGGGCCCTGCCTGGAAATAATGTTGTTGTGGGGTGATTTGGTGGTGGTTGGCAGGGATGGGGTTAATTTCCTATCCCTGCCAAAATACATGTGAGAATGTGGCTGGAGCTAATTGAATCATTGATAATTAGGCTCCAGCCACATGCTATAAAAAGAGAAAATCCTTTGTTTGGTGGTGGGAGTTGGTGAGTGAACAGTTTGCTGGTGTGGTGCGGTATTTTTGTTAACAGTTCACGGTTCAGTGAAGGCTCTGCCCAGCCTGAAAGTTTTGTTTTTGTTTAACTGTTTTATTTTTGCTCTGTGAGCAGTGTTTTGTTTGACTTTTTGATTTTCCTTTTGTTTATTAAAAAGCGCAGAAGCGCGTTAACTGCAGTTTCCTTGTCTCTGAGTCTCTTTGCCTGCCGAATACCATCTGGGCCTGCAACGCTACCCTGTCACAGCCCCCCACTCAATTACACATAATCAGCCTTGAGGAACCTTTATATTAATACTATTTTGCTAGAAATGTTAGCAAGCATGGCAACAAGAACAGAGGATCATATAGAACATACAAAGAAAGTGACTGTATTGAACAGGTAAGCTATGACATATTGTTCACATTGAGATGATACCAGGTATGCTTCAGAGCACCCATCCAGATGTGCTCCTAGTGTAAAATAACAATCACATAACGTATGAACCTCTGGACTTGCCTTCCTTCTCTCCGGCACATAGCATGTCATCGGTTACCTTCCCATTCAAGCTCTTGTAAGACATTTTACAGAGTTCTTGGTTAGCAATAGGAATCTCGATCTGGAAACCACAAACAGAAAGGATCCAGTTGTTAAGCTTAACATCAAGACTGCAAACTGTGTTTTGGAGTAAAGACCTTTATACATGACCTGACCATGTTCTTTTTTTTTCTCTCTTTAACTTCACTGAATTCCTCATCTGTAGTGCTGGAGATATGACAGAAAGCTGTAAACTAACTCACTCACCTCCATCAGGGAATCTGGGAGCCGACGAAGGAACTGCTTTCCCCACCCACTGACAATCATCATGTCACCTGCAGAGAACAGAGAGCTTCCCTCAATAAGACAGTGCCATCCCGGCTACTGAACATGCACACTGCTGACTGAACCTGGGGGTTTCTCAAAGACTTGCACACCGTACTCTTTTCAATCTATTTGCCCCAAACAACAGACATACATTACGGGCTTACTGATAGGTAAAAAAAGGGATTGATTCATAATATGGGTTTAATTTCATGTGATTCCCAGTTTGCTCTTTGTATTTATGTAGAGAATGTGAGGGCTTGGAGGAAGATGCATTAAAAACAGTATTGCAGCAATGCAGGATATTCCCTGGTGTTCAGCAAAGCCCACAGCCTTGCAGAGAGCTGACTACCAGGCATAAGATATTGAGATACTGGAGAGCAGTCGTTGCTGTGGTACGGTACCTTCGTGCAAGGCAGAGTGCTGGCTTTCATCTGGGAGGCACACTGGAAGCACGTAGTTATTGAAAGTGGCTGGTCTAGAAAGTTGCAGGAGTGCAATATCAAACTCAAATGTGGCTGCTTGATAAGAAGGATGAAGAATGAGCTGCTCAGCTTGAAGTGTCTGCTCTGTGTCATCCTTTCTTTTTGTTCTGTGTTTCCCTGAAAGAAATACAAAAAAAAAAAATTAAAGTATACTGTAGGTGTTATTTTCACTTTGGCTCAGATGAACCAACATTTTCCTTGCCACAGTACTGTACATTCACCGCCTGTGTTCTAAGTCTCTGCCACCAGAGGGGGCTGTCGCATTACTTTTTTTTCTCAATATACAGAAACACAAACCCAAAATGATTTGAAATGACGCGGCGCTGACAGTAACAGGGACGGGGTTTCCTGAGTGCAAGGGGTCAAGAAGACAGTGAGCGGCTGTAACAATCCACTTGTTACCTAAAATATAAATACAAAAAAACATACATTAATAACTAAATACACTCACTCTAACCCACGTACCGGTTTCATTTATATGCTTAAAAAATGAATATTTCTCCTTCAGACACTTCAAATGTTACAATAAGATTGTTGTTGTTGTGTGTGTGTGTGTGTGTGTCTGTGTGTGTGTGTTATATGTTTATCAGAATTTAATCACTCTACAACAAACAAATGATAACAGCCTTTCTGATACATAATTGTTAGTGAATCTGATTTTTCCGCTTTGCCTGGTTTTGTATGCTGTTTCCAGAGTTACGTACCAATCAGCGAGCCTCCACAGAAAGGCTGCCCGTTCCTAGACAGCATGGCGATCCAAGGAGACACCCCTCTGGTTGCAGAATGCCCATTGGCAACCCTCTGCCTCTTAACCCTGCTGAACTGGGGTGCCCCGCACACTGCAACGGGACGGGTGATAATCAGTCATGCTTCACAGACTCTGATCGGCACTACTTGTAGGCAATGTAACACCGAGTGAGTTTGCAAGTTATACAGAACAGCCTGGCCATCACTTAGCACTGCAGCATCAACTCTATCCATTCCTGCACAGTCAGACACTCCCTACTTAGGGTCCTCATTCACAAATAGATAGAGATGTGTAACCGTGTTCATGTGGCCTCAGGGTGTGTGTGTGTGTGTGTGTGTGTGTGTGCTTAATTAGTCCTCCATTCTTTAGAGTACATATTCTTTAAAGAAGAGAGAACAACACAATACCCTGTGAACTGCAGGGTGTTGCAGTATAAAGAAGAGAACTTGAAGGCTTGCTTTTAACTTAAAGTGTATTTAATATCAGTGCAGAAATACAAAACAGGGTATATATTGCCATGCACATGCGTATACAGTATAACATTCATAACAGACAAGGTACAAAAATATATGAAAAGTGCATTTAGATAACTTTAACGTTTTATAAAAGCTTATAAAAGTCTGATACATTCTGGAGAGTAAGATTGTCGAACACCATGCTTCCAAGAGAGACCACCAACCTGAGCTGTGTTTCTACAGCAATACAAAGGAAAGTACACCGTGGCTATGGAGACAGCAAACTACACTTGAAGTTTCGCATGGATAGACAAACCCAGTGGCATGCAGTATGTGAGTGAGAAAACTGAGCATTACCCTTATAAAATGTTCTCATTTCCCAAAAAGTGGTCTGTCCAGGTAATTAAAAGTGCAGTACTAATTCATTTCCAGGCCAGCATGTTAATTTTGGGTGGTACTGCACCTGTTTACATGGAGTCCGTCCAAGTACTGGTGAGGTCCATTTAGCCAAGTGTAACAAGCACTGCAATGAGAGCGGATACTGTGCAGGTAATGCCATGGTGATGTTAATCTTGAAGGGAATCTGTCCAGCTTTGTTTCATTCAGGTGCTGAAGAACATCCTGCCAGCAATGTGGGGGTCGACTGCTCAATAAGTCAAATCCTGCAAGTGAGCGTTACTAATGAATTTAAATGAGAATCAAATGCAAGACAGACATGGGCTATTGCCTCTCTGTACTGAATGGATTACCAGCACAAGAAGTTACACCTAGTAAAGTGATGCTTAAGGATCTGGGTGGAGATATTATGCTTGCCCTTTGGCTCAAGGCTCCAGTTTATTTTCCAGCCACTCTGTGTATTTGGACACCTTAGTGTAAACTCCATAGACTCGCTGGCTACCGCACTCTTCAGGCCCACCCCAGGAAACCAGCCCCTGGGCCACCCATCTCTTAGACTGGGGGTCCTCCATCACAAAGGCTCCTCCGCTGTCTCCCAGACACGTGTCCTTCCCACCTTCGTAGAAGCCTGCGCAGAACATGTTGTCTGTGATGTTGTAGTTCCCGGACCTCGACTTGTAGCTCGTTTTGCACTCTGAGTGAAGGACCACCGGGAGCTTGACGTACTGAAGGACGTCGGACACCATCCCCAGGTCTGAACTCACTGCGTTGTCCATGGAGACGTTGGGATTGGAGATGCCCCACCCAGCCACCAAGCCCAGGGTGTGGGGTTCAGGATCAGTCGAGTCCTGCCCGACCGATGGCAGACACACTGGCATCACCCAGGGGTTCATGGAGACCTTCTCCTTCAGCTTGACCAGGGCGATGTCGTTGTTGTAGTTCCAGGGGTCGAAGTCCTCGTGCAGGATGATCTTCTCCGCCGTGAGGTTCACGGCGCCCCTCTTGTTGCGCACGTCGTGGAGCCCCAGGTAGACGGTGACGTGCTCCTTGGACACGGGGACGACCGTGCTGTCCCGCCGCTGCGATCGCAGGACGTGGGCCGCGGTCAGCACCCAGGACTCGGAGAGGAGGGCCCCGCTGCCGAACCACTTGTCCTCGGGAACTCGTGACAGGTCCTCCACCATGATGAGGGCCTGCCAGGGGAAGAAACCCAGCTCTGCATTCCTCCCACCCACTATCCTCTTCAGCAAGGCCGGCAGCGGCTTCACAGGCTGCCCACACGCTGGAAGAATGCAAAGAACAAGTTCAGTGCATCCCAAACACTCCGCGAATACATCTTTAAAAAAAAAAAATCCTGACAAGCTTTGTAGATTATGCAATTTTGGGAAGTGCAATTTTATTATAGCCTTTCCCAAACAGGCTGGAATAGGGAACCTTGGAATTCCTAGGTTGACTGCTACAGCAAGTCCCAGCACCAAAACAAACAGCGAGTATCATTCCTGATGGAAATGCCGTCGTCCGTTTAAATGAGTGAAGGGACTGGTTTGGTTAAGCCATTGTGAAACTTTAGTGCACTAGAGACCAAGCAAAAGAAAGCATGACCGGTACATTTCAAACTATTTCAAGAAAACCACTGAAAAAAATACCCCAAGGGTTTAAAACGCTCTGGTATAATCTACCAGCACCGAGGTAATGATGAGAGCACAGGTCTACCGTGCATTGCACCATTGCTCTTAAAACAGAAATACCTTCAAAAGTAGTCGACCCACTGCCTCCCACAGAGATCAACAAACACCCAGCACATTGCCCCTAGTGTGCCAGCTAGGGAGTAAAGGAAGCCGCTAGGAAGAGGTCTTCAGTGTCTTCCAAGAGCTGTCCAGAGGAGCTCAGAGTTTGTGGACATGCAAGATTAGCAGGGCAGTTAATGCAAGATTAGCAGAGACAACGGCATCCCTTAAACCAAGCAAACCAAGAAAACCAGTCTGTAATACTGGAATCACCAAACTGGGCTTGCTTAAACAGGAAGCTCAATGCAACTTGCAAAGCTTGATGATATTTAAACAGATCACATTAGTAAGATAGAATGCTGACGCAATTCGTTCCACCCATTCCAATTCCACACACTGCACTGTACATAGACACATGGTTGATTAGTGATCCTTAGTGGTTGTCTGAATATATACTGCAGTCCCAGGTGAGTGCTGGCAGCCTAAAGAAGTATAACCTGTGTAATATTCGGTACATGTCA
Organism: Acipenser oxyrinchus oxyrinchus; assembly: GCA_030684275.1. Taxonomy (NCBI): domain Eukaryota; kingdom Metazoa; phylum Chordata; class Actinopteri; order Acipenseriformes; family Acipenseridae; genus Acipenser; species Acipenser oxyrinchus. The sequence goes on from CM060262.1 coordinate 1,656,026, forward strand.
TATGTTTTTCTTACCTGCCATGCAAGAAGGTCGTTTGGAGCCGAGTTCTTCGTTCATCCAGAGCCCTTTCTCTCCACAAATATATGTACCTAGAAAAAAAGTGTATTACTGTAGTATGCTGCACATGATCAAGACCAGTCTGAAGTAAATGTCCTCAATTTTGCAGTTATTATTATTATTATTTGTTTATTTAGCAGACGCCTTTATCCAAGGCGACTTACAGAGACTAGGGCGTGTGAACTATGCATCAGCTGCAGAGTCACTTACAATTACGTCTCACCCGAAAGACGGAGCACAAGGAGGTTAAGTGACTTGCTCAGGGTCACACAATGAGTCAGTGGCTGAGGTGGGATTTGAACCGGGGACCTCCTGGTTCCAAGCCCTTTTCTTTAACCACTGGACCACACAGCCTCCTCCAGTTTTGACAAAACAGTTAATGCACAGTGTGGGTGGTTTCACTATTAAGTGTATACTATTGATACAGGGTGCTCCATTAATCAGGCATCATAGGCGGAATTGTTAATGTTGGCTGTCTCTGTATTTCGTTCAGGTGTGAAATGTTTGCAGGTGCGCTGTGTGGCCATTTGATTTAACAGAGCATCCTAATCAGCATAATATATGATATTGCTTATGATGCTCAGCTTTCAGTTTTGAGAAAATACAACACAAATACTTTCACGTCTTTAGCTTACAAGTAAATACAGCTTGCAGGGAGAATGACAGCTGTCCCATCGATTGATAACAGGGTACTTACTGCTGTTAATTGCAGGGTACATGTGATAGCGAGGCCCCTGGCAGGAATACTGAATGCTGGAGCCAAAGATGGTGCGATTGTCCCTGCTGTCATAGGAGACCGATCCATGCTCCAACTCCACTGGAGCTCCACAGTCAACAACTGCAGTAATACAGGAAATTACATCAGAGACAAAGCCATGCCACCAGCTAATCTCCAGACAGACCCAACTCATAGGCACAGAGTGGAGACTCATGCATTAGCTACAGTTCAGATTCAATGATGTTACTTAATTAATCAGTAAAGAGCTAAATGATATGCTCTGTGTCACCGATGTATACATTAAGGATGTACTGTACATCATGGTTAGGTTGTGTTGTTCTTTGCAACACAGTTCTAGTAATAACATGGAAATTGAGTGATTGGATTGATGCCTTTTGTAAGGATGTTAAGGATTCGGGTACAGACTTTATTTAAATACAAACCATGCCTGTTCATGATTGTTCTACACAAATGTGAAGAGTAACATCACATGAAAACAGTGACACCTAGTGAAGAATCTATCTATCTATCTATCTATCTATCTATCTAGCTATCTATCTATCTATCTAGCTATCTAGATATCTATCTAGCTATCTATCTAGCTAGCTATCTATCTATCTATCTAGCTATCTATCTATCTATCTATCTGTCTATCTATCATACAGTGAACACCCAATGGTGAAAAACATGCAGACCCGAGTCAAGACAGTTTTGACAAATCGTCTTTATTATTTGATTGGTATCTGCAAGATGAGAAAGTGCAAACTGATCAACAATAATGTAGAAAAGAAAAAGGCAGAGTACAGACACAGAACACAGATTAACAAAAAGGAAAAGAACATTTTGCTGTGGTCAGATTGCTGCATGAACAGGTCACTGAGACACACAGTATCATTCTGGGGTGCAGTCCTATTCTGCAACTCAGTTGAGTCGGGTATTTCTGCTCATGCTTTCTTCAGTGTTATATTTCTAAGACGTTATGAGACAAGTAGACGCAGTGGGGTTAACCTCAAAACCAAAGGAAAAAAACAGGGCAAATGTGTCCATTTCCTAAAACGTTTTGCAGCTGGACTATGTTTCTCTGAGTTGTACAATACTTTTGTCTGTGTTGCTTTCTATGATGTGCTGTGATGGCCTAGTTTCCCTGTCCCTGCTATGATCAGGCTTTCATTGATTATGTCCCGATGTCTACAACCTGGCTTTGTAATCCTTGATGCTTGAGGGAAATGCTTTAATTCTAAGTTCTACTTAAACGTAATACTATTGACCAAATACATGTTAGTAAAGTTCTGTGTGTAAAAGGCGACTTGACCATGTGCTGTGGATCAAGTCATATGGTTCCACATTCACCTGGTTAGTGATAAATTAGTTCTAAGATGAGCATACAAACTAATCAAAGAGACAACATGATCATACCAGTTATCAGCCGTCCTGTTGTATTTGGAATCTGTTAACTGGATCCTTTCATGTCACCCAAGTTTGATGAAACATACGATTTCCAAAATGCTAAACATTCAGAGCTGCACTATAACTTAATTAACTTCCAATAGCTGCTGTAACTTATATCTGCTTAGAAACAGAGCTGTTTAGGATTTGTTGCTACAGTATCTATATGGTATTTAAGTGCTCTAAGGTGTCCTACGGCTTGAGTGAATGCAGCACAAAGAGCTCCTCTATTTTGTTTTAACTGCATGTAGTTAGAGAATCATTAAGAATCAGTGCTACTGTACTCATTCTTTGAAAAGAATCCTTCCAGACTTGGCCAGGACTTTTTTTGTATCTAATCAAGATAAAATGCTTTTGGTAAACTGTCGTTTGCTGAATATTTTTCCATGTTACTGTTATTGTTACTCATGACATCTCTTTCCTGTCTCCTGCTTTTATTCCTACACCAGTGAGTGGTTCATGAGGATGCTCGGCACAGATCTTCTAGTCTTCCTTAATTCCTTTTCTGTAAAGCAGCAAAAGAGAGAAAAAAGACAGAAAGCAGAGAGACTGAGTTTATAAGCAGAAGAAAGAATTGCAAAGAGTGGTTAGTAGTCAATTTCACAAAGAGGCAGCTGTGATGACTCATTCTCAAATCGGATGCCTCCCAAGAATTGATTAACAATGATGACATGAAGACAATCCTACTGTAACAAACTCTGGTGGCGTCAGTGTTAAATGAAAAAAACGCTTCAATGTGCCACTGTAAACTCTAAACCTGAAGCTTGCTCTCAACACAGTTTCTTCTGTTCCCTGCCTGATGGAAAACAGCAGTTAATTAGACTGTCTGGGAGTCGTGCATACTGTATGAACCATGTCAACAAATGCAGCATCCTGGAGAAACTGCATCCAAGGATTCTCTGACTGTCCCGGGACCTAAGAAACACCCTGTACCAATCCATGCATCAAACACACAGTTCACGCCATTCACTCCTCCTGTTTTCATTTGATAAGCGGTGCAATGACAGTCTATAATGTAGCACGTTCGGTTTCTTACTTTTACAAACGGGGACACTGCTGCTCCAGGTGCCCTCTTTTCGACATTCGATCTGATAGCGCTCGGCCTCTATATCATCCTGAGAACAATCAAGGCATCTGCTCAGCTGTTTGCAACACCACACACAGGCCCCAGCAGTGTGCTCTGTGAACAGGTACGGTCAGGATGGACTGCCCACCTGCACATCCTGCATCAAAGCTCATTTTAACACATCACACGCTGGGCATCATGAATCATGAATGCATGCACAACCTGCACTTCACAGGTCCTGAACTGCCTATTGCTGAAATCTCTTTGTAATCTCCTCAACCTTCATTTAAAGCCCAATGCGAGTGAACAATTCTACATTCCAATTGGGTGGAAAGGAGGTCTCTTTAAAAAGTCTGCTTAACAATTAAACAGTAAAAATAATAATAAAAAGGATTGACAATTGATGAGCTGTTATAAAGAATTGAATGTAGAATGTAGTGGCTGTCGTTGCTTGCAATATATTTATTAACATATTAATATTTAAAATGTCTGTATGCTTCAAATTTAATAGTTCTTATTTTTAATAGTGTTTGCCACCCACCACAGGAAAAAAAAAACAAGCACAGAAGTTACAGCAAAGGTACACTATTACCTTCAGCACGTTGTACCCGGTGTCACAGGTGATGAGGACCTGGTCTTTAAAGGAATACTGCGCCAGGACTGGCTCAATCTTGCCATTCTCTGGGGGCTGCGGGACAGGACATGGGTTCCCTTTTGGGAAACACAAATACATACAGAGAGAGAGAGAGAGAGAGAGAGAGAGAGAGAGAGAGAGAGAGAGAGAGAGAGAGATGCTGTAAACTTTGATTCTGTAAACACTGAAGACTGGTCTTTACTCCATTTGCAATTATTTATTTATTTATTTATTTATTTATTCTAGTGCTTACCCACAGCGGTGTAGGATAACTTCCACCCTCTGCTCTCGCCAGAGTTGTCGCTGTGGAACAGGATCTGTACGCTGTTACTCCCCGTCTCGATTCGACCGGGAGACCTCTCACCACACAGAGGCCCGAACTCCTTCCTCCCAGCCTTGATCTGTTACCAGGCAACACGGTAATATACATTTAACAGCTGTGTTTGTTGGACAACAGCTAAACCTTTTCAGCCTAACGTGATAAAACAAAAAAGCCTCAGTCAGTTTAAGTGCTTTAATCCCGGATTTATCAGCATGCTAATCGTAGTCTTCTGAACTTGTACTTCGCTCGAGCTGCTGTTGACTGAACAGACGCGGTAACATTGAGCTAATACGAATTCCATGGATTGTTACCTTTTTTTTTTAAAAATCAAAATAAGCTTATCCAAACTTAGCAGTGAAATCACAAGACAGAACTTCGTTCTGGTAAAAGACCTGAAAAAGAAGAAACAAACTGACCCTACCATCTCTGAGATTGTCTGTTCCACTATTCAAGGGTTAATACTGCATGGTAATGCTGTGGTCTACTGTGGAACATAATGTTTGGAAGACTTGGCAGAAACATCCATATTCGGTTGCCAAGGTTACTAGGAAATGGAGAACCTCAAGCAACAGACATTAATTATTTTCAGACACTGTAACTTTTACATTACTACTGAATTATGTTGTAAACCTCATTCTCATTGGCTTTAAAACCAATTGAAACTGTCCCCAGTGTTTTCACAGCCTACCCTGGCCCTGTGAATTCAAAGGGTTCAGAGAAATGTTGATTTCAAAGGTGGATATCCGCTATTGGTGCTGGGACAAATGTTTCAATATTCGATCAAACGCTGCTGTTAATGTATTTGTAGTACAAATGGCTGTGTTCATATTTATTCATATCACAGAATTTCTGAACGACTCTATTGCAAATATATCATGCATTGGAAAGTAATGCATGGATGAGGTTTGGAATAAATAACACACGTTTTTCTTTTGTTTGTTTAATTGGTGATCTGATTGGGTACTGGGTTTATTTTAATCCTGTGAGATATATTTATATTTTCTTACTATGGTACAAATGGCAGTTTTCTTTTCCAGCTAACTAAAAACTAAAGAATATCTGAATATTGATGTAATTGTTGGAGGACTATTCGCCATGTTGGTCCCTGCACTATACCCCTCTGTCAGCTGTTCAGCAGACACACAGTTCACTTCACTGCTGTTATGAAAATCATAATGAACCTTCTTCTGCTGCTTACCTTTAGGTAGTCGTAAGGACAGGTGACCTCGGGGTGGTCTTCAATGTCGAAGCTGTCATCGAACTCCAGGCTGATCACAAAGCCCTCCTGCAGCTCAATCCTGTACAGGCAGTCAGAGCTCTTGGGGTAGGGGTTTGGGAAGTCAGAGCTGGTGATCACACCCGTCCTCTCAATGAACAGGTTGTCGCTGCACTCCACTAAAGGAATCAAATAACCACCACGTAAACACCTGTTCATCATTCACCTTCAACCTTTTCAGGACACTGGTCTTCCCTAATGTACCAATGGCGAGAGCTCGCAATGAAAATGGATATGGAATGGTTAGCAATAAAAAATGGATATGTCAAAAAAGGTCGCAGATATGGCCATTGGTAAAACAATGTGGCACCAATATTGGAACCTTATGAGAATCATAGAATACAGTTGTGTACCAAATGATAATTTGCAATGTCTGTCAGGAACCTGCAGATGTAACAGAGTGGATGCTGGGCGCAGACCGGCGACGCGCACCATAGCGGCGTCTTAACCACAATGCAAAAGATCCGGGCTCGTCTGCATTCGTGGTTTTAGAGCTTTTATCCTCCTCTCATCTCACCGACAGGGGACAGAATCCGTAAAGGCAGTATCACACAACACTGCCCGTTACACAGAGTTACACACTAACTCATTAGAAGTCTCTCAAACTTGTGCTCATAAGACAAGGTGATTATTGTGCAGATGTTGTGCCTATTTCCTGACATCTTGTTCTCATTACAAACAATGGGGTGACTAGCTGCAAGACGCATTTGGTTTTACTAAATCCAAAACAGGAAAATACTGTATGTGCATGTTTCACAGGCTAGACTTCATCTCATGTGTTCAAAAAGGGATAACCATCCAAAATGTCAATTAGAACTTTATGACAGGATAAATCAACTGTTTATTTAAAAAAAAAAAAACGATTTTTGATGTGGGTGTGCTAATAAAGATAATGAAAAACATGAAAGTTTGTCAAAGCTGTATGTGAGTGTGGCTAACGCTAAGACAAATTGATCATGTATGATAAAAAGCTGTAAAATATCCTGCAATTAAATGTGCTGATTAAAATATCCTGGAAAGCTGCAGTTTTTTTTTTTATTTAATTCAAAATGTTTTGATCCATTTGGAGCGTCTCATATTAAAGTTGAAAGTGGACCACATTGCTTGAAGTAAGTAGTGTGTGGTATGAGAAATGCATGCAGTGTCTTTCTTACACTTTATTTCACATTTTCTAAATGTTAATCTTTACTCTAAACATCAATAAATTGTCCAAAAACAACCCAATCACACTTTCTTTGCCAGTAATCATTGCAGATGTAAGCTTATATCTACAATGCTGTTTTTATATGTGCTGTATATGCAGCCATTTCATCTGTGCAACCTTGTGCAACCATGTGCTAACCCATGCTGCTCTTACCACCACTGCAGATCATTTAAAAACCTGCTACTCACATGTGACTGCACCACATCACTTCCCTTGCATGGGGAGGACTGGGAATGGAAAACAAAATACATTTATCACCCCTCCAATTCCGAAGAGGGGGTGGGTTGCACACGTTCAGCTGTTTGCTTGCTGCCTTTTCCTAATGATTTCAATGATTTCAGAATATATGCAGGGTTCAGGGCTGCTGGTTAGTACAGATGCATGGAAGACTTCCACAGAAAAGCAGACACTGTGTATGTTGGTGGCTCCTTTAGAGGCCAATTTAAACTTTGAAATGACTTGAAAGCTATAAAATGAACCTTCTTAAAGGTACTTTATTAACTGTAGAGGATAACAGGAGGATAACACATGCTTAAAAGGACTGTCCCCCAATGGTATGTATGGGGGCAAGCCGATTCGAGAATGAGTTCACAAGGCAGCTCACAGCAGCTAAAGCCTAACATGTACAAACCTCGGCAGGTCCTGTTGTCAGAGTGCAGGATGTATCCGAATCTGCAGGAGCAGTAGTATCCGCCAATGTAATTGTGGCAGTAATGGTCACAGGCCAGCTCTTCATCGTTTCTCTCTGTACATTCATCCACGTCTAGGAAAAGAGAAACAATGGCTGTCAAAACGACATACATCGGCAGAAATTCACTGCCATTTAAAACTATTTTTCTAAAATGTTTAATTGAACTAATTAAATCTGTGTCAAGTATTTACCTGTAAAAGGCTGAAATGAATCTTCTCCTAGCGGCTGATGAGCAAATGATACTGACATCGGAGTAAGACCAGTACTTACCTCTCGACTGCAGAGCTTGCTGGGTAGTTGAATGGAGAGGCATTCGTCTTTGAACTGTATGGTTTGCGGTTCGCATCCGGGCTGAGATGCCAATTCATTACAAAGTATTATGTAAGACGTCATTCACACTGGGTTCGTTTGAAACGGTCTCAATGCGGTTCGTTTGCTTTGAAACAATGCATCCATGTACTAGCTGTTCACAATGTCCTTGTGTATAAACGAACCAAGTTCGTTTGGATGCAAACTGGAGTTTGTTTTCTTGGTTCACGTCCGTGTTTTCTTGAATAATCAATCAAACATTGAATAATCAATCAAACTTGGTGCCTTTCTTATGAGAAATGGACTGGATATTTACACTGGATGTTTTATCAAGTTCTGTCAGAATTTTTTTTGATGTCTGACCAAATTTCAAAAAGTGCCCTTGTTTCTTCTACTGTCAATATCGTCCCCCTAAACACACCTGTTTGATAACTACAATCGAATCTTCCGGTGGAAGTCAACACCCGGTTTGTTTCCTGTCTGCTAACGAACTGAGTCGCTCTGCGGTTCACATTTGTGTTTATCAAGCGAACCGAACTCGATGCGCTGGCTAAATGGACTGAGACCACCTCAAGTGGTCTCAGTTCGGTTCGGTTCACACTGTTCTCCAATTGAACCGTACGGAAAAAAGCCCCAGTGTGAACAGGCCCTAAATCAAACATCTCCACTTTACCTGGTGTGGAATTGCCCCATAGGGACCATAACTGGACCACCCTGTAGTAACAGCTGACCTCAAGAGATCTTCAAGTTCTCACATCTGTATGTTATGAGTGTTTGTTTTCTATATAGGGTTCCGCCCCCTTCAGAAAGCTGTGTCACGTGCTTCCTTACCCACTGCAGTGTAGTGAGCCTCAAAGCCAGTGAAGCGCTCCTCGTTAGAGAAGTCCGACCTGAACGAGACGCTCAGCGAGTTTTCCGGGGACATGATGACCTGCTCCCCCGGGATCTGCTCCGTGTCTGTGTTCTCCCGTCCGCAGAAAGTCACCAGCAACTCTTGCTCTGCTTCGATCTACAAGGCAAAACGCCCTTTTGTGTTAAGAGTGCAGACGAGATAAGCAACTGTGGGGCACTTAACCATTCTGACACCTCGGTTCATTCCTCATGTCAATCAAGCTGTCCAGCAAAGTGAATTGTATCAATATGTGTACCTCCAATGTTATTAAAGATACCCACATACATTATTATAGCATTTTCTAAAAATACAAAGAAAACTACTTGATGAACTTGACCACACAGGTTACATTACTAATGAATAAAGTGCTTTAAATACCCCCATCCCCTCTTCAATCACACTCTATTCTTTCACTCAGATCTTTAGCCTGAATGTTAAAGGATTGGATTGGCACAGAAGTTTTAAATAGGCACCACCATCCTTGAAATGCCAGCCAACTAACAGGCAATATTCAATGACAGTCAAGGGTCACCTATAAACTGTCAAATACCGAAAGTTAAATGTGGTCCCTCTCATCTGTAACTGTACAGTACCAGTAACTCCAAACTAATCTTAATGTTGCCTGGTGGTCCTAGCATAAGGCAAACCCGCTCCCCCACCAACAGATGCACACAATTACAAAGACACACCGTTAATTCATAAAACATGAAGCAATAAGCACTAAGCTGTTGTCATTTATATCTGGTATTAAAAGCAACATGCTGCGGCTTGCCCAACAGGAAGACGCCCAATAAGATGAATGAACTTGTAATGCCTCTGCTCTTTCAAACCCTGTTTTAAATGCTGTGTGTTTTCACACATGTTCTGCAGATGGCTATTTTATCTTGCTCCAGAGCCGCGTGTTTACTTTGACTGTCAGTACATGTCACTGACCCCCTGGGTAAGTTTCATGCAGTCCGATGCTGATGTGCTAGGGGTGGCCTGCAGCATTTGAAAAGGGATTTTCAGAAAGTGCAACAGTTACTGTACCTCTTTATAGTCTACATAATTCCATACGTTTAGTCTGATGAAGGGCACCTGCTTTTAATAACTCAGAACTCCTTTATCCTGGCCAGAATATCACCTGCAATTCATTACAGCAAGTCCCAGTTGTGCCAAAGTCCCAATCGTGCCTCAAGGAACTATGGTTTTTGGGAACCAAGCACATTAACAAAGGATGGGTATCTGTCTGATTTAGTGACTGGGCTGTTACAGTGTATGTCTGCAAGGGAAGGCACTGGGAGCCACAGAGTGATTGAATGCTGAGCCAGACTGGGTGACTCTGGCATCTGTCTTAGTGATTGTTTAGCTCCCACTTTAACATTCACAGTTTAACATTCATAGATAGTACTTGCGCCACCGCCACTAGAGGTCTAACTGGATGAGATGAGAGTAAAAATAAGTGCTGAATTGTAACCAAATCGATGCAGCTTGTTTCTCAAAGCAGCCTTCAAAGATCAAGTGTTTCTGGGTGTGATGATGACTCGTCTATCTGATTCCAGAAGAGGGTTAAACTTCCAAAGTTAAAAGTGATACGCATGATTCGGAAGCATCCCAGCCCAGTTCCACACGCTGCTACACACACTTGCTGAAGGCTGAGCGTGTCAGTGACTTCTCAATTAACATCTTCAAATGCTTCGGGCAGATGATTGCTGCATCAATGCTTCTGGAATGAAGTGATCGCGTTTCTCCGTCCTGGGATCGCAGCTTTTTTAATTTCTCCCCTGACTAGCGTTACACTGGCAGGCGGCCCGAGTTAGTGCTCTTTGTGTTTCACAGCTGCGGTTTTGGATTAATCCATGCTGCCATTCTGCAAGGCTATTTGAATATGAATATCCACCAGGGATGGAATATGAATATCCACCACGGAATGCTTTGTATTAATGTGTCCAGTGCTGCGGTATGTCATGTGGAATGAATGCTATTAACTACACCATAGCTATGGCCACTTACATAAAACCTCAGCCTCCTGCAAGGTTAAGACATTGGTCTGTCAGATGAATAAAGAAATACATTGGGCAGCCTTTATCTGCACTATAAAAGTCAGCACAGCAGCTATCGTTTTGCATGTTCTAAAACTCTCTTCAGTAAACTTACATACTATAATAAATAAATAAGATACACATTCCTCAACAGAAGAATCATGGAACATACAGGATAAAGAATGTTTGTTATTTTTTTCTGTACTGACCTTAGCATACATGTACTGTAATTGTAATATAACAGTTAAGTTGGAGGGGTTAAGTTATCCAGCATATCCTACACAGTTGTGCTAATGACTGCTGAGAAGTGTATAATCACCTTGGGAACCAGAGCTACCCGCCCTTTATACCAAACAGCCAGACCACTGAATGTGAAGGGTTGTATTCCTCCTGTGTGTACCTGTGCTGCATCATGCTTTCACTGCGCTTCACTGTAAGTATTCCACACCACACTTTGCTACGCTGTTTACCATGATCAAGCTAAATCCCCAATGCCTGGCTGATGGCAAGTCCCGGAGATTAACTTTGTTAACAAACTAAAGCAATAATCAATAAACAAAGCAATATTCACAAGGGTGTTTTAGCAATAAAGCAGGATACCCACAGAGCTGTGAGCAAGCTACACAATGAGGAGAGCTACCACATCCAGCTACACAATGAGGAGAGCTACCACATCCAGCTACACAATGAGGAGAGCTACCACATCCAGCTACACAATGAGGAGAGCTACCACATCCAGCTACACAATGAGGAGAGCTACCACATCCAGCTACACAATGAGGAGACCAACCACATCCAGCTACACAATGAGGAGACCTACCACATCCAGCTACACAATGAGAAGAGCTACCACATCCAGCTACACAGTGAGGAGAGCTACCACATCCAGCTACACAAAGTGTTACAACATTCCCCCACTTCGCAACCTGCACTAGCTTTGCTTGTGAAAACAGTGGCCATGCTGACCTTGGCAGGCAAAGACATGGCCAACATGTTTCACTGTGTGTTTACTGGCCTGTCCTGTCCTAAAGTAAATGATCAACAGAGAGTATACAAGCCTGGGGTCTCCAGTTCATGCTACCCTGTGTTTCTGACCCTTCTGTTTATATATCTGGAAGCTGGAGGAACACACAGTGATCAAGCTACCAGCTGAGAAGCTGCTTTACAGGAATGAGAGCCAGCTCCTGTTCAGTTTCACAGCAATGTGCAGTGCTGGCTATCTAGCTGTGACCCTTCTAAATGAACCCTGATACAAGCATGGCCTCTGCGCTATCTGGCTAATCAAGATGGACGACAGACTGCATTTGTATCAGTGCATAGCTTTGTCATAAAGTCTTGTTAAGTCTGCCATTGCATGACATGCTTATATATTTAAGTCAAAATGCAACTTGCTGCACTTTTTGCAAAAGGAAAATCAAACTGTTAGCAGGAATGCCTTGATACATATCAGTTGGGTTCCAAGTGCTTCTGTTGCTTGCTGTAAAACCCAGTATTCTCAGGAAGTGTAATCTGTACTGTATATTGGATTTATTTAATTTATTTCACAGGACATTTCACTTTTTTTCTTACCTTTACATAGTCGTATTCACAGAGGTAGGACGGCTCCAGGTCAAAATGCATAAAATAAAGTTTGATTTTAAATCCTTCCGGGACTGTAATATTCCAGGAAACCTCAGAGTTCTTGGGATAGGAATCTGGAAATCTGGGAGACTGGATGGAGCCATACATCTCAGTTAATTCAACAGCTCCAGATTGGGGCATGAAGATATACAGGGCAAGCAAGATGAGAGATCTGAGGGGAAAAGAGTAGAACTGAAACTGCTGTAAGTGCAGTGCAAGATCGGGGTCTCACATCTCATGCCATGGGGTGAGGTTAAGTTAAGTCTCATTCCACAAGGCCTCCCGGGGATGAGGCTAGGGAATTGGCCCACCGTGACATCTATATCCCTGAGGATTAAAAAAGCTTCCTTATAATTGTGAAGCGTATTTGTGATTCCCACAACAATAAAAGCATCAGTACAGTCCTCTCAATTGGATACATTCAGTTTAAGCAACATAAACATCCTATGCGTATTTATGCATGGTTACATTGTGTGTTCATTTTAAAACTAACAAACTTTAAAACTAACAAAGAATTACAAATCCTGATGATAACCTTGACTAGAGGGAAATAAAATATGACCTGCCCAAAAAAGAATACTAATTATAAAGTAATCATTAATTATATTAAATTGTGAAACTTGTTACTTTTCAGGTAAACTAAAAATTTTTGTACACACTTTTTTAAACCTCACATTGAGCAATTAGCACAACCATTACAATCCATTTAATCAAGGATGGTATTATTATTATTATTATTATTATTATTATTATTATTATTATTATTATTATTATACAGAACTCAATAATTTAGAACGTGTTTACAATGCGTTCCACAATGAAGAATGTATTAGCGCGGCCCTGCAAGTGAAGCTTCTGGAAACTGCAAAAACAAGGATTCGAGACAGTCTACCAAACTTTCATTAAAAACATACATAATAATCGATTTCGGCAAACTCTTTTTTAAAATTGTATTTCTCGATGAGACAGACAGCAATAAATACTAACCTCATTGTTTCTGTGTGCTATTATGCTGGCGTCTCTTGTCTCCAAGTGCGATACAGCTTGAGTGAGTTCGTTGCTGTACAAGATCTGTACACGGACTTGCATTCCTAATCACGTCACATTCGCAATGTTTACCCAAGAGCACTTTGCTGCAGAACACTAAAAAAAAAAATTTTTAAAAAGCAACCAGTCCTGCCTTGCTATGTTCTAGTATTTAACACAGCACCAGCTCTTATCGATAGACATTTTATATGAACTTAAACATGTTCCAATCACCGCTTATTTATGAGTTACATTATTTATTCGTGGATTTGTTTAATTGATTATGTAATTACGTATTTGTTTATTTATTTGTTTCTTTTGAAGTTTTCCCATGCATTTCCCGTGGTTAAACTAATGCATTTACCATAGTTTACGATGGTTTGCCATGTTTATATTCATATGATTTACTGTACCTTGTGCTTTACCATGCTTTCACTATGAGAGACTTTATAAAGGACGCAAATAAACTGTGATTTATATATCTATTTGCACACACACACACATACGCACGCACGCACACACGCCTATATAATGTATACGTACAGTATACGGACATTTTTCAGCATCATTTTGGCAAGACTAGTCTGGAGCTCACTATCTGAGACGTCACGACGCGCCTCCTGCCAAGAATACTAAATGGCCGAGGTGTTGTGCGCGCAGCAGCTTATAGAAATGCAGTAGTTTGAGCAGAGTAGCACAGAAGTGTTCAGACGAGAAAACGGGGTTAGTGAGACACTCACGCACACAGGGCTGAGCACTGTCCGCAATCGGGTATTGAAGCTACACATGCTGCTGCTGGCTTTTTAAAGCCGGTGCACAGGATGTTCCAGCAGCTACAGCAAGTGCACGATATTTCTGAGCTGTTAAATCCATCCGCAATATGCCTGGTGGTGCAGCACTGTGCATCAAGTGAGTTTGTTTGGTGGCCTTTAATAAATGGGCTTTCTGGCAGATGTCACTACCGGTTTATGCTGGCACTAAGGCAGCTGATTTTGCTGCTGCCAGTAGCTGCACAAAACAGTTTCTTGATATAGCTGAGCCTTTCTCTAAACCTGAGGACAATGCAATGTAAATATGTCCCTTTCTTCGGCTCTGGTGTTACATCATTGAGGGAGTTTCTTACTGGCAGTAGAATCTGCACTGGTAATAGGAAACGCCAGAAGCCTGCTCCCATTATTTATACATCTTTATAAACCCTCAGCTGTTTTGTAGTACAAACACACAGAACAGACAACATTATCTTTAAAACAGCCTCACTGAAAAACAGAGACATTGAAGATATTATTATTATTATTATTATTATTATTATTATTATTATTATTATTATTATTATTATTATTATTATTATTATTATATAACCAACAGCAGCATTTCATCATCCTCAACAATAGGTCTCTTGTGCCGTTGTGTGTGACTGTGACCGGGCACTCAGCACAGACACCAGACTGCCCCCTGCTGTTCAGTGATCAGCAAGACAATGGAACACCTGCTGCCCCCAGCCCTGCTTATACACTGCTTAAAATAATAGCACAGCGGGAGGGTCCGGCACCCAGCCCCACACAGACACGCTTCTTCCAAATGGGAAAAGAATATCTAGAACCTAGAACCAGGCTTCGTTTTGATAAGCGTACAACAGCTCGCTGTATTTGTGTTTCAGCAAAAGAAAAAGAAAGAAGAAAGAATGATGACTTTATATAAATCAGCTGTGAACTACTGTACAGTGTGTATATCCTTACATGTGTGACTTCTCATAAGGAAGACACTGATTCCATTAGCTATAAGTAGACTGAAAACTGTTTGCTTTCATTTCAGACTTTTAATTGACTGCAATTATATGTATTTTTGTTTACGACTGTAACTGTCTGCTAAGAAATTAATATATATATATATATATATATATATATATATATATATATATATATATATATATATATATATATATATATATATATATATATCTGAGCAGGATCCTGTCAAAACAGCACTGTAGATTTTACATTAAGGTCTTGATTATTTTTAGAGGTTACAATTTAAAATACAAAATAAAAAAAACATGTTTTTGATTTCCAGGAATATTGACAGTGGACAGCGAAGAGTATAATTTACAGAAAAGTACATGCTGAAGAATAAGGCCTGGGGATATCGACTGTATCATTCTCACAGCAGTCCGAATGCAGCTGTTCTTTGTGTTTATTCATTTTATTAAAGATGGATTTTCTCATCTGATTAACAGGAATTCAAATGTATCGCACTTCCCTTATAAAAGCTTCCCATAGTAAAAGCAAAGCAAAGTGTAACAAAGCACAGTGAAAGCATGGTGAAGCATAGGCGAGCATTGTAAAGAATAGCGAGGTATGGCATATTCAAAAACATGGCAAACCAGCGTAACCACGGGAAAATTATAGGGGGGAACAAATAATATGGTAAACTTGTATTAGGGTTTATTAGGGTTAAACTGGGTCAAGAAATGAAAGCTGAAGTACAGTGTCCCACAATCATGTTCAAAACTGGAATGCATTCATACTATATCTTTTAGCATTCTAATTTATCAGAAAGCAGGCCTGGCTGACAGTTCAGTTTGTTTATATATCTCTACAGAGAAACACAAACTATACCACAATCTGTGAGCCAAAAGAAAAGCACACTCTTACTAGTACTTTCAGCAGCAGGAGGTCATGATGCACACCTTCTCGATTGTAACTTGCATATCTTTAAACCCTCTGTCGTGAGAAAAAAAAAAAAAGTGTCAGGGCTCAGTCTGTCTCATCTCAGGCTGTCAAGACAACCAGGCAATCTCACTTAAGTAGGCTGCGGCAGTCCCTAGCCATTCTGACGATTCCTAAAGTACTTTAATGAGAACTGTCATTGCTGTGTTACAGATTGCTTAATTAACCTGGGCAGGAGCGAGAGCCAGAAGGAGACGTGTGTAATTTAATGTTCAGAGATAAAGGCTGTGAGAGACTGGGCAAACATCCACTCTGCTTGTATAATGGCATCTTCAAGGTCCAGCGTGAACTGCTTCAGAAAGTCCAATATATTTCTGTCCCTGAACAGTTCGTCAGGATGAAGTAAATAATTCAAAGTGTTCTGCGCTGAAGCCTTCATTTCATTCTTCTTCTCATGCTGCTTCTTATAACTGCAGAAAAGTGGCAGAGCTGTAAAAACACTTCTTCCAGAGCATTAAAAATACAAAAATATAATTCCAGATATTTTACAGACAGGACATGGGTTAATTATTTTACAGACAAATGCACTTTTTATAAAATGGGTTTTAACGTGGGTTTTAATGTAACTTTAAATTTGCTGCTTTTGTATTATTATGTGTATACTGTTGTTTAAATGGTCTGATTGTGGCAGCTGTATGTGTGACATGCTATACAAATGTATTGTGGTTTGTTCTTTTTTTTCTGCTATGTACTGTACAGTGCTTTGCAATACTTTTGTATAAAAAGCGCTATATAAATGCAATAAATAAATAAATAAATAAATAAATAAATGGGTTAATTATTTTACAGACAGGACATGGGTTCATTATTTTGGTCTGCATTTCTGACAACTCTGCTTTAGTAGTTTGACAATGTTTCCTAAATTATGGATCCATACTGAAGCTGCAGTCATGTCAGGGTTCATCTAACCCACATTAATCTGAGCATTCCTCAGCTGAAATCGCATTTGAGTGTCCTGATTTTGTATTTTTTGAAGGCCTCGATTGCTGTTTGCTTTCCCGTTAGTTTAACAATTTGTGCTGTTATTAATGTAAGTGCTTTCGGCTGCAGCAGCGAAAAAGCTTTGGCTGTTTGGTTCTTCTAAACAATTGAAGTAGGACCCTTTCATCTCAAACACCTGTTTTTCTTCTTTGAACTACTGTATGCATAATATTCTGTGTCATTTCAGAACAGCAACATGTACCTATGGGCGGCACAGAAGATCTCGCTTTGCCAGTGATATTGGCCCCTATTCACAAAACCACTGGACTGGACTGGTTTAGTTTGTGTTTATAAACATTCTCTTTGGTTTAAAGGTGCTTTGAAAAAAAGAGAATACATTAACAAACTCTCGCTTAATAAAGAAGGTTTTCGTGAACTGCAAACTTAATTTTACTTCTCAAAATACTGTCCTTAACAAATTATTCCTTAAACCAGTCCTTAAAATTATACTAATAGGACCTATAGTGAGCAGTGCTCATAGGAGGATTTGACCTCGGTTATGATTAGAGGACCATTTAATGCTGTATTGAGCATTATGGATCCTGTTCATAATACCTTAAGGACTGGTTTAATGACTGTTATGTTAAGGGATGTTTTTTAAGCTATTCCATTCATTCCATTAAAAACATTCCATAAAACAGTCGATTGGCTTTAATTAGGTTTATATATATATATATATATATATATATATATATATATATATATATATATATATATATATATATAGAACACTTTAATTTACATCATTCAATTCATTAAATACGTGTACTTCATTTCCCTATCTTTAACACTAGATGGCAGTGTTCAACCCTCCTCTGGTGTCCTGTATCAGAGAATCAGGCACAGTGGCGCAGCATTGTGCATTGTTCTAGTTGTTGTGAATGCTCTTCTTAGACTTGGAGTCTCCTGCTGTGCTGTGGGCCAGTCGAATAAGAGTAGCATGCCACCTGTGACTGCAGTGCGCTCCTGTGAGATCACAGGTAATAACCCTTCAATAGATTGTCCGTGGCATTCAGTTCACTGAGCCATGAAGGCTGTGCTAGCGACAGCACACTGACAACCTTCAGGAATGTATGCTATCAGTTTAATAACTGCTGAAGGTTTGTCCTCATTTTGAAGGCACAGCTAACTGTCTGAGTGATCCGAAGAAAAATATCATGGCCATGGAGTGAATCTGTTCAATTAGCACTCAGTGTTCTATTTATCCAAAGCGTTGCTTGAATTTATTATGAAGCTCAAGAAATGTCTTTGTTCAGTTGACTCTGGTTTTTGTTTTGTTCTTTGAAGCAGTTCATTTAAATGTCTGTTTGCTTCTCTTTTTCATTAACTAAAATAGGTGTTTAGGGGAAAATGAGCAGTTAAGGAAGATTGTATAAAATATGTACCATTAACTGCCACGAGAGAATCATAGAACACAGCTGGGTACCAGATGTGAAGACGATACAGAATGCAACTGGGGACAGGATTTTATAGAAATATTTTATTGTACTGATACACTGACAGAGGATGCTTAAGATTTTATAAAAATATTTTATTGACTGATACGCTGGCAGAGGAGGATTAAGATTTTTGACTCTCAAAGGGAAAACAAAACCCAAATCCAGAGCACCAAAGTGACTGAATGATTAAACTGAATCATATTAGAAATACTAAGGGTGTGCAGGAACACGGAACCTGACCCAATCCCAATACCCCACTGACGTACATCCAGGCAATGGGCAGTCTAGATTCGGATATCCTCAGATAATAAGCATAGACGATGAAGCTATCTCAGTTAGTACTTGGATGGGTGATATCCAACGATCACAAGGCACTGCAGGGGGGTGCTGTATTTTAGGCCAGTACTGAGACAATACCCCAGCTGACTGCTAGGGGGCACTGTGGTGTTGCAGGTGCCATATTTCAAATGAGCCTTTAATGCTTTCTCACTCCCAATAAATGGGATATCCCTGAGGATGAGACCCTTAGCAATGCAGTATAACTCTTTGAATAAATACAGTACATGGCACAAATATCATCTTAATGTTTTCCCAGCAAATATTAGATGAGTTTAGCTGTTAAGCATTTAAAGTGGACAGGCTGGGGATCTATAAACAGGACTGGATTAATGTACTAGCCGGATCCTAGAAGGGCACAGGCTGGGGCTTTATAAACAGGACTGGATTGATGTACTAGCCAGATCCCAGAAGCAAATGATTGATTGGCAGGAGGGAAAAACAAATGTGTTGCTTGCCTTAAAAGCCTTCAGTGCAGTGTATTGTGTATTTGTAATTCAATTACCTGCAGCGGTTGAAATGGAACTGAGAAATTGCTTTAGACATACTAATCAGTAACAAGCTTCTTGTCTTAGGAGCCAAACCTATAAGCATTTGATCCACTACAAAGTTTAAACAAAAAGTGGAATAACAAAAATGTATCCCACAGTAGATATACCCACGCTTGTACCCTAACCCTAACCCATTCCCACTCCCCGGGTTAGTCAAGCCCTGAAGAGATCACCAAGGAAAGAGTCCCCTCCGAACCCATTCCCACTCCCCGGGTTAGTCAAGCCCTGAAGAGATCACCAAGGAGAGAGTCCCCTCCGAACCCATTCCCACTCCCTGGGTTAGTCAAGCCCTGAAGAGATCACCAAGGAGAGAGTCCCCTCCGAACCCATTCCCACTCCCCGGGTTAGTCAAGCCCTGAAGAGATCACCAAGGAGAGAGTCCCCTCCGAACCCATTCCCACTCCCCGGGTTAGTCAAGCCCTGAAGAGATCACCAAGGAGAGAGTCCCCTCCGAACCCATTCCCACTCCCCGGGTTAGTCAAGCCCTGAAGAGATCACCAAGGAGAGAGTCCCCTCCGAACCCATTCCCACTCCCCAGAATAGTTCTCTTCCTCTCCCGGACTGACAGTGCAGTTGCAGGGCTGCTTGCTGATAGCTCGTGCACAGTATTGCTAATCCTATATCGTAGTGAAACTGCAATAATCTGGAGAATGGCTGAATAAGAACACTTTTCGTTGCTGTGGAATGTAGCTGCATGGCATATATTTCTATGAATCTAAAATGCTGACAACTACTTGATCTTCGTAAGCCTGTGCTTTGCAAGGCTTGTGTGCATCTTGTAGGTCATTTATGTCTAGACTGAGGAAAGCACTGCAACAATCCTGTAATCAAGCTATCGAGGAATCTTAAACAACCATTAACCTTCTTAGCAGACAGGCAGTCTGCAAACTTATTAGCGTTTTTATCTTGCCTCAAACAGGAAGCTGTCAGCCTGTCAGCAACAGCAGCTAGATCTGTAAATGACCTTATTCATGATCAATCAGGAGGGTCGTTCATTTCCTAAACTGAAACATAATTAAAAAAAACAATTACAACTCAAATTCTTACACCTCCTCTCTTTTGATTATAAAGACATTTGATTAGATCCATGTGAGATTTCTTGACTGTAATCTGGTTCAAAATAAAAGGATATTCAAATATGCAACATCCATGTTTGCCCTCTTCCTTCGTGGCCTAAAGTCTTCTTATGTCCTTGTTACCATGACAGACTATTGCTTTCTTTTTTTCTTTTTTACTGTTCACTTCCTGTTAATTTGCCTGTAAACTTACATTTAATTGAAAAAAAAAACTTGTCTGTTCTGTAATTTGAAAAGTGTAGCAGTTTGAAAATACACACGCTGTTTTGGATTAAATGTTACAATAGAACGCTTCTACGATTTATTTTTTCTGAATATTTTAGATTTAAAAAAAGCACATCCTTTAATGAGAGATCTGGACTTTCATTGATGGGATGTCACAGCACAACAAGACTGCTCCCATGTGTGTAACACATATTGCAATGCCTAGGCACACAACCACTGACGCAGTGACTTTGACTGGTCTCCATGTCCTCCACATTAATTACAGGAGAATAAATATAACCTGAATCATGAATATCCGTAGATTCCCAAGTGTTAAATGAAACATGTGGGGTGATTAAAAGCCTGTGGGTTTTATTTATTTTGCAAAGCCTTTATTTGGAGTTCCTTTATAGAAAGAAGCAATCTCGCAGATTTAGAAGGGGACTGATGTCATAATGGATGGAATGTCTACTCTGGGAATATAAAAAAAAGTTGTGAAAATGAATAAATGTAATTTGGTTAACATTATTAAAAGAATTAAATGTCAACAAGAACTGTGGCAGTCAATATTCGTTTTAATAATGACACAGGGATGATGAATAGCAGATGGAAGTCATTATCATGGTAAATGGACATTGCAGGTGAAGACAATGTATTATCCACAGAGACAGGGTGCCTATTTAATTCATGATGAGTAAAAGCAGTGTTTTAAAGATTTCCAATACAAAGCGCTTACCACCCAGCTATAACAGACAGCGTATTGTAAGGGTTAACACTGCCTAAATGACCAGTCTATAACAGACAGCATATTGTAAGGGTTAACTCTGCCTGAATGACCAGTCTCAGATGGTTAGGGTCTCAGTAGGTTAATGCAGCAGCACTCTAGAAGCCTGGGTTCGAGCCCAGCTCTGTTCCAGCTCAGCAACTGTTCCCCTTAACTCAGTGAGGGCTCTACTGTACCGTCAGGATTGAACTATCTAAAAAGCATGTCTCACCAGGTACCAGCACCAAACCACATTGCAATCCTCAACCGGATGTTACAAGATTGGTAAAATGGGCCTGCATTGAGCTTAGCTGAACTGTAAAACTATGGAGGCAGTTTGTCACCAATAGCAGTGTGAGACAGCTGAACAAAACACAGCCAAATTACGAGTCACTGTGTTTTAAGTTTTGTATTAATGCTACTAATGCATCATCTGCTGGCATTTTTATTGATTCCAGGGAGTACTCTAAATTGTTTATTGCTCCTAACACAATATAGTGTTGTAACAATGAACATGAGGTACACAAACAAATTAAAACCCAGTGAATCTGTCATGACAACGTTTATGAAACACTAGCACATCATTAAGTTATTATGGGTTTATTTTTCTCTCTTTTCATGACGTTGTTCTTTTTGTTCATTGTATTGTTGTATGGGTATTTTTCTGTATCTATTGTAGTCTGTAGATTTGCGAGGGTGGTTAAAGGGGTAACCTTTGATTCTCATATTGTATTAATTACATTTTAATGCCGAACTGCAAGTATTCTGTTGGCCATTATTAATACAAAAATCCTTTAATGAGGACAGACGTCAACATTTACCTTACTTATTCTTCCAAATCCAGTCATTCTATTGCATCCCATGTGAGCACTAAATCACCAATCTCTTTTATTAAAGCAGGAAATTACATTTCTATTTGAATAGCTTTTACCAATGTAAGATAAAGAGTAATTGCAGCCCTGTGGATTTAATATACGGTATCGGATGCAGAGCTGAATACAATGCGTGATAAATAAGCATGAAGCTGTAAATGTGATGCTGGAATTCAAATAAATATTGAAACAAATACATAATTTCATTAAAAAAACTTTGTAGACACCAGACCAAAAAACAAGTCTATTGGTACGTGCAACAGGGTAGAAGAGGCCTCGCAGTGTCTGAAAGCGTCACTGAACAGTGTAGGGGTTTACAACAAAACGCATGCCCATGATTGCTGTGTTGCATCTATGCTAAATCCTTTTCAATGCAATTGCAAAGTTCATGTCTTGTGACACAAGCCTAGCGATTGTTGTAAACCCTACAGCCCGTGCAGTAACAGGTTATCCACTGTGCAAGTGAGCCCGACTTCTTCATGAGATGTACACACCTGCAGGGCTCACAATCTGTAGAGGCAGTTCAAACACTGCCATAGGTTTTAGTTTTTGAGTGTTACAGGAACTTACACCACTACAGGCAAGAACGACAGCTGAAAGAACTGGTGAAATACCTCTTAGTGTATTTAAATGTCAGCGGCAAAACAGAGTTAATTAAATGCACCCAGATATAGAAGTGTAACTCTCTTTTCATGGAGAAGTCAGGTCTCATTTCCTTCAGTCTAAAGGAAACTCTTTCTGATCGCTCCTTGATTACAGCACATGTATTAATCTCACTTAGGCGAACAGGTCTGTTTGAAATCAGAAGCAGATCACGTGGTTTTGCAGACTCAAGTGTCTGCTGCTTCCCTTTCTCTCTTGATATACATGTACATTATCTCCAGCAAGGAACGGGACAGAGATGAGTAAATGCACAAAGTCCTGACTGGATGGGGTATTTCTCGCCACTTTTACCCCTTTCCAAGTCACTGATAGAGTAATCCCCAAATATCTTACATTTAGTATCAATCCAGAATGACTGGGTAAGACATTTGTTTTTCCTTTTTACGCAATCAATGGGTTTAGTTTGGGTTATGGTGACATCCATGACTAATACAACACTTCATCATTATGCATCAATAATCACATTATGTGACTACAGGACATCCTCCCTTGATCTAGTCCAAAACCTTAAGCAGTTAAGTCAGATGCATTTATCAGATCTGTGCATTTTAAATTTTTTCTTTGAAAGTGCGTACCTTGTTGACAAAGCTGCTTTCAGCTCATGACAATCAGAATTGATATTAGATAACTGATCGCACGCAGCATGGATAACTTATCAAGAATCTGGTGGACTTCTTTTCATATTTATTTAATTAGTCAATTGACATACAAATATGCGGTTTATTCTCGAAGGCCAGGGAATCATGGAAATTGATCTGGTAAAGAAATGAGTATGTGTGCCTGTCTTATCGTGTGCTCTGTTGACATCATATTAACGTCCAATCTTATTTGGTAATTTGTTCGCTTTTTAAAAGTTTGGAATCAGGTTTTTCAAGTCCATTCAAAGCATGTAATTGCTTTTCTGTGTTTGCTTTTTTTGTTAACGCAGATATATTTGAGGTTATTAAAAAATAAAATAATATCAATTAAATGCCCATGAAGGATATTCTAAAAAAAATATTGGTATTGCAACTGGACAAAGTGAGTGTAAATGTTCACTTTTTAATAGCAGCTGAGAGAATCCTAGCTGTCTACTTTCATTTCAGCGTCTCTTCTGATAATCTGTGCTGCGAGCCATGATAATATCACTCTGTGTCAGAGCGTGATGCAGCGCAGAGAAAATAAAATGCATTGCCACGCTAGCTACGGTGGTCTATTATTCAGGACTGGTCACAGCTCAGCAGTCTCTTTCAGTTAGTACATTAAACGTGGAGATTAAAGGTCGAATCGGTTATGTATCAACAGTTCCACTGTTACAGAAAGCACCTGAGACCAAAAGAATAGCGAAAACAAAATAATTGATATGTTCTATGCCTCCATTGGTTACTGTACCTTTAGTTTAAGCAGCATATATTGTTCTCTTGTGGCACCGACTGGAGCATACTCTGTGGATCATCTCCCAGTTCAGACCAAGACATACTCTGTGGATCATCTTCCAGTTTAGGAGATCAAGGTGTACTCTGTGGATCATCTCCTAGTTCAGGAGATCAAGGTGTACTCTGTGGATCATCTCCTAGTTCAGACCAAGACATACTCTGTGGATCATCTCCCAGTTCAGGAGATCAAGGTGTACTCTGTGGATCATCTCCTAGTTCAGGAGATCAAGGTGTACTCTGTGGATCATCTCCTAGTTCAGACCAAGACATACTCTGTGGATCATCTCCCAGTTCAGGAGATCAAGGTGTACTCTGTGGATCATCTCCTAGTTCAGGAGATTAAGGTGTGCTCTGTGGATCATCTCCTAGTTCAGACCAAGACATACTCTGTGGACCATCTCCTAGTTCAGGAGATCAAGGTGTACTCTGTGGATCATCTCCTAGTTCAGTAGATCAAGGTACTGTATACTCTGTGGATCATCTCCTAGTTCAGAAGATCAAGATGTATTCTGCTTGGACCCACAGTCCATGTCTGGACTGGATTAACATCAAACCAGTCTGCCCAATGTTACAATCTACTGATCACAGAACTGTGCCATTGACTCCTTAGCACTTGACAAACTAGAACAAATACTTACCAAGCACATATTTAATGACACAGTCCAATGCTGTTTTGTAAGAATCTCATTGCAATAATAACATAATTCATTTTAAATGCACACCCATTTATATAACGAGAGCTGGATATTGAAGTTATTCATAAAAGCATAATTACATGTTGTCCCCAGGCACAGTAGAAGAGGTACTGTGTTCCTTGGCAAGTAAAGTAATGTGGTTTTCTCCCTGCAGTGATCATATGTTGTGTTACAAACTGCTCCAAATCGTTCTTTGTCATGTAGACTCGATGACTTGCTGGACTGTGACTCATGCATCATTTAATCGATAGGAATGACCTGCATGTCATATTGCAAGTCGTCACAAATGCAAACCCACAAAGCAATGGGGCCAGGAAGCATACTGTAGCACTCCTGAAACACCATTTACTAAGGGGCATATATATGAGACTTCAACAACTTTTACTGAACTTCTACTGAACTGATGATTACAAAACAAGACCTGACACACCTGCAATACTTTTGACAGAGCTAAGAGTATTGCCTTTCAAAGTGCCTGTAGTTCCAGTTTAATATTGACAACTTGGTGTGTAGGTATGTACCGTACTGTAGGTGGCCTAATTAGAAGCTTTATCATTGCAACTGATTACTCATCTAAAGAAGATTGCAAAGTGATTCTATAATAATTGCTGTCATTTGGAAAGAGCCGTCCTGTGTCACTAATGACTAGCATTGATTCAGTCCATTCAATACATAGAGACTCTGACACAGTGCACCATCCCTCAGCCTACACTGCTTTTAAAAATGAACTATACCAATATAAAATATACTATATATATGATGCAACTGATGCAATGTAGCTTCTTTGTTTATCTAATTTCTAAATCCTTTATTTTATTAATAATTACAGACCAAGAAACCCTGGCTAATACATTTTCTGTGACTACAGTGAGTGAGTTCACTTCTAACGTGTTGTGAAAGTTCTATCCAAAGACATTTTGTATTATGTACATTTGTTTTCGGATAACAGTGAGATTGCATTGTGCCAGCTTCTTAAACATAACAAGCTCCTTTTTCAGATGAATAGAGGGTAGTTGATCTAGAATCTCTTATCACTCAAATGTCATGAACAGAGGGTACGCAAATGGTTTGATCAATACATGAATAAAGCCTATTGAATTCTTCTAAGTTCACATTGTAAATAGATGTCATGGCTGCACACACACATTAATCACAATGAAACCAGTAAGAGCCTAATTGTAGTGTTGATGTCTGCCCCAATATATCATGATGAAAAAAACTAAGCCTGCTACTGATGCTGGGAATTGTACAAGCTCCAAAGATCACCCTCCATGCGCACTGCTGAAACAGTTCATGGGGTTTATTGCTTTGTTTTATACCAGCTAGTGTTAGATACAAGTCATTCCAAAGAGGTATCAAAATGAAACTCATTTGTTTCAGGCAACAAAAGTCTTTTCTGTTTTGTACTCTGCAGACCTTGATAAAGGCATCTGTCTAAATGTTTGATGAAGTTTCTGTTTGGCACCACCATACTGTCAAAAGGGTTCTCTGACTTAAACCATCACTGAATGCATTTCCATGGCTTTGCGTTTTCCTGCAATTCTCACGGCTGTGTCGAACTGACAGACAACCAAATGCCCCCGTAACGTGCAGTGTTGTGTGATACACTGCAGTAAACTCATTCTGCCCTGTTCCCTGTCAGTGACATGAGATTAGGTTAAAAGCTCTAAAAGCACGAATGCAGACAAGCCCAGCTCTTTTTAGCATTGATGCAGATTCGCAGGTTCTCGCCCAGCCTCTGCCCAGTTACACCTCTATGAGGAGACAGCTGATGAGTTCCTAGTGAATGAAACCTTTCAGAAACTGAAAGTGCCTCAGAGTCTGTGAGAACATGGTGCCCCAAAATGAGCTGAGAGAAACACACTCTACACAATGTGCCGCTGTCCTGCAAGGCCTGATAGCATTCTGTTTCACAATAATTCGCTCACAGCTAACTGCTTTCATTTGACTTTTGGTAATACACTTCGTTCTTTCAATGTTTATTTTTATTTTTTAAGTCTTGAGAAGAGTGGTTTTTGATAAGCGGTTCTCTGACTCATGACTCGGTCGTGGGAGAGCGTCTTGTTATCTGAGCCGTGCATTGGCTGATGGTTAGCATTCAGTAATACGTTAAATGGCACCTCTTTGTAATCCTGCTTTTATTCTTTTCCCAGTTTGCACTGCAGCCCTTATCTTCCTGGCAAGAGTCTTCAGTCCTTGAGTGCTGCTGAGAGATAATGTAAGGAAACAAAATGATTTATGTATTTGTGTGTCTGAAGGAGCATCAAGAGTTTAAGCAGAATTTAACAAGTTTCCTTTATTCATTCCAATAATCAAAAGTTACACACATATTGCTTAAACATTATCACTGAGACATAACAATGTAGCACTAAGTTCTACACAGAAATGAAGCAGTGATCAATGACCTCAACTTCTGGAAGAAGCATGACATCAGGAGAGGACTCAGGTCTGCTTCTCGACTGTAACTCCAAGTGTCTGTTGTTTTTATACAGTCTCTACACCCCTGTGTGTGCAAAGCTTAGTTGCTGGCTTATCTGTGTCAGCAACATTTTGACCAGACCACTCTTACTTGCACCATTGAAGGCACATTAAACGGTTTCTAAGGAAACCTACGGTAGCCTACTGTAGGCATCCTAGGTTACAAGATTAATGTGCACAAAATGCAACACAAACTGCACATTGCAAAATGCGTGTTTCTTAAAACCCATCTTTATACATAGATAGTCTTCAAAAAAAGAATACCTGTGCATGAGTTTTTTTTTTTTCAAAGCTAACAAATACAGTATGTTCAACAGAAACGTGTAATTGGTTTTTAACATCTGTGCAATTTTAATAGAATGTCACATATTGTCTACTCAGTAGTACATAAAATATATACATTTGAAAACAAAAGGAAATTCAGTCACACATAATAGGTGCGGTGGATTAATTTGAATATTATCGCAACGTACCATTAGGGAATAATTTATTTTTTTGTTCAACGGTACAGGAGCCTCACATGTATGCTTTCCTTTTGCACAGCCTCTGTAATTTGTTTCCCATTTTATATTAAAAGCTTTGCTAGCTGTGAACGGCATCATATTTATCAGTACACAGCAGCGCTGGGCAGTAGGAGGAGATCTCTGCTCACGTGCTGACCTCCGCTGTAAGTGGAAATGACAGGCACTGAATTGGATTCCGGAGAACAATTTCAGCTCGTTATCAGCATTGACCATTGCATTGTTCCTTTCCATTGTGAGAGGAATTTAGAGCCTGTGTCGTTACGAAACAACTGGCCAGGCTCACAAAACAGCAGCAAACAATACAGCAGATTTAGTGGGATGGAAAGACAGCTGTTACCAAGACTGAAGTCATAAAGCAAGGTTCTGAATGTCTGCTTCGGCTGAGGCTTGTTTTGTTTTTTTTTGCAATGGACTTATAGAGAATTAGGCAGAGAATGTATTGTACCCTTATTTTCTCAGTTGATGCAAACAAAGGCATTATGACTCTATCTGTTCTTGTGAATGCCCCCCTCCCCCACATGATAATACATTGGGCAAAAATGTGAACAAGGCTCCTACACTAATGAGGGTATGTGACAGTGTGGAAGAACCCTGTCTCTAGTTTGAAGCCAGCCCCAATCATGGCACTGGAGATATTGTATATTTTGTATTCTGTTGGGTTTTTCTTTGCCCATTTCTGCTGGAGATTTCTTGATTGCCCAGTTTGATAAGCTCCCTGATTTGATTATATAGTCAATTGGCCAATTACTTAATTAAGCTAATCCACCTGGAAAGCAAGGGTAAAAAAGGTTGCAATCAGCCTGTTACAGAGAGGGAGGTAGAGACTGGAGCTTGTACAGGCCAGCCAGCCAGCCAGCCAGCCAGCCAGCCAGCCTCCCAGCCTCCCAGCCTCCCAGCCTCCCAGCCTCCCAGCCTCCCAGGCTCTGGTACAAGCAACCAAACATATATCTGTTTAAAACCCAGAAGAGGTAGGTCTTTCTTTTTTTTTTCTTTCTTTCTTTCTTTCTCTCTTTTTTCTTTTTTGGCCTGGGCTAAGGCCACTTTGCTTTATTGTTTAAACTTGTAT
Organism: Acipenser oxyrinchus oxyrinchus; assembly: GCA_030684275.1. Lineage (NCBI taxonomy): Eukaryota > Metazoa > Chordata > Actinopteri > Acipenseriformes > Acipenseridae > Acipenser > Acipenser oxyrinchus. The sequence continues at coordinate 1,685,097 of CM060262.1, forward strand.
TTATTTTTTTGTTGGAATAAAACTGGATCAAAAGTAGAGTACAAGCTATGACAAAAAAACAATTCAAAGCAAGCATGCCATAAACCACACCATCTGAAATATGGGTTATTTATAATATGTACATAAAATATGCATTTAACATTTGATAGGCTATTTCACAAGCAGGATAACACAATTCAGGGTGGGTGGTTGTGCTGAGACTGTATGCCTTCGCATCTTTCTTGTTCAATAGCCTTTGGAGTTTTCAGCCCCAGTCTTGAATTCTAATTATTTTACTGTCTTCAGCGTGTGAAACTGAGAGAATCTCTCTGCTAGATCTTCAGATAGGGAGAGAGAGAGAGAGAGAGAGAGAGAGAGAGAGAGAGAGAGAGAGAGAGAGAGAGAGAGAGAGAGAGAGAGAGAACAAGTCATTATGAATCTCAGCCATCGAATTTCCTTCCTGTCATTTCTCTTCATGCCAAATCCACAGCCTTTCTGCTCAGATCATATTGATAATCTAAGGCAATCTTTATCAGAACTATAAGGATAAGATAATGATGAATGATGTTTGTTTCAGGGACATCTGCTTTTCCAATCAATACAGTTTTATTATTATTATTTCAAATGTCAACTTGTTTTTAAATACATGCAATGACATTGTGACAAAGGTGATAAATTACCATTGATGAACAAGACAGCAGTTTAACATTATTTGGTAGCACTTTACATTGAGTCTCTAATTACTGTGCATTTACATAGCAGTTACTTAGTAAATACATGTGTACTTGCACCTAATTACAATGTTATTATGCATAGTTACAATGTACTTAATGTGTAAATCTTTTTGCACGATATAACCCTAACCCTTTTCTGATACATTATGTACTTACAAATATCATGCAGAGTTACACATTAAGTACATTGTAACTATGCATAATAACATTGCCCTCATGTGTAAGTACACAAAATACACAGTAATTAGAGAGGCAATGTAAAGTGTGACCCAGTATTTTAGTATATTCTTTGTTACAACATCCTGTATGCTTTACATAATAAATATTCCATCACAGCTGAGTTTTGATGTATGTGAGATCAATCCCCTGTGTTGATACAGCAATTAAAATATACCAATGATGATCAACAGTCTTATGATACAGCAATACTGATCTTGTCTCAATCTTACATTTTCATCAGATGGCGTACATGGGTTTTCTTGGGAGAGGTCCAACGGCCTGGGTGAAACTAGCAACAGGCCATTTACTACAGAAAAATGCATGACCTGAGGATTGTATATCTAGGTGGGTACAGAGTGTATTTGCATTACAAAGCTGATTGATACAGTATTGTATACCTTTGTTGTGCCTCTTTCCGTGTTTTTTTACAAGATCCCATTATTGTACACCTGTTATCCGCTGTCAACCCCACTCTTTGATTGTGTTCAGGTTTGAGGAATAAGCAAAGACACTTGAGTCGTTGCCCACCTCCCATGTTACACTGTTTATCTGCTAACAAGGATTCGAGCAGAAGAAAAAGTTTTGAAAGAGCAGATGACCCCCACACACACACACACACACTTGATCTTTGAAACAGGAATTATTCAGCTATGTAATTGATCAAAGTACTGTAGGAGCGCAGCTTAAGAAAAATAGAGGTGCATTTTAATGGAGGGTTTCATACGCTTTTTGATATGAGATTTTACAGCCTGCCTTTGAAAATGGAAACTTAACGCAAGCACTTTCCCATTCAGATATCTTTGCAGTTAATAATTATAGTTACCAATCGGTTAGACTTTTTATTTTCTATAACTTTGTCTGATGTATAGGTATATCCTATATGCCATTGCACAACAGAGCTGTATTTGTACCAAAATGTAACATCAGAATAACACATGTAACAAACTTGGAATCTGTATTTTACTCCCAGTCTGTTGAATACCACAGATCTGTATAATGCTATAATGGATGCATGTGTCTGAACAGCTTTAGTCCTTGATTAACTCATTAAAATACTTATTGAAATAAAAACACAACTAATTAAAACAGACACAGCACAATATGCTTCATTTTTTTCTATTACTTATAGTGCATTTTGGGTTATTAATGTTTATTATTGTTGTTGTTGTTATTATAATGTTATTATTGAGGAGGCTGTGTGGTCCAGTGGTTAAAGAAAAGGGCTTGTAACCAGGAGTAAGTGACTCTGCAGCTGATGCATAGTTCACACACCCTAGTCTCTGTAAGTCGCCTTGGATAAAGCATGCCTGCTAAATAAACAAATAATAATAATATTCACTGAAAAAAAATGTATTCTCCATGTCTGGTTAAATCCCAATTGTTTTCAAAATAATTATTAACAGCTTATTTTTATTACAGTGACTTATTTAGGACATTATTATTATTATTATTATTATTATTATTATTATTATTATTATTATTATTATTATTAAATGTTTGTCGAGATCACAAGATACATTTTCGGGAACTCGACATTTCTTGTGATCGTGACATAACACATTTTTATTTTTAATGTTTTCCATATCATCAATGAGCCACTGCGTGTTGTCGTTATCATCCCTGTAAATATAATTATGTCTATGGCACTGAAGCACCGAACAATGCAACAAAAAGATTAACAAAATAAAAAAGACACCGCCCGCTGTATTTTTAAAGCCTTAAACTAAATACCAGACACCTGTGTTGATTACTAGTGTTGTAACTTTAACTGGTGTTTTATTTTTATATTATTATTTTAAAGAAAATAAGTAAAAAGTTTATGCACACCATTCATTCCTAGAAAGTCTTTGCTATCTGTAACCCAATTAGAACCAGAAACCTCCAAAATTCTCTTTAGAATACCAAACAATATTTAATGGACAAACACCTATTTTTAAATTGGGCAAAGTTCACTGCGTAAAATAGATTTAGTTAAGTTTGCGTGGTAACTACCATTTAAATAGCTATGCATATCTGTCCTCATAAATATCTTTTTTCAACTCAGCTGGGACGAGCCAGATAGAAAAGTTAATATCCCCTTAACCCGGCGCGAAGCTGATGTTTATTCATACGGAAGCTTGAGCAGGTGTGAATTGAAATAAAGCCTGTAGAAACAGAATGCTGTATTTTGAAGGCGAGCGGTGTGAAATGAGTTCTTTCACTATTGCAGAGTGGGCAGGCGGATTAGGATAAAGTACAGGGGTCTGGTAACTCTGCTATTTCTATCAACTCTACAAACAAGGAGGTGCGCTCTGATGTACTCATGCAATTCTTCTTCCCCCACAACCTCGAATGTTTTTAATCAACGGTGATAATGGATTTAGTAAACGATAGCTAATGGAAGGCACTTAGCTAATTACTTTGAGCACATTTCCACAGGGAGTGTGTGACCAGTACCTCCCCTTCAGCCAGCAAAACAGTGTCCTAATTGGAATAAACGCACAGACATTAATATAAAGTCAGCGTGATGCCTGAATAAATGTGGAAATGCATGTCATCTGCATGCATGTGGTACATTTCAAAATCTGCGTAGTGTAATGCATGCTGTTCAGGACGGCACCCTGTGACTTTACAATAATGAGCTCACTGAGACTTCCTGCTGACAGTGTGAAGACAGATAATCCTGCAGAAGTGAGCTTGCTTTCCAACGCATCATTAAAGGCAGTTAGTGCAAGTGCTCTCCACTTTGTCAATGGATAAGCAAACAGTCATTACTCAAGCCTCATAGCGGTTTACTGCGATCAGAATTGGTGTGGAGGGTTTAAAACTATCGTTTTCCAAGCACATTGTTTTCTGCTCACTTAATGATGACTTAAGTCCCCGCTTTGATCACTCTCCCCCTGCATCTCTTAATGAGACCATGTCAATAAAGACAGGTACGCATCGGCTTGCTGGCTCACAGACATGTTTGATGAAAGCAGAGAATCCTGATATTAATTTGCTTCAATTATAATTTGTACGACCCAAGGCTGAAGTGAATGAAAAGTTTGTTTTAGCAATGAGTCATCCCATCAAAGGTTCTGACCCCAGGCCCTTGGTCATATTCTAGCACCAAGACAGCCCCTCTTCCACGCCATGCACTCCAGCTTATTAGAGCATGACTGTGCTGGGAGATGCGTGGGTGGAGGAGGGCTCTCAGTGCAGTAGGCTACACTATGTGAGGTTCCTATTAACTATGTGACCTTATTGATTTTTGTAGAACTTCTGTTGTTCACATCTAAGGGCTAAGATCAGAAGAGAGATGCTGTTTCTGCAAAGTACCTTGTTAAGGCAGACAGAAATCCTCGTTATTAAAGGTTGCTTTTTCTGTTGTCTAATTGAAGCTATCCCAATAACCTGCTTTTACTTACTTAAAGATTTTTTTTTTCTTTTTTTTTTTAGATAGCAACAGCTTTGACTGAACTGAATCCTTGTTTTTTGCATTGGCAAAGATCGTACTTTGACTGCAGCCTATTATATAATACTGTAATTGTTTCAGTCCTGAGAGACTGGTTGAGCATAATTTTAAAAAAAAGAAATACAAATATTTCCACTGAACCCAATAGTAAAATACACATCTTGCACAGAAATACCTGTTATTTATTAATTAACTTCTTTTTTTATTTAAATATAAATGCGATTGAAAAATCTTTAATAATTAGATTAACTAACACTGCGGTTTAGAGGTCTACGTATGCCTCTTCAAAAATACAAGCTGTCTTTCAATTTCTAATAAATTCTAGTCCTTTCTGAACCACATCCGATAAGACATGGCAGTGCCAGTGTGACATGATTGAATCTAGATAAGGCAAGTGCTTTACTGTCTTCTGAAGTTTTGATTTTACAAAGTCTTGTACCTTGCCAGCTTCAGGCTGAAACGCACAATTACTTTGACCAATTATAAGACCTTCCTGAGTGGTAATTGGAAATAAATATGAATGATATTCTGAATATATAAAAATGCCGCTCTATCCATATTAACGTGCCCAGCAGCAAACTTAGCATATGTGATGTTTTAGAAAACAAATGAGCTGCTATCTGACTTTATTTTCAATTAGGGAGGGCAAACTTCTCTGGGGAAAAATCAAAAGTCGGATGCCATCTGCCTCTCAGCCGTACAGATTAATCTGAGCAAAACTCTATGTTAATGTGCTTGTGACAGCCCGCACGATGCAGAAAGGGCATCGTTTTAACACACGTTACGATCTTGTTTTGCGATTTTTATACATTTTTAACAGAATAGAAGACTATTAATTTGCTTTTATAAAGGGGGTCATCAGGAGGATTTTTTTACCGCAGGCCTTTCAAAGCTAATCATTCGTAAAGCGGTTAGAATGCTCGCTTGGGATCTGCATGATTGTCCATTCATTCCAGAGGAACAGCAGCTGCATTGGGACTGCATGCTGCTAGCAGTGGAAATGCAGCTTTATTTGACCTGAGTTTGGTCACCTCGCAGCTGATATCGAATCCTGGAGGTGACGCACAGTCTATGGGTCTCCAGCCAAATCTGGGAAGTCCAATCCAGGTTTTTATTCCAACCTATCCCTAATGTGTCAGTGTCAGTCTCCACTGCATTTCAGTGTCCGTGGAAATCATTTTGTGGGTGTGTGTGTGTGTTCTCCAGGTGTAACTGGAATGAATGGAACAAAAATGTGGACTAGAATAAAATTTTGGTGTCAGATTTGACTCATTTTGGATTGGTAACTTGGTGAGACCAGGATTTAAGGCAGCAAGTTCCTGGTTGCATGACTCCCTCTTTACATAGCTGTTTTCTAATGGATTCTCTAGTTATACTGATAACTGTTTAAAAATGGCCATGGACTCATGAAGATTTCAAGAGGAGCACAATGTGAATAACACCTATTTCGTTGGAATATACATTTTTTTCTCTTCAAGGTTAAAGAGATGAACTGCTTAGTTTGTTGCAAAATGACTTTCTGAAATCTCATACTGTGTAAGTTAACAGCAGCATTGCTTTTAAGACGGCACAGAATATTTCATTGAAAATGTTTGACCAGGCAGGCCTTTCCGTGTTCAGTGCTGTGGCAAATTTTCCCATTTGTTTGACTTTCGCTGCAGGAGTCAAAATGGCAAAAGGTTCATTGACCTCTTCCGTCTGCTCTCAAGAATCTGTCTGAAAAATGATAGCACAGCCATTACGAGTTCCACTCTTTACTGCACAGAAACACAACTATGATACATTGACCAAGGCTGGCTGGGTGTTCCAGCATTTAAAAAGCTCTCATGATGCTATACACAGAATAGTTTCATTTCCCACTTCCTTTCAATTGATTTGTTCCACAACAAGCTTCAAACAGCATGTATGTATATAAAAAGCGTACATGAACAAGCCGTGCCTAAAATGGTTGTGGCAGCAACTTTAAAGAATTGCATCCTCTTTCAAAAGTTCTATTCCCTGTTCTACTTCTTTATATTATTGTTACTGGGTAACTACACTTTTGTAAACTAATTATGTTTGCCTGGATCAACATGTCACATTTCTTTCGTAAATTAGTCCTCCCGAAATGATTGAATCGGGTGCACACAAGGCATTACACGTTCGTCCTGTTTTTTTCTACTGGGGTCTGGATGCATTGCATGGGCATTCCACATAATGCATTTGGCTTGAACTTGTCTGTGTTATTTATTTTAAATTGCCCAAAATCTTGTAATAAATAGAAATGTATTTGTTTTTAGATGAATCTGCAACATGAACCCTGACTATCCAGGCTCTTTCAGTAAGTCTCAATTCCTAGTGAGCTCACTATGGACTATGGCGTATCGGACATGCACCTTTGTAAATAATTGCATATTGTTTTCCCTGCAATTCTTTCTCAAGTACCGGTATGATCTTTCCATACTGCTTTTTATTGCACATACATGTAAAAACAAGCAATATTTTCAAAAAATAAATGTTCGGTTTAAATACTGACACTAGATAATTGAATGGAATGATAGCTAAGCTTCAGAATGATGGAATGTGAGCTCCTGCAAGGGGTTAATCTCCTCAGCTGCTTCCCATCCCTATATCTAACAAAGGGTTACTAACACTGCAGACATCATTAAGAAGAGCAGAGGTGCATGTACCTCACACTTGAATCAACCACTGCACTGTCCATGGAAACCTGATTGCGAGGTTAGTGTGATTGTTTCATTGGTCAATGGATTCGTATCCATCCGACAAACAAAATGTTCATGTTTTAGGTTGGTAATTCTGGCAGAGGTATTTAATGCACATGGCATTGATCCTTTAAAGCTGCTGTATGCGAGCCAGACAATTCCCTGTGCTGTATTAGTGAGGTTTGTGATACTGCTTTGTCTGTGATGGTCATCAGTTGGTGCCCCATGAAACCTGACCATGTAGCAAGAGGCTTCCTAAGTCTGATCGTGAGTAAGTTTGTGATATCAATCCTGTGGATCATTTATCAGTACACAGAAAGAGGAGCGGGAGAGAGAGAGAGAGAGAGAAAGAGAGAGAGAGAGAGAGAGAGAGAGAGAGAGAGAGAGAGAGAGAGAGAGAGAGGTGGGAGGCAGACTGCATAGATGTTTAGCTGAGGGCTGCAGAGCTACATTACACTCTTGATATGGAATAGAATGCCCCCAGGTCTGTCCTTTTCAGAAGGAGTCTCAGCACTCCATAGAGACTCACTGACGCAGCAGCAGCAGCAGCACTGCTGGGATCATAGGCTTTCAATGTGAGCTGAGAATTAGCCATCCAGTTGCATCCATGCTGTGATCAATCAGTAGCTCTGCAGTAACTGTCAATTAACCCAAGTCAATGATGCAGCTGAGAGAGGATAATGTTAAACATCATTTGACACTTGGTATGAAGCAAGCAGTGTCTCTCTCTCTCTCTCTCTCTCTCTCTCTCTCTCTCAAATTCAAATTCAAATTCAAAGGTGCTTTATTGGCATGACCATTATTTACAGTATTGCCAAAGCAATGTATACACAGTACATCATCTGAACATTAAATAGACAATAACACTGATGAGAAAAATAATGATAATAATAATGGTAAACAAATATAAATAATAACCACGTTATTAATAATTTAACAATAACAACAATGAAATATAACAAGATTTGAACTAATGTAGAGTGCTCACTGTTTGTCCCTCAGGCTGTGACAGGCGGCTGTGTACTGGGCTGCCAGTTGGACACAGCTGGACTCCTCTCCGAGGAGGATTGGGAGTTTTGAGAGTCTGGCAGGTCTGGGAATGTTTTGCAGAGATTTTTTATTTGTGGGAAGAAAGTTTCCCTTATTTCTGTGTATTTTGTACACTGCAGTAGAAAGTGCATCTCTGTCTCTACTTGTTGGAGTTGACAGTGATGACACAGCCGGTCCTCTTTGGGCAGCCAGGTCTGCCTGTGTCGGCCTGTTTCTATGGCCAGGCTGTGCTCACTGAGCCTGTATTTGGTTAGGATCTGCCTCTGCTCTCTCTCTCTCTCTATTTGTTCACAGCAGAATACATAATGGGTAATTTTATATATTGCCCTCATTATTTACCATTTTAATGAGTGTTTCTGTAAAACATATAACACAACTATAATCTTCTGTATCAAGTATAGCCCGTAAAATAGGGATTACAGATTAATGACTGAAGGATGTTTATTTAGCGATACATTTTGATACAAAACCTAATGTTGTTTTTCAACCACAGCTAATCTTTCATATCATGTGAAATGTCGAAGGCACCTTGCACTTTTGATTACAGGGCTTGAATAGCCGTGTAATTACATTGTAATTACCAAAGATCCCTGCTCTTACATGACTAACCATGTAATTGCATTGTAAGTACCAAGACCCCTGCTCTTACATGAATAGCCATGTAATTACATTGTAATTACCAAAGATCCCACTCTTACATGAATAGCCATTTCATTGCATTGTAATTACCAAAAATCCTCGCTCTTACATGACTAACCATGTAATTGCATTGTAATTACCAAAGATCCTGCTCTTACATGACTAACCATTTAATTGCATTGTAATTACCAAAGATCCCTGCTCTTACATGAATAGCCATGTAATTGCATTGTAATTACCAAAGATTCCTTTTGCATTTTGAAATATGCTCTGCTAAACCTTTTGTGCAGGTAACAACAACCTTTCTCGCAAAGCATATCATTTAAAATGATTGCCTTTGTAAAATCACATAATGACCAACAATTACCCTTCTTTCAGTGCCAATAATATTATGAATGTTCTGATTAACTGAGTCTGACACAAAGAAAGCACAGCATTGTCACTGTCTGTTGGGTAAAAAGATCAAAGGAAAGGGGGCTCCCGAGTGGCGCATCTGGTAAAGGAACTCCGCGTGGAGTGCAGGATGCGCTCTATAGCCTGGACGGCGCAGGTTTGAGTCCAGGCTATTCCACAGCCGACCGTGGATGGGAGCTCCCAGGGGGTGGCGCACAATTGGCCTGGGGGGGGAGGGTTTAGGTCGGCCAGGATGTCCTCGGCTCACCGCGCACCAGCGACCCCTGTAGTCTGGCCGGGCGCCTGCAGGCTTGCCTGTAAGCTGCCCGAGAGCTGCATTGTCCCCTCCCCCCACTTTCAATACATTTGCAAACAACGACTAATTATGCTGTCACACAGTCGGCTCTGCACAGCATTTCATCTCCTCTGGGGTAATCTCTGACAAACACAAGATCAAATCAGTAAAAATGAATCAAAGATTGTTGCTATGGGCTGCTTGTGGACCCCCAGTTACAGCACTGTCCCAGCAGATTCTAAAAGCTTCCGTCACCCATCGCTTAGCTTCAGGTCATGTCTCAGGAGCTCTGAGTTGGTATAACTTTCTGGCTACAGTCAGAGAAGCACCAAGCTTGCAATTAATCTTGTAGAGCAGGGCTTCTCAACCCTGGTCCTGGGGACCCCATGTGTCTTCTGGTTTTTATTCCAACTGAGCTCTCAATTACTTAACTAAACCCTTAATTGAACTAATCATTTGCTTAATTAGACATTTCTGTTTGTTTTCAGCTCTTAAACAGTTGGAGATTTCAAGTTAGTTACAACATTTTATAAGTAACTTGAAGTCTGCAACCATTTAGGAGCTGAGAACAATTATAAAGGTCTGATGAAGATGGTTTTGTTGTTGTTGTTGCCGCATGTGGTTTAATTAGTTTAAGGCCCTTGTAAGAGACCAGCTTGCTAGCTCTGTTTGGAAATATGATCCAGAGGAAAAGTTTCTTCTTTTTCGATTAAAAAAAAAATTAAATTACAGTGCGCAAACAATTGCTTTGAAGGTAGCAATGTTTGAAGCATACTAAACTGCCCTATCACCAGATGTATTATAGGATGAACATAAAAGACATTTCTAGACTCCTGTGTCTGGTTGGCAGGACAGGGAAACGTGGAGAAAAACAAATTCATTTGGGTTTCATTTTGGCAGCCTATGTGGGAATGTAACTAGAGGAAGCCGCGTTTTCATTTTAAAACACATCGAAGATCACTTGTTGTTTCTGCAGCATACGCGCCTGCCAGTGAAAATGAATGAATAATGTTGGGAATTATAAATAATGACGGGTTTTGAAAGTAAAGGAAGTTACGTGGAATAATAAAAAAAGCAGTTAACAAGCTGCTCATTAGGATGTACTGCTTAAGAAAGCTCTTGAGTAATTATCATGCTGTCAGGAAGCAGTAAGCATCTGATAATTGGATGGGTTTGTTACCTTTTCTGAAATCTCTTTTAATGCTTCTATGCTGCGACCCACTCCCAAATATTCTGCACAGCTGTCTGTGCTACAGGTGTTAATTACTAAAGATTCAATATGGGTCATTGTTTAATCTTTGAGTCAGTTGATTATTTGTAAACCTCCACTGTGCTTTTAGGTTAACAATGCAGCTAAACAAGTCTCCAAGCCAGCAAAAAGTCAATATTTAATTCCAAGAAGTTAATTACGTAGCCTGGTTTGAAAACGAATGTTACCCGAGTGGAATAAATGATAAAATGCATAACCTTCAGAAATGCACAAACGATGGGGTAATGCGGCTGAAGAAGAACCATGTCATTTATATTGTCATATTTTATTACACATTTACCTGGTGCAAACCAAATATAACGATGACTGACAAACGCATTCATTATTGGAACAACCAACGGTACAGAGATTTATAACTTTAAAAAACTTTACTGGGAGGTAATGCTGGATTAGCCTCGAGTGGGCATAAAGCTGAGGGAACACAACGCCACTTTGTAGATTGGAACTTGGTTTGAGGAAACCAGGTTTCAGGCCACTGCACGGCACAGCAGGGGAGAGTTGAGGTTTGATGCAGCAAAGTTGACTCAAACTAGGTCTCCCGGTCTTTCAAGGCACTGTGGCTTTGTGTTCACTTGGCTAAAGTTCCATAATTGGCTGCTTACTGGCAAGGGATGTTCAGGTCAGGATTAAGGAGCACTCGGTTGCTGAGATATAAGGGGTCCTTACCACTAAAGCACTAAAATCCCAAATTCACAAACACCTTCAACAAAACCTGACCAACCAGTCCTATTTTTAGTTTCAATACCACATGTATGACTGAATGGTGTTATGTGAAGTATAGGGTACCTGTAGAATGCTGGCAGATTTAAACCTTGATGGTTCATATAACTTTATATATCCTGTATACTAGCTGTTATGTTCTTATACCTACATGGATATAGCTGTACATTACATCTACTAAGTGTCATCCCAAGCACAGGGATGCAATTATATTGTATATTGCATTTTAACAACAAAAAAACAAGCATGTGTTCAATTGAACAGAAATTGTGTTTCTAGAATTAACACAAAATATTTGTATTGAGGACTGTGTTGTGTTTCTCAGAACTTTGCATTGACTCCCATATAGTGCAGATTTACTGTTATTGATTCAGAAAAAGCCATGGATCACCACACTAATGGAATTTAGGTCTTAGTAATTGAAAGTTTTATTTTTAAATTATTTCTACAGGAACTATGTCCTCATGAGGTAGGTTTTGTTGCGTTTCTTACCTTATCTGGACTTTTTTGACCCTTTAAGAACTACATATACAACCATTGGAAAAAGTGCATTAGTCCAAATAAATCTATTTTTATGTTGGGCTACTATCATTGTCTCTGATGGTGATCTGTTTGTGAATTTGTGAATGGTGTGTTTACTGAAGGTTGTGGACATTGACACTGGTTACAATGGGACACATTTGCCTCTTTTTTATGCACAATGCAATCGGATTGAAGTTATCTATTTGTGTGTGTGTGTGAGTGTGTGTGTGTGTGTGTGTGTGTGTGTGTGTGTGTGTGTGTGTGTGTGTGTGTGTGTGTGTGTGTGTGTGTGTGTGCGTGTATATATATATATAAATTTTCAAAGTATTCTGCATGTATTCTGTGGGTTCGAGGGGTTTAATGGGATTGCATGTAAACCAGTTTGGAGCTGGGATCAGGTTTGGGGGTTAAATGGGATTGCATGTAAACCAGTTTGGAGCTGGGATCGGGTTCGGGGGTTTAATGGGATTGCATGTAAACCAGTTTGGAGCTGGGATTGGGTTTGGGGGTTTAATGGGATTGCATGTAAACCAGTTTGGAGCTGGGATTGGGTTCGGGGGTTTAATGGGATTGCATGTAAACCAGTTTGGAGCTGGGATCGGGTTCGGGGGTTTAATGGGATTGCATGTAAACCAGTTTGGAGCTGGGATCGGGTTAGGGGGTTTAATGGGATTGCATGTAAACCAGTTTGGAGCTGGGATCAGGTTCGGGGGTTTAATGGGATTGCATGTAAACCAGTTTGGAGCTGGGATCGGGTTCCGGGGTTTAATGGGATTGCATGTAAACCAGTTTGGAGCTGGGATCGGGTTCGGGGGTTTAATGGGATTGCATGTAAACCAGTTTGGAGCTGGGATCGGGTTCGGGGGTTTAATGGGATTGCATGTAAACCAGTTTGGAGCTGGGATCGGGTTCGGGGGTTTAATGGGATTGCATGTAAACCAGTTTGGAGCTGGGATCGGGTTTGGGGGTTTAATTGGATTGCATGTAAACCAGTTTGGAGCTGGGATCGGATTTGGGGGTTTAATGGGATTGAATGTAAACCAGTTTGGAGCTGGGATCAGGTTCGGTTGGTTAATGGGATTCAGGTGCACAGTTAAACTGCACATTTGTTTTTGGTTTCATAACAATCTGTTCTAAAAGGATGAATTCCTTGTGCATGTAAACAGAGTAAAATGGAGCGCACACCCCACCAATGCACCTCAGTCAGTCCTGGGTCCCTTCTCTTCCCAGCTGAGACAAGCCCTTTGAATTACAGCACATTCATCCTCTGCTGCTGTGCACCGCCACTGCCTACATGCAGCTGAGTGAACAGGAGAAGCAGGGCGATAAGAGAGCAATGCACCTCTACTGCCCTGGCTGTAAAATAATGCTGCTCTATAATGTAGAACCCTTTTACAGAACATGTCTTGAATGATTACTTCAGATATTGCACTTTGTAACCATGCATTGTAATATAGTATAAAAGTAAGTCTGCTGCTGTTTTTCATAGCAAGAAGGGCATGTATACTATATAGTAGCTTAATGAACATGACCCTTAAATAAGTTCTCAAAATTTAGCTTAACTCCTCTGAAAAGACTTGTTTAAATAATAATCAGCAAAAAAAAGCGCTTTATTTTTCAGTGTTATTTAAATTTTAGAAAACCAAACTAATGTTATGTGAATAGCTGCTATTGTTTCACATTAAAACCAACCTTTAATGCATTGTGTGAACTTCAAATATCAAGGGTAAGGTTCAAACCACATAAATCAAAGAGTGTTCAAACGCTTTCAAAGCATCCAGCAACACATTAGAGTCTAAAACATATTTTATTGAAACAAACAATTAAAGATAGTATATCTGTCAGAATTGGGTAATGCATACCAAGAGGTCCTTATGCATAAAGCCCAATTCAAAGCAGGTACCATACAATAGTAAACTAAAGGCTTCTTTGATAACATTAAAATCAAACTGATTGTTTTAAATCACAGCAATAACAGGGTGTACTTTTCATTTTATTTAAAGTCTGCAGCTCTTTTTAGACGGGTTCTGGAGAGAAGATGAAGAACGGGGCGGGTGGGAGAGTTTGGCTCAAAGTTAGCAGGAGGTGAACGTTTTCCAGAAGAAGTTCTTGCAGCCGGCTTTGCGTTCTCTGGGTGCCATTGCAGGGTTGCCATTAGCGGACCTCTCCAGCTCAAGACGTACTTCGTCCTGTTCGGCTGCACGGGACAGCTCGTCTGAAGCCAGGGCGTCGTTCTCTGACTGCGCGAGCTCGGACAACAGTTCTGCAAGGGAATATTTTAACAGATCCTGCGAGGAGAAAGCGAACCCAGTTTTATTCATTCGTTCCAAAAGTACATTTCTTTTTATATCGTACTTACTGTACCCTCTCTCTATATAAATCTACTGTATAGTGACTCCGGTTTATTTCATAAAGTTATTTAGAACAATACTGAAAGCCTGAAACAAACGAATTGCATATTCGCGATTATTATTATTATTATTATTATTATTATTATTATTATTATTATTATTACTTGCAGTGTGTGGTACAATTCAACGCATATTAAACAAAGTAGGAACTCTTGGCGAAGCTGCCTGCCTCTCGTGGGAGCTGGTAATCACAGACTCTGGAGTTGTATTGTGTCGTTGTCTGCATTCCAAAAAAACATGATGGTTTTATGAGCTCTAAAAGTTAGTTGATGTTTTGTATCTAACGCGCTTGAGCCCTCCGGTCGGACGCAATTATGTGTAATAAAAATGGTATTTTGGCAGCGGCTACAGGGTAATGTATCTTCTGGAAACGTTAAGGAACTTACCGTTTGCTCTTCTGTTATTCTTTCTGAGCAGTTTGATCGATCTCAGTGCTCTAGATTATTCTAGTCTGTTAAGGGCCACTCTTAACACCCCATAGAAGTAGTATCGGCTCTTTGCTGTATCTGTTTACCTTTGAAGCAAAGGTATGAGGTTGCTGGTTGATTTGGCATTGGTTTGGTGCTAGTCATTGACAGTATATTAGCAAATAACATATATGTAGAACATATGAAGAAGTGTTAGGTATGTTCATTTCTTTTCATGCTTCAGTGTACAGCAGTGAGTTATATTGACTAGCTACGTGAACAGTCTGAAAAGTACACAGATAACCAATATGTTTAAAAACTAAGCAAAAATCTTATGCAAGACATTTATCAATGTCTATTATATTACAGTCATTATTTTGGTTAAATTTGTGTTTTTGTATATTGTGAAAGAATAAAAAAATAAGAAAAGTGTTTAAAATCAATGCAAAATATCTTAATTCTTTAAAAAAAAATTTAAAAGGTTTTAGAGCGTTCAGTTGTAAAACTATGCATTGCAATTATTAACGGCGTGGAAAAATAAAAAATAAGCGTCTCTTTGTTTAGTGGCTAGTTAGACTATAAGCGACACATAAACACGGGTCCTGATATAAGCTGGGTATAAAGCAGTTTGGAGCTACAGGTGAACAGGTAGCATCCCTTCTCTAAACCCAGCCTCTTTCTGCTGTTCAGCAATGAAGACCGCGAAACTATCGGGACTTGTTCCAGAGGAACACAAATATAGATTTCAGGACCTTGGAGAGCTCTGAGTGAGAACAGCCCGCGCGCTCGTTCCGACACTGTTGCAGCTAACCACCAACAAGTTGTTTCTTTATTAAATATCAGTGTTATAATATTTCCATTTCCCTTATTGAACGGGGAAAGGTAAATAACACTAATATTTCCTTATTCCTAATTTAACCCGAATAGGGAAAAAGGAAATAAACAACTTTCCTTATTGTTATTCGAGATGAATAAGAAAATTAAGTTTTTTGGTGGGGCTTGTTTAGAAGAAATTGGGCAAAGCTTTTGGTGCTGGTGCCACCTGGTCTTTCTGAGCCTCAGATATAATCTTTTGCCTGGAACACTGACCCTGGAAGCGCATATCCATATTCAGCTCGAATAAGGAATTAGGAAACAACTTTATGGCGGTTTGCAGCTCTACCCTCGCAGATCCTAGCTCTGGCTGGTTAGAGTGGCTGCCCTATCCATCCAGAGTTAAGTGACCAGCACTGCGTCATTTACAAAGTTACAAAATGCAAGCAATACAATCAGAGCGCACTGGGCATGCACATTACACACAGCTTTTGAAAACAGTACATTTTTAAAATCAAAATGCATAGTCGAACATTTAAGTGACCCTTAAGCAGCTACACTTAACCCTATCGATTCTAATAGCCCTCCGATGCGCATCTCCTTAGTTCTAATACACGTACATTCCTGGAATTCGGAAGGATTTCGGACGGTCTCTTTACCTGCTTCCCTGCTGATGCAGCGAGTGCTCGCTGAAGAAGCTGGCGGAGCTGAGGCTCTGAAGGAGCTGCTGAGACGCTGCTGACGGCCAAGGCAAGTGACAGGAGAGCCAGGGCGCACTGGAGACGAGAGGAGAGCATCTTTCCAAACTGGAGTACACTGAGGACCGATAAGAACAGCTGGCTTCAATAATTCTTGGCGTTGTACGGGTTAGCTTCTTCTGTTCTGCTCTTAGGGATCGCCAAACTCTGCTTTTTAAACTCTTTTTCTGACGTCAGGGGGAGAGGTGGACCCCGATCACCGGGTTGTCGCGCGTAATTTCTCTTCCTGACTAATCATCGACAAGCTTCTGACACACATAAAGAAAGTATTATTTAATTTGTTAGTGGAAAAATTAGCTCCCATCTTAAACAAACGCGTTAATTTTTAAAAATAACGAAGTCTTACCTAGTATGAAACGTAATTTCCTGAGAATACATATTTTGTATTAGCATTGGTATTATTATTATTATTTGGTTGCGTTTGTATTTTATTATTTCTCTGTAGAAATAATAGCCTACTAACAGAACCAAAAACTATTTCTTAAAAACAACGGCGTATGCATTTGTGTTACCTTTTAATAACTTCTTCTTCTTCTTCTTCTTCTTCTTCTTCTTCTTCTTCTTCTTCTTCTTCTTCTTCTTCTTCTTCTTCTTCTTCTTCTTCGATCTGTCACTGTAACCTCCAATTTAAAAAGGAATAGACTAGACTCATTGTAATAAATGACGAATACTCATTTTAAATTGATTGAAATGTCATATATGTCATATATATTCAAACGCATTATTGTTCAAAATCTGTTCAGGAAAATTTTAGATTTTTTGGGGAGAATTGCAATGAACCCACAGAGAAACGGCAAAAGTTAATTTTAAAATTTACTATAATAACCCTTTTAATTTATTATAATAACGTTTTTAATTTACTATAATAACGTTTCTAATTTAATATAATAACGTTTATTGAGGGCATCCAAAGCACACAGTAATGTTTTTTTTAAAAAGAAAATAAGTCGTTTAAGTGTTTTCATACTGCCAACATGTAATTTACTGCATGTGTTTTTGCATATTAATTGCCCTGAAGTCACCACATTAGCAGTTCCTTGTGTCAGTAAAATATAAATATGTTTTCCTACATAATGTACAGTGTCATCCAATGTGTGCATGTGTGAGAATTTTAAATGTGTGTTTTATCACACACGATTATGTGTGTGGGTGTTGGTGTGTGTTTGTGTTGTTTTTATCAAGCCTAACTACCCTTGTAAATCTTTACTGCAGTGAAACCACAGCACATTGTAATAGCATAGCATAGTTAAGCATTGTAAAGAGGTTTGGTAAAGCATATTTTAAAAAGTGGCAATTACAAAACTATAGTAAATGCACAGTACAACCATAGCAAAACTGCAACATTACCTTGCAAACGTGTTAATCTTTTATATATCGTAACACTGGGATTATAATCATTTCAATTGGGCTTTCCACTGCCTATGTCATCCATTGATAGGAGCCTCACTTGAGCACTAGCCTTGAAAATCTACAACAGTTGTATATACTTGTGTGTACACTTCTAAAAGTTTACCATGGTAAAAGCATTGCAAACTGACATGAAACACAAGGAAAGCATGGTAAAGAACAGGTAAGCATTGTAATCAACAGTGAGGTATGGTAAATGCATGGAAAAAGCATAGGAGACAACTGCAAACATGCCATGGAACTGCAGCACCTGGTTCTGAAATTGGTCTTATTGGATTTAGCAACAGTTATTTAGACTCATGAAGAGTCATTCATTGTGAAGTGATACTAAATATTTGATTATTCAGTCTATACGACTGGTAATAAAACAATTAATACTGTGCTGATGCCATGGGTTTATTGCAATAGGATTCGTTTATTGTTTTACAATGCTGCCCTTGGGTACAACATTACCGCATGCTGCTAGTCTATTTTCTTCTTCTCCTGGATTAATACCATAAATACTGTTGAAAGAGAAAGCGCCACTTCAGATTTCACACCTGAAGAAACATTCTGGTCTGGTTCAAATTCCACTGAGGCTGTTGTTGCATCGATCGATTTTTTTTTTTCTTTCTAAACTTTGGAAACCTAGAGAAGGAAAAGACCACGTCTGTTTTGGTTCAAACGGTATTTAAAAGCAGAGACAAAACAACGGTGGATAAATACCTAAGAGGATCAGTTGTGCCTCCCAGTGAAGTGAGTACACAGGGAGTCTGTACAACTCTTACCCCAGTTCCCTGAAGATCTGTCACTTCACAATATCTATTAAAGACAAATGTTTGAGCATCCATGGAAGACAATTCTGTAACAGCACAGTACATTGATTCTAAATCTGAGGGAACACACAGCCTGGTTCGGTTTGAGGCAACTTTGCTGTATTTAAACCCCAATTCCTCCCCTGGTGTGCCATGCAGTAGCCTGAAACGTAGTCTCCTGAAACCAAGTTCCAAGCCACAAAGGGGTTTTGTGTTCCCTCAGTTTAAGATTTAAGAAAATTGCATTGTGCTGTACTGTTAAGGGTACCCTAGATGTAATTTCCCATTTGTGCCCAAAGAAACACTGCATCCAGTCTTTATATCCATTTTATTTTCCCTGCTGTCTTAACTCAAGTTGTTGAGTGGATTAATAAAATGCCTCTTGGCATTTTCTGAAACATTAAGCAATATTGGATCATTTTAAAACCGTGTTGCCAGTAAATAATTCCCAGATATCACAGGATTGCAAAATATCTATTTGTGAGCACTGATCCTCATAATCCAGTTCCCCAATCAGCCATTTAAAGCGGAAGCTGTTTATTCTTTCTGCAGATGATATTTGGTCTGTTGAATCTTTACCTGTTGTTTGTTTCAAAAGTGTAATTTTATGCTGAAGGTTCTACAATGCAAGTTTTATTCTTTTCATATCTTCCAGTTCTGAGTTTGCATCTATCAATCTATCTGTCTATCTGTCTTATACATAGAGTATGTATTTATATGTACTTTAATTTACTAGTTTGATCCTAGTTTTTTAACAATGATTTCTTGCCAGATCGATTGGTTAAAACAGAACCTTGTAGCCACACAAGTAGCATGTACACATGATGATCTCTCTGTTTGGGTAGTTTTATTCAATGTCTTTCCCCTTCCATTAAGTGCTGCTAGCCATGGAATTATCTTTACACAAATGATCCTGTTTTCAATGCAGGTGCCATATTTACTTCTCTGTCGGTAACTCCTCAATAAAGACAGTGAGTTATATTGTTCATTTTTTATTTTTGGGATCTATTGGTATATTTGTTAAGCATGCAAGGACCTTTGGTATGTTTACTGTAATCTGTGTTCTGATTAATTCTGCTTTAGGTTATCCATCAAATGTAAAAAAAACAAAGCAAAAAAAAACACTAGGAATTTGAAGTGGTTAGGAGTCAACTGTCTTGTAATATAACCTCCGTCCACAAGATAGCACTGCTCACCCTTCAATCTTAAAAAAAAAACATTTTAATGAATTACGCTCATAGTGTTTCATCAGATTTTTGTCTTACACACCTCTCTATATTTCAGTTTTAAAAAAAAAAAATCTGTATTGCTTCCTTGAAATACAACAGCTTACTGCTGCAACAAAATCAGTTTCGTGTTTCATGAAACTCAAATTGTGCCTACAATAATACCATGCAGGGATTACCTTGCTTGCTTGAATAACAATTTACAAAACAAAGTTGTTACCTAATGTAATGAATCTCCTTCTAGCAGCTGGCTAATGAGTTAGCAATGCTGACAGCAGAATGAGACACAAACTTGCCTCTCGATTATAGAGGTCGCTCTTCAGCTGAATGGTAAGACGTTCCTCTTTGAACCGTGTGGTTGGCGGTTCGCATCCAGCCCTTGCTGTTCAATTCAATTCAATTTAATGGGCTGAGATACCAATTCATCAGACGACATAAAAACAACACTGACATTGTTTACCATTGAGATGATGGATGCTCTGGCTTCTGAAGGAAGAACTCCCTTGAGTTTAGCATGGATCATCTTTGTTGTAGGAAGATATAGTGCAATGCTTTCCCACACTGAAACATGTAGTATCTGATGAGTGTATATATGGGAAAGGCAGCAGGTGCTTTTAAAAATTCCAATCATACCCAATACCCTAAAAAGGTAGAAGCCTTTTTAGTAGACGTGTAAATATGGAGGAGCCATTCTTTGAGAAGGCAGAGGGTTTTTTGTATTGTGTAATAAGTTTTACTTACTCTGCTATCATTAATGAGTTTAAAGCTGCATTTCTGCACAGTGAACACTTTAATACCCATAATCTCCGGTTAATTGTAAAAATTGCAGAGTTATTTCATGGAAAGCGGGTTGAGTAATAGCATCAGTAATGCATTTCTGAAAGAGAAATCAATCCTGCTATTCTTTTAATTCCCTTAAAGGTCAGCTTTCTCGTTTTTAATAACCCAGGGAACACCAAGCAAGGTCTGCCCGGTCTTATTGACTTGAATGTGCTGAAGAAATATGTGCTCCTTTTCGGTGTAAATAGACTATACAAATGAGTCTCTTAATTGCCTAAGGCGTTGAATCTGTACAGTTTATGGGATGTGAAATGGAAGATGACATGGTGGTAGATGAAAACTGGAAGACTTCTTTTCACAGAGCTTTAGGTTTCATAAATCTTGGTTGGTTGCTCATTAAGTTAACGATATTGTTTTTATTTATTAAAATATTTAAAATGTGTCTCCAATATACACAACTGAAATGATATGTTTGTATTGTGGTTAAGTTAATCAGATTTAATAGAAAAAAGAAAAGAATTATAAAATAATAATAGGAACACCCTTACCAATTTGTACTTCTTTATCATTCTTTGTACCATTTTCACACCTTTCCAACATGTAGCTGAGGTTCTCACTTACCCAAATGAATCTTTCAAAACCGGGCTATGACATAGCTAGAATGGGTATTAATAAGGCATTATACAGAAAGATATAAACTGTATTTATGACATGGCTAGAATGGATATTAGTAAGGCATTAGACAGAAAGATATAAACTGTACCAACATGGGGGTTGGGGTGCATGTTTCTGCAGAGAGTGATTTAAGATTCCCATTGTGTTGCTGTTTGAGCCATTTCAGGTTTTCATGTGGAAGTTACCAGTACAAAGGCTGAGTGGTGCTTTCATATTGAGCTCACACTGAAAGATGGCTTGTCTCAGACAGCTCTGAGGGTTTTGAATTCGCCCATGTTGATTCAGGCAGTCGGGAGGACACTGCCTATGCTACATTTTCACAGGGCTATGCTGC
The DNA here is from genome assembly GCA_030684275.1 of Acipenser oxyrinchus oxyrinchus. Taxonomy (NCBI): domain Eukaryota; kingdom Metazoa; phylum Chordata; class Actinopteri; order Acipenseriformes; family Acipenseridae; genus Acipenser; species Acipenser oxyrinchus. Next base: position 1,706,661 of record CM060262.1, read on the forward strand.
ATACACATTGTACTGCATACTGAGGAGGAGGAGGAGGAAGAGCTGGAAAATAGTTTTTTCAAACAAACACGCTCACATTATTTTCTGATCTACTGCAAGGAGAATAAAATCAATGACCGATGCCTGCAGAAGTCATTACAACTTAACAAGTTTCAATTGCAATGATGGTCTTTGAAAATGACTAACTGTTCACGCTTAGACTGTTTTGAAGCTTTGATTTATCTGAGTGGGACGAAAGGTTTCTAAATTCCTTAGATGATTGCTTAATGAGCACAAGCAATACTCGCGCCGTTTTCTGGATTGGAAATCTCTGTGGAGAAGATGACATTGGAATGGGGAGTTGGTCGCTTGTATTTATACACTTTAAAATGATTTCCAATTTTGCTCAGTATGTTTCTGTTATTCAAGTAAATGTGCACTAAATATTTCATTACCTTAAATCAAAAAAAGTTGCTTTGAAGTTTACAATAAGCTTTGGGAATTGAGTCTGCACTCAGATGTGTTAGAGATTTTGAATTACAAATATCTTGAAAAAACGACATTGAAATATATATTGATAAACTGAAAACTCACTCTTTTAATAATTAGCTACAATGTTTCTTCTTCCTCCTTCCTTAGATAGCCTGGTAGAAATAGTTAATTAACGTATAGCTAATTATTAAAATAGTGACTTTTCAGTTTATCAATTACTGTTCTTCTTGATGAAGTATTTCTAGTGATTGACGATGGTCTTTGCTAAATGCTCCATCCAGCACATAAAAATCCTGCTTCTGATAGAGCCTAAACACCCAATGTAAACAGCACTGAGATTCTCACTAGAGTTTGTCAGGATGAATCAGATAGTCACACTCTTAATGGGATAACGATGAGAGAGTGTTTTTTTATCATCTTTATGCCCTTTTATCAATAGAAAAGTCTGCTGGAATCACAACCCAGTAACAATGACACATATACAGTCGTCCAAGGCAAAATTGTGAAGGAAAAAAACAAAACAAAACCTTAAGCAATTCAGGGGAGCGTTGGGTTTAACATACACAGAAGTTCAAAGTGTTTAAGAGTGAGATTTTTCAGAGCCTGTTTCGATTGATAAAATCAAGTTTGCAGTTCATGAAACATTGTAAAGTGTTCCAGTGGGTTTATTCTCATTATCCAAAGCACTGCTTAACTCTCTTCAAAAACACAACACAAAACACACCCTGAGGTTTTCCAAATAGAGCCCACAAGAAATATGAAGTAGCACAACGTTCAAGAAATAAGTATGATTGTGTAGAAATAGTTATGAACAAGTACTGTACACAAACACCCTGCTAGAGGATGAAATACCTCGATCTCAATTGATTCTTTTCAGAGCAGTGTTAAATGTGTTGTCTAACTGCACAACAGACTGCCAGCAACAGCGGGGATAGATTCCTAATAATCTTCCATCCACCACTGTTCTCAGTTTCATCTGTATTTGACAGGTGGTATAAGTAGGGTTTATGGTTTGGTGGCTGTAAATTATGAGCGATCTCCCCTCCCCCCCTGTAAATGAATTCTATGTTGGATAGGTCATTCTGTATCCACTCTGAAGTTACATTAGTCCTGTGTTTTTTCTTTACCACTGATATATCCTGCTGGGAAGTCATTTTACAAACGGATTCCCTTCAAATCAAGCTCAATATGCATCAGATTGAGTGTGATGAGACAAAGTGAGGTGAGGCAAAAGTATCTAAGTTTTTGTTCAGCGGTTAAGGAGCTTGCTTGGGGACTGTGATGTTTCAGTTTTCTGAGGCCTCTCCTCCGCCATCGAAACACATCTGGGTTTGTTTCAACTCCCTCTTTTTGAAAGGAGAGAAATCCACCCTCATGTTAAACTGAAAAGCAAACAACCTGAGAGTGCAGAAGAGACCTGATTTATATGATTTGTTTGGCTCTTTTTTCCACAGAGTTCACAGCTGTTTTCTTCTTTCAAAAATTAAAAGACTGGAGTTCGAATGGTCCTGTGTCGAGGCACAGATTTTAAAGACTTTGCTGTATAGCGCACTCAACATTTTATTGAAAAGAGCATTTAATATCAATGCTAGCAACCAGCTGGAAAATAAATACAGTACACCTGCATTTGATTAGCCCAAGTCCCCTAGTGTGCAATAAACACATTAAATAAGTGACGTGAAAGAGGGTTTATTTAAAATCCATCACAGCCCTCTTGAAATACATCAATGTTTATACTACCCTTAGGCAATAATTAATCTTGTATCCGTCAAACAACTATTACTAATTATTAGTACACTGGAGTGACTCAACATTTGTAATGATGCTACAAATTGTTATTCCACATACACAATTAAGCGAAACATCATTTGGCAGCTACTAATGCTTTTTGTTAGTGTGTTATTGTATCATAAACTATAATAGGACATCAAATGTCAAAGGCCAAATGGTTATCTGGGAAATATACCAAAACCTAAATATTGGTATGTGTGGTCCGGTGGTTAAAGAAAAGGCTTTGTAACCAGGAGGTCCCCGGTTCACATCCCAGCTCACTCACCGACTCACTGTGTGATCCTGAGCAAGTCACTTAAACTCCTTATGCTCCGTCTTTCGGGTGAGACGTTGTTGTAAGTGACTCTGCAGCTGATGCATAGTTCACATACCCTAGTCTCTGTAAGTTGCCTTGGATAAAGGCATCTGCTAAATAAACAGAGAATAAAAAAGACCCTTGTGTCCACAAGCAGCTGCCATGAGCTGATTTGTTAAAATAAAAAAAAAGACAATGTAATCAGTCACGTAAAATGCTTGTTTATTTTAATCTGTTTCTATAGCAGGGCAGACAGTGCAATGATTGCATTGGGGGCCAGGCTTATTATATTTATGAGTTCCTATAGTTATCCTTTCTGAGCTCATACATTATTATGATTAATGGAGATAAAATAAACTCTGATGAAAGATGCAGAATGTTTGTTGAACATCTATATCTGAGAGCTAATGTACTATCAGGATGTTTCTCATATCCCCAGTAAGTCAATTACCCCTGCAGATTGAACCCAGAACATGAGATTGATTTGAACGATAGCGTAGGTCCAAGCCATGCCCATCCATTTAATAACTATGAAGTACACACTGTACAGAAATGCTTGGCTCCTGGATTGGGGGTGGGTGTGTGGCTCGGGGAGCATCTATTATGTCAGGATCCATGGCTTTGACATCCAACCAGCATTTCTGAGGTGCTTTGTAAACTCTTGGGAAGCTTCCCATTTTTCTGTTTAAGAAATTGCTGTTTTTTGTTTTTTTTAATATGAATCACTATACCGTGCGGAGCACATATAAAAAGGGTGCATTTTAAATAATGATAAATGGCGTG
>CM060262.1:1715000-1832500 GCA_030684275.1 Acipenser oxyrinchus oxyrinchus
TAGGCTAATTACCATTCTGATGAGCAGATCATTGAAAATGATTTCTAGTTTTCCCATTTTTTGGAATCAGTTTTTTATTTTCCCTGTCCTTGCAGCCAGATAGAAGCTTGTGCTTGCCTGATTAAATATGAACTGCCTGTTATCTCAACGTTTAGTTCCACTAGGTTAGTCATCCAATACCGGTTGAGTTTGACATAGTGACATGCACAAAGAAAGGTACCTGGAAGGTGGAATATAGTTTGTAATCAATCTCAAAACATTATAGTTTCTACTTTTATGATAAAATGATAATGGTAAATACGAGTTTGCATAGAGTTTGAAATTTATACAAGAAATCTACTAAACCAGATCACGGAGGCCAGCGGGACCAGTGACATTCCTGGGATAAAGCCTGCATGTCCCGGTCTAACAGGCTCATCCTGGTGGACGTTTTCAAACCTCTACTCAAAGTTATTCCAATGTTAAAGCCTGGCTGCCTTATTCAATGACACTCATCTGTAGTATATGTATTCCTTCATTTGACAGAAATGCACTGTAGATTAAAATCACACTGCTGCGTCTTCTGTAATTTTACAGATTTGTTTTTCTGAACAGCGCACGTACCCTCCCTAGGCTGTTGATGGTCTCAGTAATAAGACAGTTTCAAGGGGTAGCTAATTCCTCCCGGTAGGGTGACTATGATTTATCAGACACAGTAAAGAAGCCATGCTATATTTCATTTACAGGAAATGCATTCCAAATTGCCTCTGCTCACCCAGGGAACTCCTTATGAATGTGTAATGAAGAAAACTCAACAAATATACTGTGCAACCAGACAGAAAACAGAAAATAAAGAATGGAAGATCGGCGCGAAGAAGAGGCTGAAGTGGGCTCCGGAGCAGGCTTATAGGTTCAAATAAGTTTGTTTAAAGAATAAAACCAGTGAGCTTGTAAGTGAAGGAGTTCCTGTTTGAAAAGTATGTGCTGGCCTGGTAAAATAAGCAATTGCAGGATCTTGTTGTTTCAGTGGTACTCAAAAAGTGAGACACCTTCGGATTTCAGATCCGGATAAATCACAAGTAGGATTTTAGAGCATTTTACAGCACTGATTATTTTACTCCATAATGGATCAACCAATTATTTGTGGTTATCACTGGTACTGTAAAATTTCACTGACTATACATTCCATGAAAAATCCAACTGAAAGATATACAGCAGGTTGAGCAGATGATGTAGTTTATTATAAAACAAGAGTGTCAGCCTCTCCTCTTGTTTTCCTAGCCCATAATCAGCTGCTAAACTTTATTATTATTTATTTCTTAGCAGATGCCCTTATCCAGGGCGACTTACAATTGTTACAAGATATCACATTATTTTTACCTACAATTACATTTTTTTCTTATTTACACATTATTTTTTTACATACATTTTTTACATACAATTACCCATTTATACAGTTGGGTTTTTACTGGAACAATCTAGGTAAAGTACCTTGCTCAAGAGTACAGCAGCAGTGTCCCCCACCTGGGATTGAACCCATGACCACATTGCTGCCCTTGGCTTTTTAAAGGGTTGATCAGATAAGCATTGACTGCTTGATCAGCAGCTCATGCATCATGCATTTATATATATATTCTTTTACGCATCACAGGTGTCGTATATAAAAAAATTAAGCTAATCACTTTTTTTCTTAAAATGTACAATCATTTATCTGTGGGGGTGGATGATGGTTAAGTCTTACAAACAAACTCAATCTCAAATAAAGATCCCTAACTGTAAGTACATTGAATGGGTTGTCAATGAAAAGCCTCAATAGAAGGAGACTTGTGGACTTGCCTGGAAAGCAGAGTTTGATGGAACCTGGAACAGTGCAGTGTATGGGGCACTGGCTGTCCCTGTCCTGGCACTGACCACAGGTAAGTCTTGGGACTGGACAACATCAAGGTCGTACTCGGCAACCCCCAGACACGCTCACACAAGAGATCACATGACTGTGATACCGCATATGCGTGGGATAATGAGACCTGCATTCAAAAGCATCAATGCATTTTTTAAAATAAGGATCAAATGATTGTCGTTAGGCCTGACTCATTTAATCAGAATTCTCTTTGATATTATTGTTAGTTCTGTAGCTATTTTGGAACCCTGAATTTCAGCAAGCATGTGCCAAAGTCTCATCAAACATGCTAATGGAAAAAGTAAATACCAGCTAATGATGACATTTCCTTTTTTAATTAGGTGAAACACTTTGCTTGTTTGCAGACTGCCACAGGCTAGTGAAGCATCATTCCAGACTGCACCAGGAAGGATGCATCTACAGAACCTCAGGTAATGTTTCCTGAACTATCGCAAACGTACCTAGAAAACTCAATGTTAAGGTATTATAGAAATCCCAAGCTTTCATAAATGTTGTTGGTAATATTATGACAAACATGCTAATATACTACATTACAGTATTTTTTGTTTCTTTTCTACACACTCATTTAAATGTCTTGGCTCTTTCAGACATCTGCATTTACGTCAACACATTTTGTCAAATTGAACAATGTGTGTTTCCATATAAGATACAACAATGATCTATACCTCCTCCCAGCTCTTACCCTGCTCTGTGTATTTTAACATTGCTCTTAGAGAAGGCTGGGGATAGATATACACCACAGGTTGTCAGTTCACATAAATAGTGATTGCATCAAAAATTCCTGCTAGCTTGTTTTTATAAATAAAAAGACAAACATCTGTGTAATGTACCATTAATGGCTCACGCTACTGTATATTATACATTGAGATATTGAAAAAGAGCCACTCATCACAGCTTTTGTCCAGTATCTTGGATGATAAAAATCATTTGGTTTTATGCAGATGATATGACTGGGTGTCTAACTCCAGGCCCGTTGATTTTTGTAAAACCTTCTCCTCTCCCTGGATTAGTTCCATCACATCGTTTTATCTGTGGGAATCCTTAAGCTGGCCTGGCAACCAGCCTTTCTCAATTAAAAGGAACTTAAAACTGAGTCGTAAGCATGGGTCAATATTTGACATCTCGAAAAAAAAAACAATTATACCTTTTAAGCAAATCAAGCCTGAGCGGCACAAAGCATTAAAAGATGACCCTCTTGCACATGTTTGATTAACTGCTTGCGAAATCAGATATTTATTATAGATGACGTGCAGTAAGTGATGCACGAAGGAAGCCAGCTGCCCAGCTTCCATGCAGCCTCTCACAGAGAACGTCTATATTATTAGGACACACAGCTGGGCACTAAGTGTTGGTGCAGCAACCTTCCAGCCTCTGTACCATTGCTATAATTATCAGAAAAAAACATCCGCCAACATGCAGAGAAACAAGCCACCCCGAAAGTCTGTTTACTTTTCAATTTAGGATGAAAAGCAAAGCAACCTACTCATCGCTCTGTGAGTAATTGTTTAAGCTGCACAGAGAGCAGTGGCTCGCCGCTAATATCGGCTGCCTCTAATGAACGGCACAGGGAAGACTGTCCGCAGAAGCATCTCCTGCTGCTCCATTAATGGGGTAGATTGTTTAGACAACTCGGTTAGTCATCGTTATGTGTGTGTGTGTGTGTATGTGTATGCGAGAGTGTGCATGCATGTGTGTGTGAGAGAGAGAGTGTGTATGTGTGCATGTGTATGCGAGAGTGTGCGTGAGAGAGAGAGAGAGAGAGAGAGAGAGTATGGAAGGTCATCCGGGTCAAAAACGCGTTATTTAGTACACTTTTCAAATATTTACTGCACATTCTAATTTGACTTTAGTCCGTGTTGTAATTCTAATTATTGCACATATTAATTTGGCCAATCAGATCACCGAAAATTAAATGAGAACCAATACATTTAAAGAAAATAAGTATGTGTAATAAATTGTCCAATTAAAAGTCGCCTTACATCTGCCATTCCCGCCCCTTTCGTGGGGTAAAGTCTAGTGAAAGATGGATAGACCCGGAGCCGCCGAGACATGCATCAACCGACGGTTCAGGGGTAACCCCACTGTAACTAATATGTCATTTTAAACAGGTGTTGAAAGGTCTCACATTTAATCTAAGATTAGCTATGGTAACTCAATATTTTAGCGTAAAACTGAAATAAATATAATTAGAAAATAAAAAGAAAATGATTGTGCATTGTTAATACAAACTGAACCGTGTCACGGTCAACATTGTCTGACTCAAGAAATAGTCAGCACTCAGCAAATCTACATTTGCATCGTAGAAGAAGATCTCTAGCCGCCATGATGTGCAATTTCCCTTATTCTTGATTTTTTATAAGCGTATTTCATGTCAGAAATTAAAAAGTTATCCGGAAGGTGATTGGCTACTCTTGTAATTGCATTGCATGACTATAAAATGACCAGCCCCATGTAGGTACCGCTGTAAAATGACCAGCCCCTACGTAGGTACTGCTGTAAAATGACCAGCCCCTACGTAGGTACCGCTGTAAAATGACCAGCCCCTACATAGGTACCGCTGTAAAATGACCAGCCCCTACGTAGGTACTGCTGTAAAATGACCAGCTACTACATAGAAAATGCATAGTTAATTTACATTTATTTAAAACACGTAGTAGTTTATGTAAGTAGTATACTTTCCAGTCTAAAGAAATGTGAAAGTGAATCACCTGCTTTTAATGAATAACAAACTATATATTTTTTTCACAAAGCAAAAAACACAGTTCTACAACCATTTCATGAATACCAAAAAGTATTTTAGTCATAAAAAACAAAGTTTGAAATAAAAGCAGACAAAAAAGCATCCTTTGAATAAGGGGGCGGTACAGTGTGTATTATTTATTTGAGATGCATATGCTACCGGAATTGAGCTGAATTCATGTATTCTGAGACTTTGGGAGATCATTCATCCTGCTAGTGAATGCATGTGAAGTGCTCTGTGAGCAACTAATCTAAAATAGAAATAAGAAGCGTCTGCATGACTTGTGTAGTGATTGTTCTTTCACAACAGAAGAAGTAAAACATTAAAGCAAACCCCCACCCTCCCCCAATGGAAACCCTTTGTGCAGGAGCATGGATCTAATTAGCACCGGTTGCAAAGGGACCGTTGCTGCCTCTCATCTCACTCGTTTTTCAAGCCAATTACTTTGAAGGCATGTTTGTTTTTTTATTTCAGTGCTGGACGCCTAATGAAACTTGCTGGATGAAGTGGATGCAAATAATGTCACTAATTTCTACTGGAAAGGGTCGCCACCTCTCTGAGACCCTCCAGCAAGCGCTGCAATCAACACCTCTGGTAGCTCTAGAGACAGCCAAGGAGGTCTGGGTTAGACGGATTTGTAACAAGACTCCGGGACTTCAGTGCAACAAAACAATGCTCCTGTGCTTTTCAGGCTCAATGTGCAGTGCGACCAGGTTTCATTTGCTTGCACTTGATTTGTGGTGACCTTGAATAGATCACTTTGTTATTGCATTTGATTATGATGAAGTTAAGTCTTTGTTTGTATTTATTACCAATGCAAACAAGATGAGGCTGTTAGAAGGACAGTTAGAATATCTTGATTATATTCTTCAAAGATATACCAGTACTGTTAAAAAGAAAACATTTGGGGATACACTTCCAAAGACATTAACTATAATATCTTATTTGATGCTGATAAGGAAAATAACTGTTAAAAAGCATGTTGTTGATGTATAGTACATCGTGAATGTACCTGTATTTCAAAGTGTATCCTGATTCGTTATAGTTAGTTGTTCTCTTAACCTTTGAAAATCAGGAACCTAAAGGGTTCAATTCTTTATTGTGTTCTGTGCTTTGCAAAAACAACAGGACTGCAATCATTGATCTCAGATGGATGCTGTGCATAATAATAGCTCAACGCAGCGATGGTACAACCGGCACTGCGGAGATCATGAATTTCAAATGTCTGTGAGAAAGACTGTGCATGTAGACTCATCTTTCCTGTAACGAGCCCCTGTCAGTGGCCTGCAGAATCAAACAGATCCTGAAGGAGCCTTCATGACCATGACAAACGGCTTCCCCTCTATCTCTCTCTCTCTCTCTTTCTCTCCAGGGATGCAGCGATGCCATCACAATAAGAATGTGTTGTTGTATCTAAAATATCCGCTGCCCCGTTGACAACCTCTCTGTCTTCATTCACATCTTGTGAACAACATGTTGAGATTAAACGCCCTTGAATCTTTTACGATAAACTGGAACTAACAAGTGACAATGGATTGAGTGGACTGAGCCGCTGTGTTGAGCAGTCGTGCAGTCGTGCTAACTGGAGTCTCATTTCCACTCCTTCTCATTTTCACGTTTCTTTGTCATGTGATCTGTTTAATGAATTTAATTTCATATATGAAGAAGTTTTACCCAAATGCTGTAGTAGCGTTGCGTGTTATTCAAGAAACACTTTATTTAGCATTGTTCATTTTGAACCAACAGAATATGAGAGAGCAGTATCTGCAAACTTCTGATAGACTGTATTTGTAACAAAGGCTACAAGTAGGAACCATCGCCTGACACCATTTTGTTCTGCTGCCAATATGCTGCTGTGATCTGAAAGCTGGAGCTGGGGCTTTACTAATATAAAGACTGGACCAGCCTACAGCGGTCGAGGGCAGGCAACTGAAACTGAAGAGAACTGCTCATGAACACACAGTCAAAGCAACACAGATTATCAGAAGCTACTAACTCTTTAAAGAAAGCACTGCTGCAATCATTTAGATATTTTATTATTTCGTTCATAGTTCCTCTGTTATTACACAGCCCCCCTCCCCCCAAACAAAGTGGCATAGCCAGACAGTTCTAGTGTGAGGATGTCAAGACAAGACAACTGACAGCTTTTTTTTAATCCTATCATGAAATGCAGGAATCCGTACCAGCTAATTACACTGTCAAACTGTCTGTTTTGCATAGCACCTCGGTGACTCTCAGGTAATCTAAGAGAAACAGGCTCACTCGTGCGTGAAAACAGCAGGGAAATCAACAGACTGGAATGAAGACATGAAGGCTGACGCTTTCAGGTTGCAAATCCCAGCAACCGTTCCTGTGTCGCAATAATTTAGAGACAGAAGCTGTTTGGTAACGTCTTTAGAAAGGATAAGGTTAAGGATAAGGTTAAGCGACGCAGCCTTCAAATTGCATTTGATCACATCTGAGGTTTCTGTTCGTCTAATATGTGGAGGTTTTGATTGAAATCGGCACAGCAGTTGAGCATAGGCCTGTTTGGAAGAGCTGAAAAGCAGCACAGAGGTTGCAACTGTAATACATTCATGCCTTGAAATGGTTTGGGATTTACGATGGAATTTGCATGCTTTTCTGTCAAAGGAACGGCATGCACAGTAATTTGTTACTTTGAAGATGAAAACTAATACTACTAGGAAAGCTTTGTTCCCTAAATATTCCTCACAATATTAACTATAAAGCCAGTCTACAAAGTCTGAGGTACTCCATTTATATTTTCCAACTGTGTGACCACATAATTGTGTTTGGTAGTGTAGCGGGCAGCCTTGTGTGATACACTGCCATTGTGGATTCCGTCCCCTGTCGGTGAGATGAGGGGAGGTTAAAAGCTCTAAAACCACAAATGCAGATGAGCCCGGCTCTTTTGCATTGTGGTTAAGACGCTTGCTTGCGGGGCGCAGGGTCTCCAGTTCACACCCAGCCTCTGACCTGTTACAGTAGGGCCAATGTTCTTTCAGTGAAAGAAGGGGTTTGATGCACAATATTTCATGCATGTTCCCAAGAGCCCCAAAATAACTTATTCTCAATGCAGATGTACATGGATTTGAGTAATATATAGTTCTTCACTGAAGAAGAAGTTTCATGTAGATCCTAAGGCAGACACAATGTAGATGTTCTGTTAAAATCAGCAAGATGCACAGAATTTGCTGCAAAATTTGCGTAATGACTACATTTTCAGTATACAGGATATGAATACTTTATGCAGGCTAAACATGTGTTGCTGTAAATACATCCATAGTAGGACAGTTACTTGTTTTACAATATTTGCCTTATTGGAGAAGAGAATATTTTCTTTCTGTGTGATCCAGAAAACACAAAATATAAAGCAGTGCTTGTCAATGTAGTTACGGTCCTGAGGTGACTGTGTTATATGTTCCAGCTTCCTGCTGCCAAAATGCAGGATGTTATTTAAAAAAGAAAAAGAAATAAAAGCTGCAACAAATTAGTCAAAAGTGCTGCTTTATTGAGTAACAATTACCGTTGGCAATTATGTGCCTGTTCCCGGTAAGTGAAAAAAAAAAAAAACATATTTTTTTCAACAGCAGGAAACACAAATGAAAAGTGCATTACATCCCTCATTAGGGGACATTTTTTAAAAGCACTTAATTAAATGAAATGTCATCAGCATTTCTTAATTGTATTACTTTATTCCTGGATGGGTTTTCCAGTGCATTAAAATGTGGCTTACATTTAGTTTGTCATTATGATCACCTGAAATCTGTACCTTTTATTGGTTTAAATTAACGATTGTGAGATGGCCTGTACAGTAATTACCCATAATTTGCATCACAGTATCTTCCCTGGGAGGTATCTTGATGTCAAAACTCCAGAAATGTCCAATTTTAACTCTTTATCTACAGTGAGTATGCACCAATGTACATTCCCTTTTCAATGTGTTGTCTTATATTTTATGCAAATAAGTCCTATTCATCATCTTTTCATCATTGGAAAGTGGAAAGCCTGGCATTGTGGCTTGTGTCCATTATCCCATGTCATGAATTTGCCCCAGCTCAGTGTATGAGTACTCATGGTCTCCCTGTAGATAATTGAACAGGTTCATTCCTTTACCACTAGTGCTTCGCAGTTCATTCATGTCTGATTAAACTGCTCTTCTCAAATCACTCACACAAAATAAGAATGAATCAACTCTGTGCTTTCCAGGTCAGAGCAATTATGCAAAAAGAAACAGCAACAAATTATGTTTACTTTAAAATCAGCTTTTTGATTTATTTAAATGAATAGAATCATTAATTGTTTAGCTTTTTGCATTTTAAATGACCTTTTTCCATCAATTCCATCAAAAGCGCATAAATTATTATGCATGGAACAGGAAAACAACCTACTTTGGGCTGCAGTATATCAAGGTAGGTTCTGAGTGCTGGGGGGCTCAGTAAAATCCTCTCCTGCTCCTGTTTGACCCACTGGGACCACACCATTAGCTTTGAAATCTGAATCTAGTTCTTAGCCAGGTATGAATAATAAAGGGTGCACATACTCTGAGAATGTGCAGGGTTTGATACATGTTGTTCTGGTTCCATGTACTGCAGCTCAGTGTATAGCTATGATGTTGTAAGGAAACCATTACTGAAATGAAGAAATAATGGACTCAGCAGGCATTTCCTTTAAATCATCGGTGCAACTTGGATACCAAAGGATCCAGATTAATTCTAAGACCCAACCAGATATTAATCCTGCCTGTGTTTATTGCTCCCTATCAACCACAGTAAATGGAACTGTAAATGGAAGTGTATATTTAGCGTAATAGTAGGTTTAAACATTTTAAGGGTAGAGGTGTTAAGATCGGTCACCGTTTAGATCATGAAAATAGACCCAATAGATTTCCATTTAAATATGTATTTTTTAATCAGAAACATGAACTAAGCATTGCAGACACTGTAATTAATCAAATACAAAGCCTTTGTTTTCATTCACTAGTTTGTTACATTGTGGACTTCACATCAAGAGAATTTAGATCTAAGACAAGATATAAGAGAAGCTATTTTTTTTTCTTTAATGTTTAACATGATGTAAATGTTTTCCAGTAGAAGTTTCTGCAGCCGGCTTTGCGTTCCCGGGGGGGCAGGCCCTTGCTGGGGTCGTTCTCAAACTCCTGGGATCTCTCAAGCCGGGCCTCGCCCTGCTCATCATACTCCAGGACGTCTCTCTCAGGCTGAGCCAGCTGCAGGAGCAGGTCATCCAGGGAGTACTTGGGTGATTCCTGCAACAAAAGACGAGCCTCATGTGGGACTGCACAAGCAATGCTGCTCATTCATTCTCAATTACAAGATCTCAAGAAGATTAGGACATTGTATTCTTATGAGTGCCCTGGGTGTTCACCAAATATATATAAAAAAATAAATTCTCAAAATATCAAATTTTAAAAACCGAAGGCTAGTAATAGATCATTAAACACTTAGTCACTTCATTTCAGCACCTTGGCTAGCTGCCTTTTTTCTGATTTGCAGCATTGAAGGCAGTCAAAACCAGACATGCAATGTGGGTACAATTTGTTTTCTTTTTTTAAAAAATAAAGCTGTTAACTGTGTGGAATTCTTGATTCTCAACTGCAGTCAGCTACATTATAACTTGTCTGGCCTAATCAGAGACTGAGTGCATCACTCACAATCCCACCAGTTATTGACTGTTAGGCCTTTATTAGTGGGTAGTTTACTTTAACAAAACCTTGACTCAATTGCTCACTTTTTAAATATCTTCATTACAGAAAAAACAAAAAAGGTAGTCTTGCAGACTTGGGGTGTCAATGACGGTTACCTCACAAGCCACTTGCCTAGCAGGTCATACCAGCTGGTGGAATTGCTTGAATTGTTAGAACCAGTGGGCTTTGCACTATCCACAGCAGTCACAACACAAGATTTCAAATGAATTTCCTCACAGGGAGGAAGGAAGAGCCGTTGGCTGTGAGCCGAGCAGCATATTTAAGTTAATTTTAAACAGATGAAAGGAAAGCTGTCGAGGTGTTACCTGTGCCCCCATCCCCGTAGCCCCATTTCGCTGCCTGAGCCGAAGGTTTGGATGTGGAGCTGCACTGACGCTGCAGACAGCTATGGCAAGACCCAGGAGAGCCAAGACCCACAAGGCACGGCAAGACACCATCTTCTCTACGGCAGCAAGCGGATGATAGGGAGCAGTCAGTGTGTTTCTGGAGCTGTCGCTGTTGTCTGGTTCTGTCAGGTCTGCTAAGTCTCTTTTTAAACTGGCCTCCACACGTCAAGGAGGAGGGGTTACCATGATGAATGGACTTTGTGTGCCATGTCTCCGCCTTCCACATTGTAAGAATTGTTAGCATTTAGTGATTCGACTGCTTTGCTTCTCTGAGAAACGTAGTCATTCTCTTTGTTTATCCATAAAAACCGAAGTGTTTTATGGAACCCTGGGCTACTTAAACAAAACATAAAACCAGTATCGTAGCTATTGAGATATTTAGCTTTGGTGCTTTTCGTTGATCTGCAGTAAACTCAACATCGCATTGTAGACAAGCAAGCTAAAACCAGAACTGCATGGAAATGTGATGATGTGGACTTCAATGTTAAACATTATACTTAACAAAAACAATGTTATGAGCTAAGGAAGTTAATAGCATATTTTTAATGGAGGGTTTTAAAAGAAAGATGTTGGCTGCCTACTTTGATTTTCAAAGGGTGCTTGTCACAAAGAATACATTCAAACATCCTGTGTTGAATATTCTGGTATACAGCACAATACAATACAACACAGTGGTACAATCTCAAAGAAATTTTAAAACTGTTATTTATTTTATTGTAGGATAATTTGGAGTAAAGAACTCTGTGAATAAGCTTCAAGCGGTTCTGAGTTTCCTGTTTCTTTCAGCATCGTGATAAACCCAAGGTGCTGATTTTCAGGTTAGGATTGTGGTTTCTGTGAAGTCTTCTAACTGCTCTAGATTTGGTTCAGGTAACTGGAAGAGATCAGAAGGTAAACCGGACGCTCGTGAACTCTTACCTCCCAGTCACACTGTCTCTTTCATGCTGGTAATGCTTAAATGAACACACTCCTGGCTCTGTGTTGGGCCATGGGATAAATATCTAATTAAAGCGAAGCAAGAAACTGTCATAGTTTAGAAATGGCTAATAGAGTTAAAGTGGTACATTAAAGAAGGTGATGTGGGTATTAGACATACAAACATCGAACACTTAGGAGACAGTGAAAATGAATTAGTACAATGTTCCCTCTGTTGACCTGGTGTATTATGTGTGAGGATTTCATGTCTACCTTTCACAACACAGCTCAATCACTCAGGATGGGACTACAAACCAAGAGAAGGTTACATTGCAATGCATTTAATTCCTTCTCTCCAGTCTAAATATTGGCATTAGAATTTGTGATTCAATATGTGTTTGTTTTTTTTTTGTTTTTTTAAAGTAACTGTGTGTGATTTTTATAAAAAATTCCAAGATAAGTTTAATGTGTACTGGGACTAGGATTTTACCTAACTATTCATTTTCAGGTTAAGAAAAAAAATAATAATAAAAGTTATGTGATAGAATTGAAACTCAAGTCTCTGTGTAAAAGCCTTGTATTTAAATATGATTTTCTGCTTTAGTGTCTCAGGGGTCTGACTATCCTGTACAGATTCAAGGAATGTTTATCTATGAAGAGGACGGTAATTGCTGAAGAGGCTTACATTGTGGTTTCTGAAAGTTTTTTTGTAGATATAATTGTAATACAAATTGCTCTTTCGATTCTGCTGTATCTTAGCTGAGAAACTGCCTTCCTGACGTCTTCTGTTCTATCAGTATAACAACACAGCTCCTAAAACACTGACACACCAATGTGCTAACGTTTTTTTGTAAACAAACCTTTGCATTGAATCAAAGAAAGTGGACACTGTAGAATGGGAAAGATCCTCTGAACAAAAAACCTCCAGGTCAGGTATAAAAATTTACCACAGTATTTGTGCACGGTATTTTTGCAGTTTTGCCATGCTTATTAGATGATGTACTAGGCATTTATCATGGTTTGCCCATATGCTTTACCATACCTCTCTGGTCTTTACAATTACTTGCTCTTATTGTATTACCTGTACTGTAACACTTGAAATGTATTTGCTTACAATTGTAAGTCGCCCTGGATAAGGGCGTCTGCTAAGAAATAAATAATAATAATAATAATAATAATAATAATAATTACTACATATGCTTTCACTATGCTTTATTATACTTTGCAATGCTTTTCTGTTATAAAGGTACACAAGTATATACAACTGTTGTAGGTTTTCAAGGCTAGTGCTCATGTGAGTCTTTTATCAATGGATGACACAGGCAGTGGAAAGCCCAATTGAAATGACCATATTCCAAGTGTTAGGATACAAGTTTACCACATTTGCAAGGTAGTTTTGCAGTTTTACTATGGTTATACTATGCATTTACCTTAGTTTTGTAATGGTTTGCCCTGTTTGTTTGTTTTTTATCATGCTTTACCATACCTTGTTACAATTCCTAACTATGCTATTCAACTTTGCTGTGCTTTTATTACAGTAAACTTCATATAAGGGTAGCTAGGCTTGACAAAAACAAAACACCCACACTCACACACATAGTCGTGTGAGAGAAAACTTTGCTCTGATTTTACAATGAGAAACTTTTATAAGGGACACGTTAGACGAGGAAAAACAAATGTTTGCTATAAGAGCTCCAACGCACATCTTAGTACTGATCTGTGCTGGTGTTATTGTTTGGTTTCCTGCCCCACTGGCACATCAGCACCAGCTTTCTTAATAGTTAAGAATGTACTTGGCTGCCGTATGTCAGTTTGACTTATGTCCAGCTCAGCTAATGGAGTTAATCCCAAAAACAGACCACCTGTTGATTGTTACAGGCAGTGAATAGCTGGTCAGAGAATTAGCTCTCATTTTCAAAGCTTCTGCTTAGTTTTGAACTCAAGCCCTTTGTTTGAAGCAGACCAGCTGAGATATCACTGCTCAACAGACCGGTCCAATCCAGAACCAGGCTCTTGATCCTGTGATGTGTGGGATGGTGCTGGGGGTTGGGGTGGGGTTGGAGGATCAGCACTAACATGACCATAAACGTACAGAATGTAATGATTTGCAAAATACTCAAACACAACTTGATTACATGACAATAACCTTGTACAATGAAAAGTATCATTCATTTCAATATATGACTCCATATACTGTACAGGTGTGAGGGCTTGTTGCATATCGATAATTTTTCCATAGCATACTGCCCCAATGCATGCTGTGTGTATATCTAGCAAAGGTGTAGGTGACTCTGTTTATGAGAAATCTGTTTCTGTGCAGGCTGTAATGTAAAGTTCTCTGAATTCTCATCAGACTTGAAGCAGAATACGTCAAGCACCCCTCACAACAAACTGAACGATACAGAACTATACTGCCATCTTGTGGTCTGCCGTTTTATTTATTTTTTTCATAATTAATTTTGAGCAAATCGTCAAAGCTTTTGTGTTGTGGTGGAGACGGAGAGCGTGACTCGATTCTACGGTACTTCAGATCTTGTGTGGATGAAAACCGCTTTGTTTATACAATACACTTTCTTATCCTGTGCACGTTACATCCACTACAATAAAAGCACGTCTTTGAGCTAAGTGTGGTTTATGCTATTGCTGCCCCCTAGCGCCAATCCTATGACATCATCATCAACACACACACACACACACACACACACACACACACACACACACACACACACACACACACACACACACATTACCGTACAGGTCCTGCATTCAGCCACATGGGCTGGAGCAGTCCCCCCCCCCAAAAAAAAACTCTACTAACGGTAGGTCTGATCCCTATCAATACATGTTATAGATGCCAGAGCTTGGCACTACTGATCATGGGAATGGCCTGTGAATGTTCATTATCCTAGTGTTATACTGACATCTGCTGGTGAAATTATAGTATTGACTTATGTAAATGTCACCCTTTTTCTTTTTGATACTGCAGACAATGGCAACTTTGCGTACCTGGGGTGCTGCTGTTCTACACCAGCAGGTAAAATGAAGCGGTGACCTGCAGTAGGACCTGGCAGAGGTTCCATTGCTTCATTTAAATGATTAGGAACGTAGCTGGAACAAAGGCCCGGTGTGGAAGGCCCTCTGCTGTACTCCAGGAGGCTGAGATAGGTTTGACGATTTGGGGAAAATGTGGACTTGGAAGTTTGCCAGTTAATCTAATAACACTCTTTACTTTCTGTTTTGTAGAAAATGTGTTTACGTGACTTCAGACGTGAGAAATGTGAACAATGCAATCCTAGGTGAAATCCTGCCCTGGTCCTGTTTCTGTTTAATGTTTAAACGCGATCAACAGCACTCAGTTTCCTGCTAGATCTGCTCTAAACTGGCCAGGGTGAGCGAGGGTGAGGAGGCCATTCCCATGATCAGTAGTGCCAACAAGTGATCAGTCTCAGCTGAATCTGCACGCTACACCTTGAAACGAGTTCTGCTGGTTGAGATCCAGGGAACATAAGGTGGAGCCACTAAACCCGTTCTCGATGAGCACACAACTGTACCACATTGCTGAGCAATTGCCTAAGTGAGTTCAACCTGTTCTTGCAGCATGTACAGCATAACAGCATGAATAATACAGCTCCAACACACAGCTGTATTAACGAGCACAGCTCCAACACACAGCTGTATTAACGAGCACAGCTCCAACACACAGCTGTATTAACGAGCACAGCTCCAACACACAGCTGTATTAACGAGCACAGCTCCAACACACAGCTGTATTAACGAGCACAGCTCCAACACACAGCTGTGGTAACGACACATTGAAACATTCGGCACCCGGGTGATATCCTGTGTATTGGGCATGTAACACAGTGTTACTTACATCTCTAATACTTCTAGCAAAATATTTTAAATATTTAATTTTACAGTGATTGAGAACGTAAATTACGTTTTTAATAAAGAGCGGGGAAAGCCTAGTTATTTATTCTTCCCATTGGATTTCTAAGACTGACCGCCAGAGCATACAGGCTGTGCCACGTTTACCTGCAGTGTGTGAACAGGGCGATGAAAACACAAAAGATTATGGTCTTATACAAATATAAAGAACACTCAGCCTGCTGATGAAGTTTCACTATCAGCAGGCTTTTTGGGGGTCTTGCACGTCTGAAGACAGCTTCCTTCCTGCTTTGCTTGCGGTTTAGCTACACCTGCACCTCCACCAAGCCTTCAGCAAAAAAAAAGCGTTTCTGTTCAAATGAGAACACATTTCAAACACCCTGTCTGCTAGGACAGCAGATTGTGGCACGTCAACAATTATGTTATTATTGGACAGTGTTAGAATAGCTATCTTAAGACAACATATGGGAGAATGTAGTTGTTTAAAAGTAACACATTGCCACATACAGCTCCTTAAAATGAGCCTTTGTACTTACACTGCCTGCAATTAAATTCTATAAAGTCCTTCAGAGGTGTGCCCTTATTTTGTGAGGAACAGAACAGACAGTATCATCAACGGTACTGTAGAGTTAAAGAATGTGCTTTTGTACATTAATAAAACTAAAGTAGGAGACCAACTTCTAATTCTAATCAGACAGCAGGAGGAGAATGACCCTAGTATAGACTGAGGAAACCCTGAAGTCCAGTCTACAGACTACCCATAGTGCCTGGGATCCAGTCTACAGACTCCCCATTGCAGACTCTCTATAGTGCCTGGGGTCCAGTCTACAGACTCCCCATTGCAGACTCTTTATAGTGCCTGGAGTCCAGTCTACATACTCTCTATAGTGCCTGGGGTCCAGTCTACAGACTCCCCATTGCAGACTCTCTATAGTGCCTGGGGTCCAGTCTACAGACTCCCCATTGCAGACTCTCTATAGTGCCTGGAGTCCAGTCTACAGACTCCCCATAGTGCCTGGGATCCAGTCTACAGACTCCCCATTGCAGACTCTCTATAGTGCCTGGAGTCCAGTCTACATACTCTCTATAGTGCCTGGGGTCCAGTCTACATACTCTCTATAGTGCCTGGGGTCCAGTCTACAGACTCCTCATTGCAGACTCTCTATAGTGCCTGGGGTCCAGTCTACATACTCTCTATAGTGCCTGGGGTCCAGTCTACAGACTCCTCATTGCAGACTCTCTATAGTGCCTGGGGTCCAGTCTACATACTCTCTATAGTGCCTGGGGTCCAGTCTACAGACTCCTCATTGCAGACTCTCTATAGTGCCTGGGGTCCACTCTACAGACTCCTCATTGCAGACTCTCTATAGTGCCTGGGGTCCAGTCTACATACTCTCTATAGTGCCTGGGGTCCAGTCTACAGACTCCCCATTGCAGACTCTCTATAGTGCCTGGGGTCCAGTCTACAGACTCTCTATAGTGCCTGGGGTCCAGTCTACAGACTCCCCATTGCAGACTCTCTATAGTGCCTGGAGTCCAGTCTACAGACTCCCCATTGCAGACTCTCTATAGTGCCTGGAGTCCAGTCTACATACTCTCTATAGTGCCTGGGGTCCAGTCTACAGACTCCCCATTGCAGACTCTCTATAGTGCCTGGGGTCCAGTCTACAGACTCTCTATAGTGCCTGGGGTCCAGTCTACAGACTCCCCATTGCAGACTCTTTATAGTGCCTGGAGTCCAGTCTACAGACTCCCCATAGTGCCTGGGGTCCAGTCTACAGACTCCCTATAGTGCCTAGAGTCCAGTCTACAGACTCCCCATTGCAGACTCTCTATAGTGCCTGGAGTCCAGTCTACATACTCTCTATAGTGCCTGGGGTCCAGTCTACAGACTCCCCATTGCAGACTCTTTATAGTGCCTGGAGTCCAGTCTACAGACTCCCCATAGTGCCTGGGGTCCAGTCTACAGACTCCCTATAGTGCCTAGAGTCCAGTCTACAGACTCCCCATTGCAGACTCTCTATAGTGCCTGGAGTCCAGTCTACAGACTCCCCATTGCAGACTCTCTATAGTGCCTGGGGTCCAGTCTACAGACTCCCCATTGCAGACTCTTTATAGTGCCTGGAGTCCAGTCTACAGACTCCCCATAGTGCCTGGGGTCCAGTCTACAGACTCCCTATAGTGCCTAGAGTCCAGTCTACAGACTCCCCATTGCAGACTCTCTATAGCACTCGTTCTCAGGTTGTGTGGACCAGGATAGACTTACCTGTATTATGGGATGAAATGCAAACACTTCCACTTTAGAGATTCTAACTCAGAACACTCCTTCTCCCCACTGTAGAGACCAGCCAAATAAACCCAGAGACAAATGTGCATTAAAATTCAATATTCCAACATTTTATTTTACATTCATACACCTATATTTTTACAATATAAGCTTAATGCAGTTTAAAAGACCACACCCCAAAGCCTCCTGAAGATTTACAGGTAAAGCACGTTGATTGCTCAGGTTCTGGAGGACAATGATAAAAGCATTTTAAAATTCCTTTCAGGACATGCAAAGTCCTTGAAGTCGTACCTTGCTGTACTGGACAGTACTGTATTGGACTGATTGAAAATGTTTCACCACAGAGAAAGGCACCTTCAGTACACAGCATGTACAAATACCAATGACTGCAGCTTCTAAAACAAAAGAAACTGTCAACCTTCACTTACAAAACAAAAACAAAAACAATTCTGTACAAATAAGTATTAGACAAAACAGTTTGCTTCTACAGAAGCAATACCTTCAAATACATACTTTTCAAACACCAAGCCCTGATTGGCCTCTGCCTGCAGAAGCCAGTCTGTTTTCAAAATGCATTTACACAGCAGTTCGCTACACAAGCATTGCATTTGCCATGTCTGCCAATTCCATGAAATAGGCAATTGTGTAATTTATATATATATATATATATATATATATATATATATATATATATATATATATATATATATATATATATATATATATATATATATATATATATATATATATATATATATATATATATATATATATATATATACACACACTTTTAAAAAAAAAAAAAAAAAAAACTCCACCATTAATAGATTTGTACCATTTTCTTTAAAAATATACCATCCTTCACTTAAATTTATAGTACTCTCATAAAACTAGGCTCTTTATACAAAATACAATTCCGGATTTTTTTGTACATTCCATCCTTTTCCCCAAAATAAAGAATATATACTGAACGCGTAAAAACACTCCCATCTTTATATATAGACAATAAAAGTGACTAGGCAATATTGACTCAAATGTGGCTTTCGTTTCACATGTACAGGAAACCCGTTTAGATTGGCAGACGCGGTCTGGCTGTCCTTTCCCACAGCAGTGAGCTTCTCCACATTTGGACGACTGTAGAATCCAGGGGTGTTGAAACCTTGTCTTGTTTCGTTTCCTGTCCCAGTAGCTCAGCACGACTTGGTCAGGTCTGTGGGCAGGTCTGCAATGGGCGTGCGGTACTGAATCTTGGTGTTGGTGATCGCGCCGTGCTTTTGTCGAAGGTGGAGTCTGAGCTGGCTTTTGTGGCGAAAATGCAAGTTGCATTTCTCACACTAAAATGAGAGATGGAGGGAGACCAATTAGAAACATTACAGAAAGACACAGTAGAATACATTTGTCTCAAAAGAAACTTTCTTGATTATACATTTTGCATAACTAAACAGGAAAGCTTGATTTTTATTATTGTTAGTGTATTGTATGAATTCCAGCAAGTGCATTTCCATCTATAATCTAGTTGAGTGTTTCGATCCTCTGCACTTCAAGCACACTCGTTGAAATGTACAAGGCGATGGGCGCGCAGTGCTTACATGGTAAGGCTTCTCTCCTGTGTGGATGCGAAGGTGGCTCTTGAGAGTCTGCAGGTGTCTGAAGCGAGTCCCGCAGATCTCACAGGGGTACGGCTTCTCTCCTGTGTGGATCAGCACGTGAGCTCGCAGGTGTGCAACCTTACAGAGAGAGGACAGAAACATGCAGTCAGTCATCGACACCACACCAAGCCTGTACAGCAGGGGTGGGCTACACCCTTCCCCCTCCCCCCTCTGACCAGGTCTTTGCTCTACCAGCCATGTGCAGAATTACTTAAAAAAAACAAAAAAAAGCCAAGTCCTACACTGGTTCATTTCTTTATTATACCTGTTAAATTTACCATCAGTCTATGTTCCACAGGGGTAGAGCAGAATAATAATCACTGTGGTCACCTACCTGTACAAAGCGTGCACCACAGGTTTCACATTTGTATGGCTTTTCTCCCGAGTGGATGCGAGCGTGGGTCTTGAGGTTAGCTGGTCTGTTGAACTGAGCACCACAGACGTTACAGCGATAAGGTTTCTCTCCTACAAAAAAACAAAAACAAAATGGAGATAAGAAAAGATTGCATTGATTGCATCTATTAAACCGCGTTGAGGCTCTGATGAAGAGGCAGAGCTGAGACAGGACCATACCTGTGTGGACGGTTTTGTGGCTGGCGAGGTTTCCTTTGTAGCGGAAGGCAGCCTGGCACCGATCACATTTGTATGGCTTGTCACTGTGGACCTGAAGAGTGTGTCTTTTAAGAGCATCCTCCTCTGTATATTTGGAGTCGCATTCATGGCAAAAGAATGTTCCATTTTCTAAAAAACACACAAATAAAAAAATTTTAAAAATATAAAAAAAAAAAAACACAAGTTTTACTTTTATACATGCTAGGCTTTTCTGAAAGAACTTTGATACTGATTCTTTGATTACAAGTTGCACATGGATTTGTTTGTCGTTTGCACCATCTCAACAGCTCTGAACAGTATTCCAGCGGTGTGTTCAGCAGATTGGATTATGCAAGTCACAAGAGCAATCGTTTTTGTAAAGTCATACTGTAGTTGTGAATTTAACCAGGTTGAACTGAACACCCAAGCCGCCCCCACCACCCCAGCTTGGACCACACATTATTTAAATGCAATATCCTCCCGCCTCACCACAGCTGGAGTCCGAGTATTCCGAATGCAGCTCCGTCATCTCCTCCCCATAGTGAGATCCAGGAGTGTTGGGGCACACTTCAGAGTGCCGGGGGGACTGGGAGCCGCACTTCAAATGGTTCATGTAGAGAGAAGAGCGGCTTTCATTGTGACTCAGAGGGAATTCCAGGGATCTGTAAACCAGAAACGTGAACAACAAAAATCAGAAGATGCTCACAGACTTCACGGGATAAGAGCAAAGGAGGCTTCTATATATTTCATGCATGAATTGGGGGGGAAAAAAACAAAACAAAAAAAAAAAAAAAACACATTTATATGCAAGATGTAAAGACCATGCGTACCTGTTGATGATATTGTTGAGCCGGCTAGCTTGGGGGGCTGTCAGGTCCCCCCCGTGCTCGCTCATCTTGGCTGGGGTGTGGAGCTCCATGCTCTCCGGCTCGCTGCTCTGCAGGCAGGCTGGGGAGTGAGTCTCCGTGTCCCGGGGGCTTCCGCTGCTGCTGCTGCTGCTGTCCTCCTTGCTCTGGTTGCTGGAGTTCAGCACAATGAACTTGTACTTCTTCCAGTTGCGTCTGGGGTCTGGGGGGCACTGGGAGGTGGGGGAGCTGGCGGTCTGGGAGAAGGCTGCGTTCTTGCTGCTGCTGGACTCTGTGGGGGAGTTGGGCTGGCAGTCTGATTTCAGTGGGCTCTGGGGGCTGCTCATCAGGGCCTTGCGGCTGCCGGCTGAGCCGCTCAGGGGGTAGTGCCGAGGACTCAGCTCCTCCTCCACGGACGGGCTCCCCTTGCTCTTGTCCGTCTCCTCATGCCCTGGTGTGGAGAAGCTGTTCTTCCTGAGCGGGATCCCCATGGGCTTGGGGCTCTGGGGCACGTGGCAGTGGCTCTCCTTCCTTACCTCTTCGTCCAGGGCTTCCCTGGAGGAGACGTTGGACAGCAGCCTGCTGTACTCCGCGTTAGTGTTATCGGGAGGAGAGCAGTGCTTCTGGTGGAGGCTACCGCCTTTGGGGTAGTCCGGGTAGGGAGATTTGGCTTCTGGCAGCTTTCCAAGGGAGAAGGGGAAGCCGTGGACTGGCATGTTGCCGTACAGGTGGTAGGTGCTGGCATTGTACATGTTGGGGCCATAGGCCCCCCTGTCCCGGAATGGAGCGATGCGGCCCGGCATGCTCTCTGCCACTTCATGCAACCTGTAAGCATGGATATCCTGAGGCAGCATTGAGCTGGACAGAAACTCATCTGTGGGCATCTTGGATGAAGGGCTCCGGTCACTGGAACAAACAAACAAACAAGAAAGGCATTAACTCTGATCTGCAGTGACACCTGCAAGTTCTCTGGACAAACTCTACCGTGCACGATTCAACTCGAATTGCATTTCTCATCCTCCGCTCACCTGGACTGGATGAACCTGTGGCAGGTATCGACCACGTGATCCATTTGCAAGTAGACGGCCGTGTTCATGACTGCCACGATGGAGCTCTCCCTCAGGCTGAGCCGCGACGTGTACATGAAGCCCAGCAGAATGGCAAAGCCGTCCGGATCCACCTTGGGGTCAAGGCTGATGGCGTTCAGGTTGCATTTCAGTGAGTCCGTGAAGATGGAATAGAAGAGCCCACTTCAAAAATAAAAAGGACACAATGTTACTAACAAATAAGATTCAGTTCTGTTGAGACATTCCTAGAACGAATCTATCTGGGTACTGTAGGTTAACGCTTCTACAAAAGCAGAACTCAATTTGAGCTCATTTACTGGTTGGAATAACCTTGGAAGAGCATTCCCATTGTGCTCTTGGGTTCTGTGGGTACGTCACATATGGCTCTCACCTGCAGGCCATGAGGACGGTCTTGTGAGCGCGGAATGGCTGCCTGTTCACCAGGATGGTGACGTCGGTCAGCACGTCCCGGCTCCGAAGACGGTTCAGATTGACAAGCACGTCGCTCGCATGGCGGGTAAACTGGATGCAGCTGTCTGCTGCGCAAGACATCTTGTCAAGATCTGAAAGAAAACATGCAGCACAGGCATTAGAAACCACAATCGCATACCCTGAAAGGCTGGCATTGATATTCGATTTGTGGCAAACTGACTTACTGGATACCGGTCCTCAGCCATTTGTGATAAGCAACTTGCAGTCTTAGTTGGGACAGAACGAATGCGTCGCACATAAACTTTTTGCCAGCAACTCATTCTACAGCCATCTGTGCCTTAACAAAGACACACTAAAATAAAACTTAATCCTCAGTTTGTTAAATGTGTGTTTAGAAAAGACGAAGTAAATCCCAACAAAGTCAACCATCTTCAAATTCTGCTGCATCTTAGCAGTCACTTCCACATTCCACAGCACACGCTAATGTGGTCCACTTCCTGGATGAGCAAGCCCTTCTTCCCTTAATTATAAGAACCCAACACAACCAGTGTAATCAAATAGTTACTATAGGGGTTAACTGCACTTCATCAAATTTGCTCTTACTTATAACGTTACTGTATGCCTTATTTTGCTCTTACTTGAATTGATTAAATTCTACTTTCATATCTGCTCTTATCTGTATGATATTCTATAATGTGATATTTTATAATGCAATACTTTGTACTGTGATAACTTGTAACAATTGTAAGTCGCCCTGGATATGGGCATATGCGAAGGAATAATAATAATAATAATAATAATAATAATAATAATAATAATAATAAATCTTGAACAGCTGTTTGGCACTGCATATTAACTTTGAAAGACATTTGCCAGCGCTGGTTATTGCTTAAAAAAACTACACCTTTAGTTTCCTCCTATAAAAATGAATACTAAAATGAAATATACAAAGAAAATAAAGTATACAATTGGAAACAGATTACATACATTTATGATAATTGGGGAAAAAAAAAACAAAGCTTAAAAAAAGGTTGCCATGCAAGATGGCAAAATACTGAATTGTTCATTTTCAAATAAAATAAACACTAGCTACACTATATTGCTTCAAGACCGATCTTCAATGGAAAGAAGAAAAAAAAAAGTGAAACTGTACCTTTAAAATGTAGTTAAAGGACATTGGGTTAAGACAAGTATCTCCCTCCCAAAGTACAGACCTGCAATACTTACACGAAGTTTAAACAGAGTGTCTGGCGGAAGGCAATACAATTTATATCTGCCATTATCGGGGAACATTGCGGGTCCCTCATTCCGGGAAGAACAGCACACGACGCCTAGACACGCCAGATTAAAAAACGATTTGTTTTTCGAATTGAAATTGTATGCTCTCAAACTACATCAAGGTTAGCGTGACGTCATGTGCAAGTTTAAAACTCGGCGAGAGGATGACGTTTAACTGAACTGAAGGAGAATATTCAATAAATCTGGGGCGAGGAAAAAAAAAAAACACCTTGTAATTGGAGAAATATTTAATGATGATTTCAGGTCGTCGGGCTGATAAGTGAAGTGAACTAAACGCTGCACTGAAACTAACCTGCACACCCACTCAAGAATATCGTGCTT
The DNA here is from genome assembly GCA_030684275.1 of Acipenser oxyrinchus oxyrinchus. Lineage (NCBI taxonomy): Eukaryota > Metazoa > Chordata > Actinopteri > Acipenseriformes > Acipenseridae > Acipenser > Acipenser oxyrinchus. The sequence goes on from CM060262.1 coordinate 1,739,043, forward strand.
GTTTTCCGATACGTGAACTTTCTTCTCTTTGATTTCAATGAGTGAGGGGAAGGTTGCACTTGGTGTTGGAGCACTCTCATCTGATAAAAGCTTGAAACAAATTTCCGCAGTGAATTTCCCTGCATTTCTCAAAAAGTCTAACCCGTCTGTGTTCAGAAAACGCCCCCGTATCTTCAGGGTAACTCAGTGCCTCTGGAGAACAGTTTAGCTTTGACGCCGCTAGAGGGCGCCATTTCATTGGGATATAATAACCAACAAAAGTGCTTTTAGATTGCCTTTATCTTTACTTAATTTCGCTGAAGAGAATTTGTTTATGGTAACAGCAGGAATGTACTTTCATATTACACCTCCTCACCCCTCTCCAATGTGCCTTAAAGATTCAACTACCATCACGATATTAGCATTCCGGGAAGCACACATGCGGAAACTACTCAAGATCGAGTGCAAGCATTCTAGACGCCTCACTGAGGAATTGTCTGAATGCAAAACACAAGGCGTCCTGAACACCCCTCTCAGCCACAAAAAAAGCTTCAGTACATTGACTTTCACCCGACAAATAAGCGAGTGCTGTCACTGCGCGACGCACCGAATGCTCTCCATGCTGCCGGAGTCTGAGGCAGGCATTAGTGGAATCCTGTACATTGTGCTATAGGACCCGGCTTTTACTTGTCCAACCGACACTGCTGCCAAGCCGTAGTTTCTGTTCTTGTTATATTATATATACATTTGTATTGGCCACATCAAACTTAAAGTCTCTAAACATGCTTCCAAAACATTGTCGTAAGTTCCATTCCTCTCATTTTTTTTTATTTTAGGCAGATTCGGCCAGTGCAAGTTATTACCTACAGTGTTCACTTGTAAAACACAAATACCTGTCTGGTACTTCCTCCCCCCTCAACTGTAAACCAAAACACCCAACCCCCTGCATTCCTCATGTCTTTTTTTAAAATGACCACAAGGTGTCGCTAAATATATTCTTCTAAAAATCGACATGAGCAGGGGTGGCAAAACTGAAACAAATCAAACTGATTACTCGTGCAAATGCATTAGGACTGTTCTCGTTGCAGGCAGGGTGCTCCGATAGAACACTTTTTCCATGCAACACAAGCATTAAGGCGTATATTAGGAGGTAAATATGTTAGCAGAATTCAATTGCACACAAGAAAACTAACCACTTTAAAATTAAGTGCGCCCCTCCCCGTCCCCCCTCCCTTTTTTTAAAAATACACTCGCGGTGTAAACATGCCCGATTCTAAACTCCACGACCCCGTCTGCAGAGAGCTCACTCAGCCCCATGCAGTAGCGTGTGGGGGGAGGCCAACAACATAATCCTGGACAGAGATTTATGACCCGCAGCCCCAATGCCAAAGTCTAGGGCAGCGCTGCGCTGAAATAAACTGCTTACGGCTGCTTTTGCGAACTTGGGGCGAATACTCCAGAGATACTGTGAAAATAAACACACGGTCGCAATTAGCAAACGTTTCCGCGTGTGAAGTGTGCGTACCATCCAGTTTTATTAACCGCGTCTATCTTTTTTCACGTTTCTGGTATTTTTTTTATTTTATTTTACAGTTCGGATTTATTAACACACTCTCTCGCCCACTATATATATATATATATATATATATATATATATATATATATATATATATATATATATATATATATATATATATATATATATATATATATATTCTGTTCTGGTTACACTTAACCGTACATTTAAAAACACTCGAGTCAGACAGACGTGGATTTACTTAAGACACCCCCTCAAACTAATTTTGTACAGTTTGCATATTTCACATCTATCCTAGCCACTTCAACAAACAGCAAAAGGCGGACCTTTAAGTTTTTTTGTTTTTGTTTTTTTTAACACTTGTTCGCAAAACGACCTGGGATTTTTTTCTCTTAATATTAATGACATTTGGAATCCACATAAAGTACCAGCACTCGTCACCAGCAACATTATTTTATTGCGTTGATCTGCTCGTCATCGTTATGCTATTTGAAGCCCACATCCCCGCGTGTTCTTCACTTCGCATCCGCAGGTAGAATGGAAAGCTACATTGAACCCCGTCGCCAGAGCTGCGCTACGCCTAAACGCTATACCGGAGCCCGAGCTCCCTCGCCTCCCCTCCAATGCAAGGGGTCCGCGGTGCAAATGTTACATTTCTCTGCAACCTGATCCGAGACAGGGGAGGCTTGTGCAGCGAGCTTAAGCTCCTGTAGCAATCACCGCGTCTCAGGATGCCATTTGAGAGCCAGAAGAGTCACTCACATAGCCAAAAATACAAAAACACTTCGATCAACAACTCGCTAAAAAAAAAAAAGTACCATACGCCCACTAACAACAACAAAAAAGTACCAGACGCTTCAGTGCAGGTGGAACACGGTTATCATACAATTGCATAAAACAACCGTTTTCAATCATGATGTTATTTGCAAAACCCAGTGATCGGCTAAGAAATAAATAATAATAATAATAATAATAATAATAATAATAATAATAATAATAATAATAATTCAGACGCGTTCCCTGCAAAATCATTCTGTCAAGCTCTGTGAGCTGGTTGAGAAAGTGTAGTGTAATGTACTCTCACTACCACAGGACTCCCGCTGTACTGTATCGGCAATATAAGGTTCAAATCGGCCTGTCAGCAGAAGCGGCGAGCAGCGACACAGACAAGGGAGTAAACAACGGCGCGCCACACTTCAGTACAGACACGGTCTAATGCCAAGCGAGGCAACACAGACACGCCGCACACAACTGTCAAAAAACACCGGCAAATCGACTAGATGCCGCTAACAACACATATTCAGAGACGAATTTGACCTTGAAACAAACCACCTGCAAGCAAAAAAGCACAACTTGGCGCGAACTTATTGGCAGAAGAAAAAAAAAAATAATCACCTGGTAAAGCTTTCCTAGAAACTCCTTGCATCACCACTTCTAAGAACCCCCGTTCTAAGAATCCGAGGAGCTAAATTCTCAGAATTTGAGCTTGCGACTGCACCACTCTCAGACGACAGGGGAGGATCACGATTTTCCATGAGGCGTTTTAACAACGATCTGGGAAAACAATTTCAGAGTCTCGTAGGCGGTTTAAATAAACACCTAATGAGGGACAGAAATCAAATTAAAAAAATTCTTGCATTTCCGCAGATATTTTGTAAAAATATAAGAAAATAGATGTCGCTAATCTCCAAATACCCCTTTCTCGTGGTTGCTCCCAGTTCTGGACGGTCACGTGGGCAGAATAACACTTGACGTAGCCCCTGAACTTTAAGCCCAGCCTCTAAATTCTCAGAACTAATTTGCTATTCTGTGACATAAGCACTGGGTATGTTTTAATGCTTGCCCATAATAAACCCATTGCCACAACATATACAGAACACACACGGCTGGTTTTACACACGGATATACACTGCTTTTATATTATACAGATATTATGCGTCTTCGGATAATCTATACATGTTTATCGATTTGGTTTTTTTGTAATCATTTCAGATTTTGTTTACTTCGGTGGCACAGAGAGCTTGGAGTGGGCCCGTGAAGAAGGATTTTTGTTTATACGAAAAGACCAGCATTATTATTAATTCCCCTTGCTTGATGTTAAGTGCTAGTGTTTTGTTGTTGTTGACGGTGCAGCTTGTCTTCTGGGGCGCAGTATGTAATGGATGTGCTGTTATTAAGTTACATGGAGTTGCTGGTGACGGTGTTTTGTGGTGTTGCATTTGGCTGTGCATACATCATAGTCTTGCTAATAATATATGCTGCAATACATGGCTGCGCAATACCGGGAGCGAATCTGTTACACCGAATTGCAGCAGTGTAGTCAACCTTTAGTAATGAGGTGACAAGAATGAGATTTGTTTTTAAAAGACTATGGGGTAGTTTGAACAGGGCCGCTCCGGTGTTGCGCGGGGGATTTGGGTTCATTTTTATTTTTTTCTTACAGTGTAGGCACAGGTTCCAATACTGTATTCTCCCAAATAAAATATAAATGTTTATTAGTTTACACCCAAACATGTGAAATTTCTATGCAGACTTGTGCATGACGTGACGTTGGACCGAGCTGTTCTCTTTGATATGCTTACACTTGCAGTGCACCCTGTGGATTTACACCGTACTCGTTGGGCCCGCTGTATTAGTTGGTTAATTCTTGCTAAAGTGCCATAAAACCTGTGTGCAATCAAGCGGTCGCTACCACTGACAGTTCATTTCCCGGTACTTGTGATGATGTCATCACACATAGCAAAAAGAAGAAGACTTTTTTTTTGCTTTTTAATATTAAAACAAAACATGGATTTCATTGAAAAAGCACAGCACTGTTTTCTGGTTAATTAAAATAAAACAAAATGGGGTATAAAATAAAATACCTGTAAATAGAACATATTATATGTATTATTTTTATGTTTATGTATGGTTTCAAAACATTCGCTTTTTTTCTGTTGCTAAACTGACTGTCAATAAGGTTTAGATGCAGTGTTAAATGGGTGAAAACTAGCAGAGACGGGCCTTAACACTAAATAAACCAGCATCCGATTCCAAACTCGCCCCGCCCATTCTTTGATAATTTCTTCGATGCACACATTGAAATATTCACATTCAGAAATAAACATTTTGACAAAGAGCTGCACTGTCTGTTTTATTGAAGGCAGTTACTCAACATGCGTGATATGTGTGCTTCACTGTTACTGTAACTGATTTGCATGGCACAAGTTATTTGCATGTTGTAGATCGCTTTGGTTAAATTAGTGTCGACCTGCTCTTTCTGGAAACGTGAAACCTGAAAAAGGATTATGTTATGATGGCAAGCTGTTATTCAATATCACTGTGACTCGCGACAGATCAGCATCACTATTAAGTGCCATTCGGGATATATATTTAAAAAGAAAGACAAAAAAGTTCCGTTATTATTCATATTTACTGTCTTTTTATCAATTGGTTTTCTTTACAACACCACGTGGTTCAATGTAACGTTCAGTATAGACAGAGGGCATTTCTATTAGATTCATGATTTTAGCGTGGCCTAGAGACTAAACATTAAGACCAATTGAAGTTTCTTTCCAAGTAGCACATATTATAAGACATACAGAACCTGTGACTACGAACTATACTGTTATTAATGCAAACAGCTCCCAATTCACATCGATATTATTACCACTTTGATATGGATAGGTGACCACAGTATAATACAACATATGACTATTATTATTATTATTTTAATACCGCGACGCCAAAAACCTAGCTACGGATGTGAAGTTATGAAGCAGATTAGGAAGTTAAAAACTTGCAATTTCTGTTTTTATTATTATTATTATTATTATTATTATTATTATTATTATTATTTATTTTTTTTATTTTTTTATGGCCTCACACCTCACACATACATCTGACAGGCCTGACACAGCGCTGACACAAGCAGCTTCTCTCGTCCACCCACAAGCTCGGAACACTCCGTCCTGACTCGATACCGGCTCAGCCTGCTGGCCCGTCCACCTGCCGCACAACTGTTTGTTATTGGGGGAAATAAATGAATTTCCCGCCTCCACTCTTTCTGTGGAACATTTGTGCTTGTTATTGGTTCTATTAAGAACCATTGTTACACACTGAACCATTTGATCCATGGCATTAGAACCCTAGGGTTCCATATTCGATGATTTATTATAGGTCGCTCTGAACCTCAGTGTTTTGTTTCGTTATTTTTAGTAAGCCATTACATTTGCTATTCAGGTAAAAGCAACAAAGCACAGTCCTAAATACAAATGACATCTCAGCTATGATGCAACTTTCTAGGAATTCCATGAGAACAGAGAGGGGATTAAACAATACGATCGCGTATCATTGCGTTTACAACATGCAGGTTTCTTCCATTTCTTTATTGCTTTTTAAAAACAACACATTTAGAAGAAGAAGCCGAAGAATTGTGCATGCCTAGATACACGTTACAAAGGCATGCATTTAGTTTCTATTTCAGTTACCATTCTCAAGTAGTACATTGTTTTCGGACATTCCCCGAGTCAGGTATTGTGTTTATTCTTTTCTCAAGAGTAGGCTACGTCAGGTGTATTTCCTTTAGTGATTTCACAGCGCTCAGACTTCGCAAAGAGGGGTGCGTGGTGTGTGTAGTGATCCCGGCTATTAAGGTACAGGATTTTATACACATGTGAGACACGGATCAAGGTTGAGAATGAAAGATGTGTGGAGTTCTTCTAACCAGTCTGGGTTTGGATAGACATCGTATATATTCCAAGCAACCTTTATTTCATGTTTTACTAGTTTTGCCTCTGCATATGATTTTAAAATATAGGTAACGTCCATGCATGAGTGGATTCTCAAGGAATGAATGAAGTGACAGAACAGTTTAATCAGCCGCTGAATTAAGGAGCCGGGACCTCGAGCGACACAGGTGTCTGCGGTGTATTGGTTGGGGTTTATATTCCCCGATACAGTAGCAACAGTTTAGCTGTCCAATATCTCAACATTTATGCAAGATTATTTCATTTTCTGTTGCAGTCGATTATGAGAGTTTCGCGTATTGTATTTAAAAAAAAAGAAGGTTGGATTTAATTGCCATATCAAAATAGATTACTTTTTGCGTTTGCGTGGCAATGTGCAGATGTGTCCCACGATTTGTGTATCCCTCAATATTAATGGAAATGTTTTGATTTTCACAAAAAAAAAAACTGAAATAAAATATATATGTTTTTATTTGTGTGTTTATATAACACACTTAAAAAATACTTAATTGTTGACATGTTTTTTGTGATACATTAGACTGCATTTATATGTGCAGGACCCAAGTAGACCGCACAATTGTTTTTATGAATTATATAACTAAAACCGAGAGCACAGTGTTTGTTTATTTCAATCTGATGTCTGTTTGCGATTATTACATAAGCCTCGTGGACTGTATTGCTAAAAAGAATGAACTATGCGCATTAGGCGCAAGGCATTTCAGCTGAATGAACTTGTCTAAATTAAATAGAAAAAGGTTCATGCACTATCTATCTATCTATCTATCAGTTATCAAAGAACAAAAAAAAATCAATGGCCAACTTTTTAAAATTAAGTTTCCTTCAGTATTTAAAATGTTAGAGTTCTATATAGTTAAAGATCTCTCGGCTTGTCTATCAGGTATATGGTTTTAATAGGGAGGCAGACAACCAAACTTTTTTTTTTTTTTTATAAAATCGTTAATTTCACAAACAAAAGCACAGGCGTTTTTTTTTTTTTTTTTCCTGGCATTGTTTGCTAACTATCGGTCACAGAAAAAAAAAACAGATTTCAAGCCAACCAATTTGTCAATCCCGCTGGTTAGGAAACAGCAGCGAGGGAGGCTGGTGATGACAGTCTACAGTAAAGCTTGACCTCAAGAACGGCTCCCGAATCATCGCATTGGGGAGAGCGTGCGGACTTGGGTGAAGAAGAAACACCTGCCAAGCGAACACATGCTGTGCTATCAGCCCCCTGCCTTGCTCTCCTCCTGACTGCAACTGAGTACAGACAGGGCTGCAGACTGATCTATTAATGATTCCTATCAGGAATGCCATTTGCACCTGATCAGTCCTGTGAGGGTTAACCCAGTTTAACTTCATTGCTAACTTTGGCATGTTTACTGGCAATATTTAGAGTTTCGTATAGTGATTGAGGCAGGATTCTATCAGGGAGTATGTAGGGGATATATCGAATTCCAGAACCTGGAATCAATGTGTTATTTTTGTTTTAAATTTGCTTTGTTTAGATAATAAATAAATAAAATCACTAATGCTAACGATAAACTAATAATGTATTAAAAAAACCCAATGAGATCCTTAAAGATAACCCCACAGTTGACGCTGCTAAAAAAAATGATTTAAAAAATCAACGAATGAATACCAATAAAAGTGAATAAATACCGCATGTCTCTTCCCCCTGATATGTCACAAGTGTTTCAGGAGAACTGATATCTTACTGCGTGCTTTGCTTAACAGGTCTGGTTTAGTGAAAGTGTTTATGTTTGATGAGCTACAAACAATTTGACGTAATTAAATCACTAAGTGGTTTGGTTCTAGTTTTGGAGAAAATATCACCCAGTGTGTTTTGTGTTTGCTTATCCTTTTAGTTTGCCTGTATTTGTTGCAAAAATGTGCTTAGGCTGATTCAGGGATCACAGCAGCTGCTGGATTTGAAAATAAAGAATAGAAGGCAACACAATACTGTAACTGAAAATGCATTCATGCAGAGTTCAAAAACACTCACTTGAGCTCCATTACAGACAATATGTGTATTTCAAAATACACTACAGTGCTGGCACAACAAACAGTGTTATCAAAATAAAATAACATTTAAAGCTGTTTACAAGTGAAATAGTAATATTTTCAGGAGATATTTGTTTTTGCCCCTGGACTGAACTTGTATTTAAACAACGTTCGGTTCAATACACTCACAGCACGTTGCATTTGTAAAAAATAAATAAGCAATACCAATAAACACATTTGTTGATATCAGTCAAGACATGCAAGGGCGACGGCAGAAGCGTGAAGAAAAATAGCATGAAAAGCATTTATTAACCATTTAACACAGGGCTGTAATCGATCGGCAAAAACAAACAAACACGTTATCGTTGTGATCTTAGTATAGCCCCATACCTTTAAGCCTATTGTACCTAAAATACACATCTCTTATGATAATAATTTAAAAAGTCATTTTAACACCTTTTAAAATAATATCTCCGGCCGTACAAGGCTCGAATTAAGGGCACATTGACTCAGAAGTGCTGTGATTAACTACACACAAATCACTACCAACAAGACAAACTAGTTCATCCACAAAATCGTATATGTTTACAATTTGAGATAACCCAGTGTGATCAGTTAAAGTCGCATACATCTGCTGAACTGTAAAAACAAACAAACAAAAAAAACATATTAAAAAGAACTCTAACGGCCAAATTCAGTAGGCCATACACTGTAAAATAGATGATACTGACAGTACCTATTTCAAACTGGCGTTTCCTTGTTTTGTGAGCTAAAATCATTTGCGCATGCCCGGCAAGCAGAGAACACTTAGCATCACGTCTCAACAAGTACCGCAAAATAACACCACACCTGTACCTCACTTCAAGGTCTCAAAGACAAAGTAAGCAAGAGTGGAATTTTCAACATGAATAAACACATAAAAAACCCAGTAGATAATAAGATTCAAACTGTCCCTTCCTTCTCCTAAGCAAGATACATTGCATTAATAACTAGTGCGTGGAGATGTAGCTTTATAGGGCATTATCCATGCCTCCCACACACAAACAGCCATGCAGACAATTTCTAACAAGGCTCTGAGGCACGTAGCTAATCAAAATCAGACTCCCCCGACAAGTCTCTTCATCAGCAGGGAGCAGCAGGAACCGAATGTAGCGGCAGGAGGACGACACAACTTTCCTAGAGTATCTGGGTATCTGTCTTTGTCATCCCCCTAATTGCAAAGCGCATTAATGAGGGGGCTAAAATGCAAAGGCTCTAAAAAAATCAGACACAACATGCAAAGATGATATCTTAAACGAATCCATTGCAATTCGCTAACAGCATAACCATTCCATTAATCGCCTTCCTTCAGTACACGGTATACACAACAGCTAGCTCCAGACTGATCCAAGATAACTCAGGTGTGCAGAATAGCTAATGCTAATGACCAGGACAACATTGCCAATTCAATTGACTAAGGAGAGCAGTATCATGTCTGCAGCATTTGTAAGTCAAGGCGAACTGGGCACCACTGTGAACGATTGAACTCACCTTTCACATCTGTTAAAGCAGGGGATTGACCACACAAGCACATCTCTATGAATGTGTCCACAGGAGGAAAATTAAAAGTGCATATTTGAATCATATGTGAATGCTCCAAAAGAACTCCCTTTCAGAGTTTACTTTAATCGAACCGAACTGAGTCCTTCTCAAGAGGTGTCTCAATGAGTTTGGTTTGCTTGTTTCAGTGCAATGTGAAAGCACAGTCAGTTCAGAAGCATGTAGAAGCGAACCAGCAAAAAGTCCTTTTGAAGTGAACCAAGTTCTTTTATACTGAGATGTATGTGTGAAAACAAAAGGAAATTCATTATTTTCCTCCAGAGTTTGTTTCCAAGTGAACTCAGTTTGGTTGCTTTAGAAACTAACCATATGTGAAAAGGCCCTACATGGCTAGGACTTGAAGATGCCTGGTATGCATGTGGCTTTCGTGCTTCTGATGTCAAATTGTATCTCTTAATCCTAATTAGCAGCACCCTACAATCCTTGTGCAACACTGACAGCTTTTTAAGAGGTTGGTTAAAAAGCAGAACACTGTCAGTTTTTGGACAAGGAATGTCAGGCACTGCCAATTAGCATGACTATTTATTGCATGCAATTAGCAACCCTCCTAATAATCACAGTCTCCACCCCCTCCATCATGCTCCTGTATTGCTTCCCAGAACCTTAGAATGCAAAAGCATGTGCATTGAAGGATGAAGTCTCTGTATGTCAATAAGGAAGATGTCAGGTGATCTGGACAGGGAATTCATTTCTTCTTGTTTCACTGGAGGATGTGTTGAACTGAAGAGATGTAAAGTCTTTAACAGGGATCATTTATTTATTTATTTTGAAATGCATCATAGGAATTGATTTTGGATAATCAAAGGGAATTCAAACTGCTTCACGTTAGCCACTGATAAGAATACATTAATCTTTTAAAGGGGGTTATTAATATCTTTAGTTCAATGCAAATATACAGTCTACAGAAAATTGATATTAACAGTATTGGATTCGTGAATAAATAAATAAATAGCATACCAAGCAGGTTTCGCTTCAATAGTGTTCCTGCTTCAACATAAAGACATCTTGTACGGGAATTTTGCTAAAGTCCTTTGCATGGATCTTTTGCATGTTGCTGCTTCTCAGATTCAGCATTCATTATGTGTATTGTGGTATGCGATTTATTGTCTGTCTTTACCCTGCAGAGATACGGTATGTTCGCTCACTAACTTTTGTTAATTTAGGAATATCCAGCCATCTCCCTGTCTTCTCATTTATGTAAACATTTTTAATACTAAACACTGTTTTGTATGAATCAGCACAAAGTTCTCAGCTGAATTAATATAATATCATGAATCAGTGTTTTTGCTGGCTAAGCAAGGCTAGGAAACATTATCTGGTATCACTTTACATGAAGTGTTTCGAATTACTATAATAAATACATGTGGACTTACACATAATTACAATGTCATTATGCTTAGTTACAATGTACTTAATTTGTACTTTTCTGACATGGTATAACTCTAACCCTAACCCTAACCCTAACGGTTAACCCTAACCCTAACTCTAAACCTAACTCTAAACCTCACCCTTTTCTGATTTATATCTTACCTCAATCCATTACATCTCTGCTGTGTGCTAGAGTTCACCTCCTCCTCCCAGCCTCCACCTGCTTTTTGGCTTCATCTAACAGGGGAGAGCAACTATCCTGCTCCCTGCCAATGGCTTCATCATGGTTAGCCTCTCCACTTATCTGCAGGCTAATTAATGGGCACAGCTTTTCCCACAGCACATGAAAGGCCTTGGTAGTGAATGATAGATTCATTATACCGGTAGAGGGCTTTTCACAGAGGCAGCCTTACAAAGAGTATAATGTTGTATAATAACACAATACAATACAAGTGTAGTAAAACATTGTTCAAGTATAGTAAGAACCTAAGAAAGTTACAAACGACAGGAGGCCATTGGGCCATTAATGCATGTTCGGTTGCTGGAAAAAATGACTCCAGAATTTATCTGTCTAGTTGTTGTTTTTTTTTCAAACAATGCCAATGATTTAGCATCAATAATGTAGTTTGATCACCCACTTCTTACACTCACTACTCTCTGTGTAAAAAAGTGTTCAATTCTGGCCCCTGTGTTACAAAAGGGACACTGTGGTTTTGGAACAAGGCTGGAGATTACAGTAACCTTTGGAATATATTGTGCACACTACCGTGTATATACAACATGCATTTGTGTTTATATAATTTGTGCCCAATTATTCTTTATTCTAATTTAGAACCTACAATTAGGTTCCCTCACCGCAGCAATTCCCCACACAGCTCAGCAGAACTGAAGGCTCAGTGGGCGTCCTCCGATCCCACGACCGAGCCAGCTTCCTCTTTTGCACCCAGGAACTCGAGAGCAGATGTCAGTGAGCTACCAGACTCTGGAGGACAAAGGCCAGCCCTGCCTGTGTGCTTGAGCTCACTGGGTGCCTGGCCAGTAGGGTTTTGCCAGTTTTGCCTCCCAGACCTGCGGGAGAGCTAGAGCCACTGCGACGCTCCCTCTTTGCACAGCCAGGATGTGAACCTGCGCTCCCCTGACTGGAGCCCCGTGAATGCAGCTTGTTGGTAAAACACGTTCATTTAATTGTTTGGTGTGGGTCAAAAGACTAGGTTGGAATGTATAGCATTAAGATCTTGATATTGTCCCTGAATGGATTTGCTGTAAATGTATGATAGTTAGATTAAGTAAATTAATTCCTTTTTTTTGCACAATGTGGCTATATTGTGAAAAGAAAATATTCAAGCAACTAAACAGTGGGAGCATTATTATATCTAGAGCCCCCTGAAATTACACAGACACCTCCTACACTAAGCTTGCTGTGAGTAAACTGGACACACAAGGCCATGCGAGAGCACAACTTCTGTGCTGATGACTAAAAACTGCCAAATAAATGTGAATGCGCGTATTTACCTTCAAACTAGCGTACAAGCACAGCAATTCCTTCACAGCTCAATGCCAGCCCTGCTCTCTATAGAAAGTGTACAGCATCTGCCCTGTGAGTCTGCCTGCTTAGTCTGAGGGTGAAAGATCATTTTGAACTTGTTCCAAGCACACTTCGTTTCTGTTCCGTGTATTGCATTGCTTTGTATGGTGTGCTTCTTCCTCATTTATTGAGAATCTCAGGTCCTTTCCATTCTGCTGATTTCGTTTCCACTCTGAAGAAGCTGTTCTTTTCATTTTATGAGTGAAACGGATTCACCTAGCACACACACACATGACACGTTTCAGGGTTTAGCAGATGTATGATGTTCACGCCCACTCTTTAAAACAAATGACCTACTTATTTAAACTACTGCAGTCACAGGTTGGTTAAATATAGTATCTAGTTTTGAGCTGTTTTTCCAGTGTAAAGGTCATGCTGTAAAAACGTGTGCTTGTTACTGTCTGTGGCAGGGCGAAAGCCCTAAATGTAGCTTTTCAATAAAACTGCTAGACATAGGAGCACACCTCGAACAATCAATAATACTCTTACAGTTCAATTGATTGTTGCGATAAAAGCGGACAATAAATGCAGTTGAACTTCCCAAAGCGGTCAGTCTTATTTGTTGCAATATAACCCTGAACCCTACAACATGCGTAGATCTGACAACGGAAACGTATTGCCCTGGATGAGACTAGAACTGCCACCGACACAAACCCTTGCACCCAACAATAGCTCTTCTGTGTTTCTGTATCAGTACCAAGAATCACTTTTACATAAGACTTCATTTGACTGTCATGTTCAGATATGCATGTACTGTCTCTATGTTAAACTGTGAATGTATGCAATTGTAACAGACCTGCTGCCTCTCATGACTGTCGTTATTTAACATTCGGAGAGCTTCAGCTGTGGGGCAAATTGCTACAAAAGGTCACACAAGTTTAAGCTTACAGTTTATGGTGTCATTGTAAACCTTGTGGTCTCAACCATTCAGGTTTCAAGGAGAGCAATCATTAACCCTCTAAAGCAGTGTTCTTCACTTGTAGCTCTTTCAATCCGTTCCAATCCGTGATCCTTCTCCAACCTCATCCTTAATTATTGAGTTGAGCTGTCCAGAGCCTTGTGCCAAACAGATCTAATTGTGAACAAGGTGTTCAGTTAGGTAACAAAGGACCAGGATAGAACAAAATCCTGGATTGGAATGGATCGAATGATCCACAAGTAAGGAACATTGCTCTAAAGCAGGGCTTCCCAACCTTGGTCCTGGGGACCCCCTGTGTCTTCTAGGTTCCATACCAACTGAGCTCTCAATTACTCAACTAGACCCTTAATTGAACTAATAATTTGCTTAATTAGACCTTTTTAACTGTTTTCAGCTCTTAAACAATTTCAGATTTTAAGTTAGCTCTAACATTTTATTAGTAACTTGAACTCTGCAACTGTTTAAGAGCTGAGGACAATTAAAAAGGTCTAATTATGCAAATTATTAGTCCAATTAAAGGTCTAGTTAAATGATTGAGAACTCAGTTGGAATGAAAACCAGAAGACACATGGGGTCCTCAGGACCAGGGTTTGGAAGCACTGCTCTAAAGCTTAATAATCTTGAAACGCACTTTAAACAGGAAGATGCATTTTTAGCAGTGATCCTATTCAAAATACTGGGGGGTAGATTCAGTCCTGCTATGCTGTGCCCACAATGGTGTTTCCTTATTCAGGCACTCTTTTCAGAGCTGTGCTACCTATATATTTTAGAATAAGGGCTTCTACTGGCAATGCAGTACTGAGGGGGTGTCCTAGTATAACTGGTAAATAAATCAGCATGGTGGTTTTTACTGACCCCGGTTTAACACACTGTTAGAAGGAGTTCAATACTTCATGACAATTCAGTAATGTGCCTTCCATTTAAACAACACTTACTCATACACAGGCATTTCCAAGATAATAATACTCACGCAGGATAAGAATGAAAAGAGATCAGTTTGAATGTTCCTAAGTGATCGTGTAAAGAGATCAGTTTGAATGTTCACTAAGTGTTAGTGTAAAGAGATCAGTTTGAATGTTCCTAAGTGATAGTGTAAAGAGATCAGTTTGAATGTTCCTAAGTGATAGTTTAAAGAGATCAGTTTGAATGTTCCTAAGTGATAGTGTAAAGAGATCAGTTTGAATGTTCCTAAGTGATCGTGTAAAGAGATCAGTTTAAATGTTCCTAAGTGATAGTTATAGGCAATTTAGTCAAAATGTTTTTAAGAACCTACACAAAATACTTGGCAAACCCAGACCGAATCTCCTGTTCAAAACAAATGATCTGATGCTGCTCATAATAAAGGACCTGAAAGTTTTCAAACATTTCACAAAGTTGTTAATTATGAGTCTGTGGGGAAATCTGTGGTGCAGTTCTTGTAAAGCATTTACAGTATTATAAAAACATCAGAGTTTTGTTTTCTGTGAGGCTCGTGTTTTCAGGATGCTGCCTGGGTAGAGCTGAGAGGGAGCAGTCTGAACCTGAACGCCTGGAGGAGCAGTGAGTGAGTAGGAGCGTGCCTGTCCCACTCACTGAGCAGAGTGATCACAGGTACCATCCACTCCACATTTCTGTCCTCTAGCAATATTCAATAGAGCTTGTCTTTTCAGATAAAACCTTATCGAATGCCATTGTCTTTCTTTCTTTCTTTCTTTCTTTCTTTCTTTCTTTCTTTCTTTCTTTCTTTCTTCCACCTTCCGTTTAACTTTTTACAATGTTTTGCTGTCATTCCAGTGCTCCTGAGTTTGGGCCTGTGAGCCCAGATCTCAAAATACCTTTTAATAAAAAAAATACAAACAAACTGTGGCAGTTTGAGTTTCAGTGACTGACAAGGAGGGATGTGTAAATGTGGTTGTGTTTCTGTCAGTTCCAGGAGGGAGTTTGTAAGATTATTGTACTGCTAGATCACATTGAATTTCCATGGAACTGAGTGAAAGAATATCAGGCCTTGTTTTAACAATATAGTTAGTCGTATTCCCGTGTTCTATTTGATAGTGTCTAAAGAAAATAACCTCCCTCTCTCTGTATGTGCTTACTTTTTTATTAACTATGAGACTGGGAATTCACCTAAACATTATGGTGTGGTATTGGCTCAGGGGGGGGATTCACGAAGTCATTTACAGTCAAATGTTATTTGCACCATAGTTAATATTAATAGAGAAAATGACAAACAAAGGGATAAATTCAAGCATCATTTGCAACCTTTTCTCTGAAAAGGGAAAAACTCATGTAATATTACAAAACCGGAAATAAACAATTTAGAAATAAGCTTCACAATACCAAAGAGTTAACTAACTACGTTAACTAACTACGTTATCTTAGTCTAAACAGTATTTATAAATTTCCCATAAATATTTCGGTATCTTTAACATGCCTTTGTCAAGGGAAAGTGTATTTGAAATCAAACAGTGGGGGTACTGATAGGCTTTTGATGCCATGGTAACTACACTTGTTTATTTCTATTTAAATCTATTGTTTTGTGATATCATTTACTACATAGTTAATGATGTAACAATCTATTCCTTTCTATTTAAACCTTCAGGCAAGTTTTTGTTCACTACCCTATTTATGGATGTGTAAATGCTTTTATCATTTAAGATAATTTGTCAGTTTTAAGCGTGCGAGTCACAAGGACTGTGATGATACCAGCATGTTTATCTGGTGTTTATGCAAATACAAGGACCAAAACAAATACAGTACTGGAAATTTCCAGCAACTTTCTTGTACCCCCATCAGCATTTGTGCAAGGTGTACCAAGGTGTACATCGTGCAATGGTACAATGGAGCTGTATGCTGCCCCCAGGACAAAGGCTTCATTTTCCTGGAGTACAATAAGTTGTCGTGTACAGGATTAAACCAGCCTGTCTCCTGAAGTAAGGGACACCACGCAGGGTGAACTACAGGAGAAGGAATCAAAAGCTCAACATGATCGAGAGTAAGGGACACCAAGCAGGGTGAACTGCAGGAGAAGGAATCAAAAACTCAACATGATCGAGGGGCACTGTTGGCTTTAGAACTTTATGATAAAGGGATTTTTAATGGACCAATTTTTTCTTGGACCAGCTTAACCAGCTCCTCAGCCAGCAGACAACTTCCTGAACCAGTAGGATCAGCTGAAAACCAGCAAACCCCCATCTCTGCCCAGCATACCCCAGGGCTGCTCATCTCTGGCATGCCTCCCAGGGAATCTGGCTGTGTTTTACTTCACGTTGCTCTGATTGGACGATGTTACAAAAGCAGCAATACTAAGGAGGGAAATGCTGCATGCAGTGGTGAAACAGACTTCCACAAACCACCTGTCTGTGTTGAATCTGATAACACTGTCTCTGAGGGGCTTCCTAGTTCCTGCTATCTGTGTGCCCAGCACCCTCACTTCCTACTTTCACCCACTCCTGGACTGCCATAGAAAGAAAGAAAAGACAGAGAGGCTGCTGCTCTAACTGTGGCATAAGGCAAGCTTGCTTCATCTTAGCAGCATTACCCCATTCTCCAGGGCTTCTTCCTCTTTTGGTAATCCCCTCTTAAACCACGCTGCAAGCCAAAATATTGTGAAAGCAAAAGTCTTAAAAAAAAAAATACTAGAAAACATGTCATAATCTTTCTTGGAAACCAAGTAAGAATCCGTTAATGGTACTTTTGCAATGTCCCTGGTGTGCTGTTACACAACATTGGCCATGATTGCTTGCAAACTGAAAAATGCCCAGAACTACATTAAAATAGCAGCTCACATTCATCTTAAGCAGGACGGTTTCTTATCTTTACGGCAATAACTGCATATTTACTCTCCCTATTGCTAAGCAGTTGTGTATAAGGTACAAGAACAAGACTGCAAGGATCTTAGTGACTGCTGCCTTCAAGCTGTGTGGAGTGTTAGTGATACCAGTGACTTCTTGTCACTTCAATGGCAATAAAAACATAATGCAGGTAAAACATGTGGTTATGTCTAAAATTGTTTAACCTTTTCATGCATGAACTATTGAAATTAGCTGAAAAAAAGTAGTTTTGGACATATGCATCCTCATATGAGGTCATCATGCATTTGTCCCATATGCATCCTCATATGAGGTCATCATGCATTTGTCCCATATGCATCCTCATATGAGGTCATCATGCATTTGTCCCATATGCATCCTCATATGAGGTCATCATGCATTTGTCCCATATGCATCCTCATATGAGGTCATCATGCATTTGTCCCATATGCATCCTCATATGAGGTCATCATGCATTTGTCCCATATGCATCCTCATATGAGGTCATCATGCATTTGTCCCATATGTCCCCATATAAAGACTAGAAGAGAGGTTTTTGTTTTTATCTGTCACCATATGAGGTCGCCATGCATGAAAGGGTTAAAGTTGAAGATGACTTTCGACATGATTGCTGCGAAAAGAAAAAAAAACAAAACAAAACTTTCATATTTACTTTAATATTGAATTAACTCAGCGTTTGTGTTTCCTTTTGGTTTAAAAAAACAACAACATTTGAATGCTTAAGATTTCCTATCTCGAGACTTTCTCATAATGATGTGCTGATAGACTGGAATAGATTGCTGGAACCAGTTCAGTGCTGAAATGAAAAAGATCCCATGCATGAAGGACAGGCCCCACCCTGGTGTAGCCTGCCCTGCCTGTGTCTCGTTTCGTCATGGAGAAGCCAAGCCTGCTTTAGACTGTGTCAAATAGCAGCACACAAAACTCTTCTGATGAAAACTTATTTTTTCTTGCTAATTCCCAATATGACTAGGTCTTTGCTTTGCTCTCATCATTTAGATACCTAAGCATGTCATGTCATGCAACAGCCCCCTGATTCTCCGATAGACCCACTGCTTTTAGATAGTTGTGAGCTTTGAGTCAGAGCTCTTCAAAGAACATTGATAAATTTGAATTCATAACCCACTGATTGCATTGAAAGATAAAATGCAACCAAATGTTTCAAGCGGTTAGGAGGTGGATGAGGCAGTGAGGCTGGCTTCATTATCACTGAGCTCTAAAAGAACTTTCTGGAATGGATTTTGTACACAGAACGTAACGCATGGAAGGTTCAGTAATGAGATCATTCTTTTGTATAGATTTGCTGCGGAGGGGTCTGTGTGCTTCTGGTATTTTCAGCATTGTGCTGCCAGATCTCAACTTATGCTTGACACCCAACCTGCGTGAGCTCAGCATTGTTTGCCTTGTTGCACAATCAGGTTGCATGATGTTGCACAAGGCTTCAATGAAGAACCCAAATGGGCAACGCAATGAGTGATACAAGCCCTGATTGTAACACTGACATCAGCATAAGACAAATACTTACATCTCGACCACAGAGCTTGCTCTTTAGTTGAATTGTAAGAGTGTTCATGTTTAGTTGAATGGTAAGATGTTCATGTTTAGTTGAATGGTAAGATGTTCATGTTTAGTTGAATGGTAAGATGTTCATGTTTAGTTGAATGGTAAGATGTTCATGTTTAGTTGAATTGTAAGATGTTCATGTTTAGTTGAATGTTTTTTTGTTTTTTTTTACATTTTGACCACTTTTAAAACTTTTAAATTGCATTCCCTGCCTCAAGAGGGCTTCCCATGTCCCTCTCAGAACTAAATTTCCCATCATCCTCCTGCTCACTGGTAAATCCATCTCAGTTACATATGTGAGCAGGAGGATGATGGGAAATGTAGTTCTGAGAGGTACATGCGGGTACATGGGAAGCCATCTTGAGGCAAGGAATGCGATTTAAAATAAAATAAAAAGGTCCTTATTTACCCTTTAAGTGTGTATGTAACATGTGAGAAGACTAGCATGTAACTAAGGTACGGTATTTAAAAATCTTACAATTACTTTATACCAGTCTTTTACAATGCTATAATAATAACATGTTAGCAGTCATCAACACCGTTAATAGCATGCTTGCAGACTAATGCAATGAAATGTGGCCACCAGATTCTAATTTAAGGTGGGTCTCAGTTATTTAGAATTGGTAAGGTGCTACTGGAATATCTTCGTTAATAATGAAGAACGCAGTCCTGGAAAATTTCATAGCAGCTCCCAGTACTTTTCCAGCTTGACGCTGTCACTTTGAACTTGACCAGGGAAGTGTAAGAAGAGAGATTGCAGATTCCCAGAATTGTTTGAGAACAGGTCTGCCGGCAATGCAAGTCAGTCCTTCTAGCTTACATTTTGTGTTATGATACAGAGACCATATCATGTGTCCACTGGTGGCATTACATAATGGTGTGGGGCAGCAAGACATGAAATGAACAACACCATGCACACCTTGCAGTGATCTTACAATCAGACCCCCCCAGCGTTGTCACAAGCAGATTCCTGACTGCAATTGGAAACAGGTTTGGTATAGGTGATACCTGTATTACAGGCACCCTGTTATTAAACAGATAGCTCCCAGTTAAAGGTGACCCCCTTTAATTCAGAGAGGACTGATAGGGCAGGTTTTACCTGTACAACTCATTTTAGACTAGCTAGGGCAAGCTCGGGTCCCAGTTGTTCACCCCCTTGAATGTCCTGAACAAACATATCACATAATCTGAGCTTCCTGGGGTTTATTTGTTAAAACTCTATCACCATCACCCCACCCGACAGCTTACACAGAACTAACCTCTAGCATCGAGGACGAGCTATCTTTCAGTCTTCCTGCTAAGTGACAGTCAGTCCCTTAGTAATACCAAAAGGCACAGCTGCTATTCAAGACCGTCATTATTATTATGCCTTTTGTGAAAGACAGTGGAGCTGGGAGGCCTAGGCAGAGAGAAGTGGAGATGGTGACCTGGGAGGACCACATTTTCAATTCTTTAAAGACAATGCCTGTCAGGGCATACTGTAGTATAGGAAGGGGGTGGCTGAAACAGTAGAATAAATCATGATAATAATGCAGTAGCTTCTCCTGAGTCTGCCATGTAAACAGGATGTGAAAGTTTAGCATGGCTGAGACACTTTCTCTTCAATGCATGCTTACATTTGCTTTTTAAAGGCAGCTAGTCATCATGAAACATCAAAGTCCCTTTTGAATCTCCATGGCAGACTCCCCTGTTTTAATATTGCTTGCTGCATATTGTATTTGTATATCTCACGTTGTGCTGTCCTCTTGAGAAAATAATAATGTGTGTCCAGGGGTGGGCGGTGATGCTCCAGAGTGATGCATCCAGTAAAGGCACTGCACGAGGAGTGCAGGATGCACCCTATAGCTTTGAGGTCACCAGTTCAAATCCAGGCTATGTCACTGCCGACCGTGGCCAAGAGTTCCCAGAGGGCGGCGCACAATTGGCCAAGTGCTGCCCTGGTGGGGAGGGTTTAGGTCGGCTGGGGAATCCTTGGTTCATCGTGCATCAGTTTGCAAGCCTGCCTGTGTGCAAAAAAGCGGAGGGCTGACGGCACACGTTTCAGAGGATGCGAGTGCTCGTCTTCGTCTCTGCAAAGTTCGTGCGGGGGTTGCAGCGGTGAGCTGGGCTGTATAATTGGGCATTCCAAATTGGGAGAAAAATCAGGGAAAAATAATTGCCGATTCCAAATAAAAAAATAAAAATAAACCTGTGCCCCTACTTGATAGCGCCCTTATTGTGAGCGTAGGTGATGGATTATTGAATTTATCTAAACAGGTAGCACATTTATGACCAAAGCAATTGATGGAGCTGGGACAGGATGACAGGATGAAGACATAGCTGGTGGGAGAGAAGAAGGTGCCATTGAAAAGAATCATATCCCTGAGCAATGACAAGTGAGAAGACTTTTAACAACTCTTTATTAAGCCATTTCAAAATAAAACTAATGAATACATATTTAAATAACAACAAAGTGCAAAATTACAACTTGTGCAGACCTGCACAAATGAATTATTTCCTACCTCATACAAAACATTATTAATGTACACCATTTCGATTTTTAAAAGTTCCAAATAGTTCATATTTTCAATATTTATCCTATCTAAACACAAGTACAACATCAAACCAATTTAAAATGTCAGACTTGGCGTGATAGAGCAAAAACTAAAATATCTAGACAAATAAGAACTCTTTAACTGGAAAAATATTTACTACGGACGTTCTAAACAATAAACACAACCCACTGAGTATCTCCTCTAATAAATACACACTACTTCCAACCTTTAGTGACCCTGTTTCCACAGACACGTCTTCAAGCAGTGCATTTTTAATTTCTACTGTTAAAAGTTCAAGATAGTGGCCACGATGGAAATGAAAGGGGGAGTCTATTTTTTGACGTGCTGTGATGAGTCACTGTGGTCAATGTGGTGTGTGTCGGTATGTGTGTGCTGGTAGTTTTCAGTGTGTGTGCTGGTAGGTTTCAGTGTGTGTGTCGGTGTGTCTCAGTGTGTTTCAGTGTGTGTGTCAGTGTGTTTCAGCGTGTGTCTCGGTGTGTGTGTGTGTGTGTTAGCAGGTTTCAGTGTGTTTCAGCGTGTGCGTCAGTGTGTGTCGGTGTGTGTGTGTGTGTGCTGGTAGGTTTCAGTGTGTGTCGGTGTGTGTGTGTGTTTCAGCATGTGTGCTAGTGTGTGTCGGTGGCTCAGTGCATCACAGACGTCTCTCGCCTCCACAGCAGATGATCAAGGAGCTCAACCTTGACGGAAATCCACTGCAATGCACACAGCGGCAAGGTTTGTGGGTGAGCTTCTGTTGGAGATGCCATGTCATCTTTCAGATTATATCTGTTTTAGTAAATAAAAAAAGTAACATGGTCACTCTTTATTTTAATGATATCATGATACCACAGTCCTTCAATCACATTTCCTATCCTCAATAAGCCTACCATATAACTCTATGAGTAATTATAATTCAAACTTACCTTAGCCATCTCTCAATTCAAACCATATTGCACAATATTGTATTGTACATATTGTACAAATTGTACAAATTCACATTTTATTTGCATGCTGAACTTCTCGTATACAGTCTCAACCAATCAGAATGCAGTTTCCCACTGTGACCCCGGACATATAAAACAAAGGGGGTGGAGGGTTCCAAAAAGCCTTGCAATGAGCACTGTCAATGAAAACGCCTCATCAGTAAGGATTACATTTAGGATTCTGTGCTATTTGTGATTATCATTAAAACACTGGGAGTGTTAGAGAACTGAGGAAGGCACTTGATAAAGGTCAGAGATTGCATATTAGGCAATAATACATCAGCCCAATTACACCTAACACCCTCATCCTCGGTACTGAACACTGTGTTCCTTCCAGACACTTAGTATTACAGGTTTTTTTTTTTCATTAGCCATCTCATAGAAATTATTTTGGTTCCAGTAAATCTGTTCCAATGGCAGATCAGAGTTTGACTGAATTGAGTACAATAAAATATAATGGGTATATACTGTGCACTACATGGCAGGTGTGTTATTGAGTTTATTACATTTCATTTTCATAACAAGCAAGCACCACCAGCCTGATCACATTTAGACAGGTTGGTCAAAGAATAGACCTTCTCTTTTTGGCCCTTCTTCTGCTCTGCTCTGTATATTTCTTCTTGCTTTTTCCTTCATACAACATGTTGCACACATCAGCAGGATTATTTGTCTAAGTGTGTATAAATCCGTGCTTTCCTGTTAGGATGAGCTGCTCGTGTTTACTGTAGATTTCTCTGTCACTGTCCATTTCTGTTTGTTTTTGTGTGTTTTGTTGCCTTTCTCCCAGGCAGCTTATCTTTCCAAACAGTCATTGTGAAACGAAGAGTCACAATGCGCGCAAAGGCAAAGAACGTTGGGATTGTTCTTATCCAGACAGAGCTTCTCTCGTCTTTAATGTATTGTACTCACACCCAGCGGTGCAGTCCTAAATCTGAAGGTACCGGAACTCCACTAAAATATAGATTTAAACGAGAAGTATTGTACAAATTCACATTTTATTTGCATGCTGAACTTCTCGTAAGACATATAATAGGTCATGCATTTATCTAATTTCTACAGGTATTTCCACGAAGAGTCTTTCTCCAGCTTCGTTAGCGTTTGTGTCCACAGTCATAGTCAATGCACTGTTGCTGTCATCTTCGTCAGCAATTAATTTAACCTTTTTAAAGAATTAGTGAAGTATAGAAGTTCCTAATGGTCTTTTCATTGCATCAAGAGGACTACTGACTGAATCAGACAGTTGTGTGGAAGATGTGAGTCATGTGACTTAGCTTGGCTATTCTGCTGCCTATGAAAATAGTACCAGTACAGTGTTCCTGAGCTTTCCGGTACATTCTGGTGCATTCCAGCTCACCCCAGACACTGCCCCGTCGATCCACACAATCTGTATGTTGTCTCTTTTTAAATACTGATGTTCCCAAGCTGTTTGTCATGTATGATTGATGTATGATTGACTGAGTCATGCAACTCTACCTTGTAACATAATGAGATGACTCATGGTTTTCCGAGAAAAACATTTAGTTATTCTTGGTAACTCTTTAGTGTTGGGCTCTGTTATAAATGGGTATTATACAGTGTATGTATACATGAGTTATGTAATAAGACTTATTAGAGCATTCTTATAGCATGTTGTAGTAAACACACCATTTAAAGGTGTAGTTTCTTTTTTTTTAATTTAGTCATCGCCGATTTTTTACCCCGGTTAGAGTTAGGGTAAGTGGGGTTAGGGTTAGGTTTAGAGTTAACGAAAGGTTTAGGGTTAGGGTTAGTGTTAGGGTTAGGGGTTAGGGTTAGGGTTAGGGTTAGGTTTAGAGTTAACGAAAGGTTTAGGGTTAGGGTTAGGGTTAGGGTTAGGGGTTAGGGTTAGGGTTAGGGTTAGGTTTAGAGTTAACTAAAGGTTTAGGGTTAGGGTTAGGGTTAGGGTTAGGGGTTAGGGTTAAGGTTAGGGGTTAGGGTTATATCATGCAATAACATTCTACTTCCAGTAACTCATTTTGCTACAGCTACAGCAGTCAAAGTTTGATTATTGAATGGAACTCGCAATAAGCACGGCCAAACTAGTATGCCTTTAGCCTGGAGTTTAAATTCCTGATAGCAATTATAACATAATTTGTCATACAATGGATGCTTAAGTGTGAAGTAGGTGAACTTCACAAATACATACAGAGAAGGGACAGAGAGAGTTGCATCAAACTATATTAGACATTATTAAATAAAAGTATTACCTCACATATTTAAGATTCACTGCTGTTATTAGCCAGACTAGATGGTGACTTTAATGGTTTCTCTGTTGATTTAGTCCGGAGAACAACCTTGGTGCCTCAACTCCATTCCAGTGCGGTATTTTGATACAAGCAAGTCCTTAATGATTGAATTGATCCTGCTTTAGATCAAAGTATTGCAATGTAATGGAGTGGAACAGGCAAGGTTACTTATCCCTGGGTTAGTCTATGTGAGTTGTTTAACTCAGGTAAATGCAATCCTGGCAATCTCTCCACAGGTTAAACAAAATGCAGAATCTCATTTCAGTCAGAAAACTCATGCGATAGATTATTTATTTGGACCAGACAACATTGCACCATTATACATATTGTTCACACTACATTTTTTTAGGCCTTGCCTCTCAAGGTACTCCTGCCCATGAATTTGCTCACAGATAAGTGGAGAGGCTGGCCGTAGGGAAGCAATGGGCAGGGGGGCAGGATAGCTGCCCTTCCCCATTAGAGGAAGCCAAAAAGCAGGTGGAGGCTGGAAGGAGGAGGCGAACTCTGACACATTGCAGGGACGTAATGGATTGAGGTAAAATATTCATTCTTTCCTTGCCGATCATTGGACACATTGTTTTTCAAAAGACAAATAGGATACTAGCTATGCTTGATGTTTACGCGATTCAATGTTTACTTTACTGTCTGTACCACCGCTTTGCTTAATTGACTAAAGACTGGTCTTTATATTTGAGTTACAGGATGAGATGACCATCACCAACAATGGTAACGATATTCAGGATACACAGCACAACACAATGGGAGAATCCCTCCAGGTGATCAACACAGTCGATTGCAATACATAATAACAGAAATCTTCAATACTTGGCAGGACAAGACAAGTTTTCTTCGACTTTTACGGTTATTCACAACTTTTTTGTCCAGTCAGTTTATATTATCTAAACTTGAGTAAACCAATGAGTGAAACTTGTATTTATATATCACACACATCAGGATATACAGTCTTACAGTATCAGCAAGTCACCGAATGGCATCAGGACATTATAGCATTATTATATCACTGTATTGCTCTCAAGGAACCCTAGCAAATCCTTCACTGAGCTTTAGCGCTGTTCTAAATTGTTAACCCACCTCCAAATAAAGAAAAAAGCTAATTAAAGACCCCTACCCACATTAAAAAAGGACAAGATGAAGGTTAAAACACATAGAATACACTCCACATCCCTCTTCCTTACATAGAGAAGAGATACAACAAAACAACAAAATCACACCAAAGTCATTGTATTTATCTTGCTCTTAATTGTATTATTACTTGTACTGTGATACTTGAAATGTATTTGCTTACGATTGTAAGTCGCCCTGGATAAGGGCGTCTGCTAATAAATAAATAATAATAATAATAATAATAATAACAAAGAGAACAAAGAGAACAAAACCATGCAAAGTATTACACAACCAGACCAGGAGAAACACTCAGTCACATCAAGAACACACGTCTACAAAGCCCACAACATGCGCTCCTGTCAACTGATGTTGTATGCTGCAGAGTAAACAGCCTTTCTTTATTTCCTGGCTGAATTCAGTTCAAATTCTGATCATGGTGATACCTTCCAGTATACATTTCCAAATATCAGCATCTATTCATGATGTTGACTGCCACAGGGAAGCAGTGCTGTACATGTGGGCTTGTGTAAAACTAATGAAATGGGGATTGTGTTACAAATACTGTGTAGAGGCCATCTCAGAAGCTGCAAACCGATGAATAACAGTGTAGAAACATAAAAAAGAGATTGTGTTCAACTCTGAACCCTGGCCCTTCGCCTGTCAGATAAGCCCCTCAAAAGCTCCAGAGCCTTGTTCATGAAGATTCCTGGCATGATGAAACACAAGGCTTCAGTATTATTTACTGGCACGCTGAATGAATGGGAGGGAAGATAACTGTGCAATTCCTGGAAACCCTGTTTGATTTCGACCTCATTTAAATACAAATGATAGCAGTGCCAGACAGCAGCGTGTCTATAGTGCCATAGCTATCCATCTATCTTTAATTACAGTGGATTTTATGTTTTATATATTTGATAATCAGCTGGGGTGGTTGATAGAAGAAGGCAAACTGGTGATGCGTTTGTAAATTGGGTAATTTTAATGTTGCAAAGCATTTTCAAAACCTCACCAGGAAACCATTTCATTTGATATTTAGAGAGCTCTGTTTGATATTGGTTGGTGTGATCTCCCTTTTAGACACACTAAAGGGCAATGACTCAGAGTTGCTTTGGTTATCTCTGGAGGTTGTATTTGTTTATTTGTCAGTTGGGGTTTGTTTCTGACTCTTGCAATAGTATGTGAAACTATTCCAGGGGGCGTTGTGCTTAAAGAGGCAATGCCTGCTTCTCAATAAATGTCACAACCTTGTTTACATAGTGTTGGATCGATCCAAACCCTGGCACAGGTAAACTGCAACTCCATAGGCATATGTTAATAAGGACCAAGTAAACTGTGGTAGATATACAGTTGTCGTTGTCCATCCATCAACAGTCCAAAGCACCTTTGACCATTGTTCCATAGTCCAATTTCTGTGTTCTTGTGCATATTTAGCCTTTTAGTGTTGTTCCCTCATCCTCCCTCCCCCTCTGCCCACCCTCTCCCTCATCCCACCCACTCCCTCTTCCCACCCTCTCCCTCGTCTCACCCTCGCAGCTGCAGGGACGAACACAGCGGTTCCGAATAATGTTCCTTTAAGGTCTCACTGAACTGACACATTTCAATTGAAAGCTGGTTAAACTTTTAAATCACACAGTTAGGTTGTGCTGTGTGTATAATCTCAAAAGTGCTTTAAAGTAAAAAAATAAATAAATAAAAGGGTTTTTAAAAAATCCCTCTTGTTACAATTCTTCAGGTTGAGGTTTAAATGTTTTAAATTGAAGCAAAACATACACAATGATAATTTGCCAGTGAAAATCCAACAATTCCCTTTGAATCGAAAGTACTCTGCAGAACCTAATGACATAATTTAAGAGCATCACCATGTTCAAATTAAAAGTAGGTTCTGTTTTTTTAAAACCTCAATCCCTGAGTTGTTAGAGCCTCATCCCTGAGCTTTTAGAATCTCAATCTCTGAGCTGTTAGAACCTCATCCCTGATCTGTTAGAATCTCAATCTCTGAGCTGTTAGAACCTCATCCCTGATCTGTTAGAACCTCATCCCTGATCTGTTAGAATCTCAATCCCTGAGCTGTTAGAACCTCATCCCTGAGCTGTTAGAACCTCAATCCCTGAGCTGTTAGAACCTCATCCCTGATCTGTTAGAACCTCATCCCTGATCTGTTAAAATCTCAATCTCTGAGCTGTTAGAACCTCATCCCTGAGCTGTAATCAGGTTATCCCCTTTTAACCTCTTGATCACCTTACTGACTGCTCCTGCATCGCCAGGTCGCAATCCTGAAGTTCTTTATTAATTAATTTATTTATTTAAAATTGTTATATAGCACCACTCGCCAATTGGCATCGGAGCAGTACAAGGCAAAATGTTTTAACATATAGAACCATATATAAAAACGTAGTGCATCATAAATAATATAAAAACACACAGTATAGTACAACGTAAATATATTGCACAAAATTCTACACTTTCAAGTCATGTATTAAGTTATTGAAAACATTCCAGCTTCTCTAAAGTTACACAAATGTTCTTTGATAAAGCAAAGAAGAGGCTCAAATTTCCACTGGCACCAAATTCCATAAATGAGCTGCTCTGGCCTGAAAGGTGCAGTTTCTAAAATTAACTTGGGAATACAGAGCAGGAGAAATATGGAGGGAACCATTTGAACGTAAATTCCTGGTATTGATTCTAACAAGAAGAACAGCTTGAAGGTAGGCTGGTCCAACTCCATTTAACGCTTTATAAACAGTGCAAAGGATTTTAAAATCTATTCTCTCATGGACTGGGAGCCAGTGCAGCTCCCTCAGAACCGGAGCGATGTGGGAGCGCTGCGGAGTCCCAGACACATGGCGAGCTGCCATGTTTTCAATCCTCTGAAGTCTATTAAGCTGGACCACAGGGAGGTCTGAATAAAGAGAGTTGCAGTAGTCCAGCTTTGGGCTTAACTGTGTTTGCACAAGTGTCAGAAAACGGGAACCTAGCAAAAATGGTTTAATAACTTTAAAATTACGCAAGAGAAAAGTAGATGAACTAACCACCTGGTTAATTTGAGGTATAAATGACAGGTGATTATCAATAATCACTCCCATCTTCCTAGCTTTAGTAACTACAATAGGTGTGGTTCCATTAATGTTCGGATGGGTAAAGCTATTCTCGAGCTTCTTGAGAGTCGCTGTCGATCCCAATAATAAAACTTCTGTTTTTGAAGGGTTTAGTTTCAACCAGTTTAAATTAAGCCAGGTATCCACCTTTGACAGGCAGCACTCCAGACCAGCCCTCAGAGACATGCACATACAGCTGTGTGTCATCAGCATATTGATGGTGCTGGAGTCCACATGCCTCCCCAGGGGCTCTAGGTAAAGATTGAATAAAATGGGAGAAATCCTTGAGGGACCCCATATTTGACCAACAACAGGGAAGACACCTCGGTCCCTACTGAGAACCTGCTGGTACAGTTGGTAAGAAAAAACTTAAATAAAGACAAAGCTAGACTAGCAATACCAAAGCGGTTTTCCAATCAGTCAAGTAAGATCAAATGGTCAACGGTGTCGAAGGCCGCTGAGAGATCAAGGAGGATGAGAACTACTTTTAACAGCACACATATATGACCCTATACTGCACAGTAACCCAGTATTTACACATATGTTGTGTATTTACAATGCAACAACATGTTTAATTACAACAGTACAAATGTTTGCAGTTGCTTGCACTGCACTGTGTTTACAAAGTAATTACTATGTAACCACTTGTGTAATTACAGTGTAATTACAGACTAGTAAATGCTGGTGTTCTTTTGAAGATGAGGGAAAACACTTTTCAGTTACAGGTTTTTAAACTGATTGAGAGATGCACAGCACAGCAACGGCATAAAAGGATTACAGAATGAGGTTCAATAGGAATTTAATTTTGCTATTCTTATACCCGTTCCAGACACTGCGTATTTCTGAAACGTGCTGATTCCATTAGCAGCAGGGAGAGCTGGGTTTAATGTCGTTTGCATTGAGTCCGTGATGGCGTGAGTGGTTTGCCTGCTATGTGTTTTGCTTCCCAGCCTTGCAGAGCTGCAATCTAGGTGATATTTGATAACACAGAATTTGTGAAAGGTGACAGGGAAACAAGTGGGTCAGATTTTAATACAAGATTAGTATGTTTGTGTGGCAGTTGGTGGTTGCTGGAAATACATTTTCTAAAGGGAATTGATACCAGTAAATATAAGCAGGCAAAAGGAGGATCTTTCTGGTATAATAATAATCAAACTTGATTAGCATATACATAGTGTTGTAGCTCCACTTAACACTGGTTGTTCTATTCTAGTTCATTCTAGTATTTATTTAGAAACAGGCTGGATCTGAATTCAAATGCATCCATAACCTGATCCATTCATCATAAATCCGAAATATTGCACTCATACTATAACACAACTATATTGCTTTATCAACAAGATGTCTTTTCCACGGGATTGACAGCAGTGAAGTGAGAGCAGGTTCTGGATTGGGGCTTGTGGGGAGGATTACAGTGGTATTCATTTCATGTACTGTAATGTGGGGCTGCCTGACCCCGCCTGTGCTCTGATGGGGCCTGCGAGGAATAGGCCATTCTTCAGCTAACTTCTTCAGCGTGACTTTAATCGTCCTGTAAATGATATGTTGCCTGGCAGCTGTATTGTTATATAGTAAAGCATGTATATAATTGTGTTGTGCTGTGTTGTGTTGTGTAACAGAGCCATGCATTTCCCATCACAAGGAATATCACATTACAGAGGTACCTGAACAAGCAGATCAGGGGCCACATGAAAAGAAAGCACAGTTGCCCCCATACAAAGATTTTGAACCAGGAAACAGGAAACATGGTACATATTACAATGTGAAGCCTTTGTAAATGTTTCTTTACATGTATATTCTTTTTATTCTTCTTCTGGGGCAAAGCAGTTCCTTAAAAGGGGAAAACGAAACTTGTTCTTATTATTTCCAGGTTCTGGTAACGAGGTCTCAAAAGGATTCTAAACCTTTTTTTTTTACAGTCCTGACAGCTGGAATGTCTGCAAATTCTTTTGAATTCAAAGCTGTTCCTTCAAGGTATTTGTTTAATCAGAAAACACATACTAGATACTAATACTGCCCCCACCCCCCTGCATTAATCCCCAGTGCATGATCCAATATGCGCCAATTCTGCACAAACTAAACTACAAGCTGAAGCTGGTAGATAGGTAGGTGACAGGCTTGTTTGAGAGATGACCTAGAGCAATGATCTTCAGTTGCATTATAAAAAAACAGATATCAGAGGCAATTCAAAATGACAATTGCTTTAATGTCAGTCCCATTGACTAAGTCAATGTTTTTTATTGGAGTGTCTATTGGAGTGTTAAAAAGGGGTACGATGACAAAGGAAATACGATAATTGTACAGTGTGGTAACAGAAGTGAAAGTGCTAATATATGGAATAAATGGGAGAAAAATTATAATTGACTTAGTGATAGAAAACTGCAAACTGCAAGTTCTATTTTGTTGTTTAATTTGCTAAAGAATTTGAAAAGCATTTGATGATCTTTGATTACAAAAGCACAACACATTCTGCAAAAAAAAACAAAAAAAAAAAACATATTTGAACTCCCTTTTATTTTACCTCACCATGATGGCAGTGATGGCGCAGCAGTCAAATAACTCCAGAAATGCAGGTGTCAGAGCTCGGTCGTTCATCAGAAACCAGGAACTCAGGACACTTTTTGCAGGTCTTTCGGGCACAGGAGATGACAATCAGTCACTTCCTACTCAGGCAAAACTACCACTGTCCCCAGGGTGAAAGGATGAGTGTCCCATTGATATCCCACTTAACCAGCGGCCATCCAAGCAGAAAATAATATCCTACTGAGGGGATGACTTCTTTTCAAGGGCTTAATATAATGTCTGCTTCAGTACTGATAGTGTGAAAGGGGTCAGCTCCCATCCACCAGATACACCTAATGATGATGATGATGACTAATATGCCTGTTTTTGAAAAAAAAAATAGGGGATCTATTTGATATATTCTATTTTTGTAAAGGTGAAAAGCATACTTTATCTTAATCTGCTTTTCTTGTGGTTCATGCATTGCTCTTTCCCAATAAAATAGACCATGCTGTTAAACGGAGGCAAAATTGGTAAACATTATATTTTAGTTGCACTTTCTTTAAGAGGTGGCTCAGCCTGAGCGTAGTTGCCCTCGAGGTAGCTGCCCACGGTTCTATGCTGGCTTGGCTCGGTTACCTTCACCCCCTCCGTTACATATCTACAAAGAAAGCAAAAAATCATTCTTGGAGACATTACCCAGAAAAACATTCTGCAAATGGCAATTTGGGGTAGAAAGTTTTGAGGATACATGACTTTATTTCATTAACAAAGGCCTGCCCTTTTTTTTAGAACAATACTTATTTAACTAAACAAATCCCTCTTTATTCAGAAACAGCACTCGAAGGATAGTGCTCACTTAAGTGTGCATTCAACTTCTGACACTGAAGTGCTGTTTCTGAATTTGGCTGTCATTCTTATCCTTTAAGAAACTGAGGCCATTGTTCTTTGGAACACTTGTACTGGTATGGTTGTAACAGACCTCCTGGTGTATCCATGCAAGAAAATGAACTCTCAGCTTAAGAGTTTAAGACTGTTGGGGACATTTGCCAGCTGTCAGAGGAAACGCCCTGCATACATAAAGTCATAAAGATAGTTCTTCTTCGTGCTCGATTTGCATGATAACCTTTACAAACCTTGTACAATTATTATCTGTCACTTTGAGAATATAGATTGCACATGACAAAAATGTTTGATGTTTAATGTTTGTTATCGCCCTGATCTGTAATTTACTGTGCCACTGCGAACAAACTATTGGTTCTTGTCACTGTGAGCACTGTGTGAACATGATGACAAAGTCTATTAGATGAAAGACCAAACATCATTCCCTCCTCGCTCTTATGCATCATCCAGGCATTTATAGGAGCTGTGAAAATGACAACAACATGTCACAGGCTATGTAGCTAGAATCTGCTCAATCATCCCCACGCTGGGTGAATTATTAATTTGAAGCTGAACAAACCAGTTCATTAATATAAGTAACCGGTTAAATACACACCTTAATGATCTGACAGAGTTAGAAAATGCTTTAATTTCACTAAATACTTAATGAGATATGGCCTGGAACTACAATAAACTGGAAAAGTGGCCTGTAACTGTTTTCGGTAAAACTATGTCTCTAATTACTAATTACCCTAACCCTAACCCTAACCCTAACCCTAACCCTTTTCTGATTGTGTACTTACATATATCATGCAAAAAGATTTACATATTAAGTACATTGTAACTATTCATAATAACATTGTAATTATGTGTAAGTACACATGTATTTACTAAGTAACTACAATGTAAATGCACAGTAATTAGAGACACAATGTAAAGTGTTACCCTGTTTTCTTACCTCTTATTAGAACAAGCAATATCACTGTTTTTTTTGCTTTTATTTTATTCTTCAGTTAAAGGGATGTGT
The DNA here is from genome assembly GCA_030684275.1 of Acipenser oxyrinchus oxyrinchus. Classification (NCBI taxonomy): domain Eukaryota; kingdom Metazoa; phylum Chordata; class Actinopteri; order Acipenseriformes; family Acipenseridae; genus Acipenser; species Acipenser oxyrinchus. The sequence goes on from CM060262.1 coordinate 1,772,542, forward strand.
AGATATTGTATTTCAAAGACAGCACAATAGATAAAAAAAGTCGTTGCTGGATCTTGGTATCAAATAATCCCTTGTGCTGTAGATGAGTGTTATTACAACACACTCTCTAATCAAGGAAACAGGTTACAAAGCTAGTAAAAAAATCACAAAACCATTTTCCCTGAAGTGCCATTAGTTCCATTGTTCTGAAAGGAGAAAAAACACCTGTTAAACTGGAAATAAACAACTGTGGAACTTAACTAGGCATGAGGATTGCTCAATCACTTCACCTGCAGGTTAAAAGGTATGTTGGCATGTGAGCACTGGGATGTGTGTGTGTGTGTGTGTGTGGAATAATGGGTGTTAGGAAGGAAGTTAAAATCCTCCCTGCAAAAAGACGTGGGAATGTGGCTGGAGCCAGGAATTGAATAAGTGATCCAGCCACAGGTGTATAAATAGGGTGATCACGGGTGATACGAGGTTAGCGTGTTCAGAGGCAGAACAAGAGACGTGAGACATGAGACACGAGATACGAGACGTGAGTCGTGAGACAAGAGAGTCAATATTAGAAAGCAATTGCTACCCGTGCTGGTTTTCACCAGCATGATACTTGTTTTTGTTTGTTTTGTATCTGGTCTATTTATTTTGGTTGCTGTGCCGTTTTGTTTCTGTTTTGTGAAAACTGTTTGTTTGTTTACTAAATCTGTGCACCAGCGCATTTCACTCACCAAAACTGTGTCCTATACTTCCTGGTTTGACATCACCACAGAACTATCTATGAAACCCTCAATACCTCAGCTCCTTTAACTCACACTTTATCCAGGGGATGAACATGCAATACAGACAGCGGACTGAGATCTATAGAAAACTTGGCTTATATATTGTATGGTGGTGGTATCTAACTCTGCCTCTGAATAGATTATTAAAATGGACCCCAAGGTATCTTAATAACTGTGAAGTTGTTTGATTATCATTTTGTAACATTACCCGTGGAATTTCCTCCTTTTCAAAAACTAGTTGAGAAAGACTGGCGCAAATTCTTTAAAAATACAGAAATAAAGTTTTCTTCCCCAGGGCGTTGACCATGTGTGCAAATAGCTTGCTTCGAACCCTGAAGATTCTCTCCTCCAAATTCAAAACAAAATATATCATTTAAAACTGTCCACCTCACCACCACCTCACACCCCCTCCTCTTACTGCTATAAATACTTTTCTGTGTGTTAGTGTTTTGAAAACTGCACACGGTACATATAATTCACATGCTGTAGGGAAAGTGAACCGTCCCTTATAAAAGTTTACTACGGTATTTTAGCACAGTATTTTTGCAGATTTACCATGCTTTTCCTATGGTTACACTATCCATTTACCATAGTTGTACCTTGGTTTTCCATGTTTATTAATATGCTTTGTCATACATCCCTATCATTTACAATGCTTAGCTATGCTTTACAATGCTGTGATTTATTACACTTTTATATGCTTTTACTGTTGATAAAGTTTTATAAGGGTGGTCAGTCTTCCTGGGCCAGTATCTTAGTGATCTAAATGTGGCAGATGAAAATGCAGAAGCAATTACAAACACCTCACTGGTGTGTTACATGCTTCCAAATACAAAAATACATGAAACACATGTTGTACTTCATAACCACGCTACACCAAGGGCTAGATGGAACAGAATGGCATCTACCGCTGCTTAGATGATTAAAATAGGGTTTGCTGATCTTTTTCAGCCACAAACGAAGGAGCTGGGAAAGGTCTACATCCTCCAAAAAATTTTTGTTCCTGACAAATTCTACAGCTATCGCTGCTCACGAACCCGATAATTGAGCTATCATCTGAACCATACTGTCACAATGCAATGAATGTAGAAGAAACTCAATCAAAGGAAGCTGTAGATGAAATGAAGCAGGGGTGGCCAAAGTTGGCACCTCAAATCCTGGTCTTTGTTATTATTATTTGTTTATTTAGCAGACACCTTTATCCAAGGCGACTTACAGAGACTAGGTTGTGTGAACTATGCATGAGCTGCAGAGTCACTTACAATTACGTCTCACCCGAAAGACGGAGCACAAGGAGGTTAAGTGACTTGCTCAGGGTCACACAATGAGTCAGTGGCTGAGGTGGGATTTGAACCGGGGACCTCCTGGTTACAAGCCCTTGTCTTTAACCACTGAACCACACAGCCTCCTATTCTAGTGTCAAACCAATGAAACCTCCATTGAGACGATACAGTAGGTAATTATGTAATTTTAATAAGTTAAACCTGGAGTGCAATAGCCCCCCAGCACCGGATTTGGACACCCCTGATATAAAGCATCGCCTCGAGTGCCAGACTGCATTACCTGTGGGCAGTGCATTGCACATCAATCACAGTTAATCTGCGTCCCATTGGTCTGAGTGCCAGACTGCATTACCTGTGGGCAGTGCACTGCACATCAATCACAGTTAATCTGCGTCCCATTGGTCTGAGAGCCAGACTGCATTACCTATGGGCAGTGCATTGCACATCAATCACAGTTAATCTGTGTCCCATTGGTCTGAGAGCCATGTCAGAAGGAAGGATTTTGGAAAGGCAGCCATCAGCAGTGTAAGTACAGCAGGCCCAAATAAAATGAACAACACCTTCAGGAAGAGGTAGAGAAGCTGATTCAAAGATGACAGGAGACAGAAGCAACACACAATGTACTAAAATAGCTGCTGTGTGGTGAAGGGAGGGGGCAGATCAGTGTACCGCGTTCAAGAGCAGATGAGGGGGTTAGCCGTGCGAGGAGCACCTGGGAGGAAGTGGTTCGGAGCAGAAGCGTCTTTATACTGGTACAATACATAACAGGATATCCGACACTGGAAATGCTTAACTTATATTGTAAATAAAACAAAAAGAACAACCTTTCACATCCCATAGAGCTTTCTTTCTTCTTTCCAAATGTTTAGTCTGCTGTATCTTTCTTTTTTATGTGAAAATCCAGCATCGACTGGGACCAGAAAATTGTGCCGGATTACAGAGGTAGTGTAAAATCTTATACTGTACACCTACAAAATAGTTGTCAATGACAAACTATTTAGACACAGTACATGCAGTAGAAGTACTGCCCAGGAAACTGCTGCATCAAACCTAGTCTCCTGAAACCAAGTTCCAAGCCACTAAGTAGCTTTGTGATCCCTCGGCTTTAGGCAGTTCAGTGCTTGCTGAGCCCTGCACTGGAGGCCCCTATTATGATCTCAATCCATTTCTCGAGTGCTTTGATCCACTGCATCAGTCTGGGAATGTGTTGGTAAGTTTAAAAAACATAAGGAAGCACCGGAAAGGTAAAAAACAAGAGGAGTCTGCAGCTGAACAGCTCACTATAATGGTAAAAAAGAGAACTCCTTAAACCAACAGAATATACTGTACAACAGTCCACAACAATGAAAGATAAACTGGCACAGGCAGGACTCCACTAATCTTTCTGAGTGATACTTTTTTTTTGTCTCAAACTTTGGATTTAATTGGCTACTTTTACAACCATTCACAATGAACCTTAAAAAAACCTGCAGTATTATTGTGAATTTAAAGTGGGGGCGGGCGGTATGACTTTTTACGTGTTACAGTAAATATTCTCATGCTGATTAAGCGCTCTTTTTTTTTTAAATGACGCCTACTTAGGAAATAAGTGAAGGCCCAGACTTTTTTTTTATTTCCCCTTTGGCGTAAATGAAGTGAATTAAAAGTGATTCAATCCGTTGGATTGAACTAGAGAGCACTTTGTGCTACTTTAGCCAGAGAAGACGCATTTGGCTGAAATCAGCTTGAAAACACATCCGGCTGCATTGCAGTATTGTCACAGTAAATGTTAAACAAATTGCATGTGACTTGAAAATAAGACCACCCCATGTTTATGTCTTAATAAATACTTCTTAGCACACATCACAATAATATTAAGCTGCACCCCAATTCACTGGAGTACTTGATTCTTTCTAACACTAGAATGACCAAGGCAGTCATTTTGCCCGTTTTTGGAATTTACATTTAAATTGCGGTGCGTGTGTTTAAGATATGGAGCTGTGCTTTCCTGACTTTTCCTAAATATGTGTACTAATTACCCTGACAAAGAAAGAATACTGTAGCTGCAAATATTAGTGAGATTAAATACAGTCAAACCTATTCCGACCAGGAGCTGTCAAATTGACCGCTACATAAAAAACATATTATAATAATTAAATGTTGCGGTATTATTTGTATTTATCAGTGGGGACTTGCCACCATGTATTGAAGTTTGATTATATCAGTCTGCATTCCTCAAGTGAGTGATTTTCTGGCATTTCTATTGTTTCGTTGAGCCTCCTGAAAGCCCATCAATCATCCTTGACAGCTCACGGCACCAGGCTGTCTGTCTGTACTATAAGTCACTTGTTTTTGTAAGAAATAAATTGTTACCCCAATACACATTGAAAATGGATCACAGAAGATGCAGGACAGCAAAGCAGTGTTTGTAATTACTGCAAATTTTACCAAACAACTGTCAACTGGTCAATGCCATTGGAGGAATTAGAAGCTTTCATTGCACTAGTATATGCCCGTGGAGCATTTGGTGCCAGAAGCCTGGGTTACTGTTGATAGCTGTGCCAAATGCCCAGACAGTGCAGTAAGTGCACTGCATATTTTGAAAAGCGCAGGATCTGTGAGATTTATGGCAGCATTTAGACTTTGTAAATGATTGTAAATGAATCCCATTCTGTTCAAATGTTTATTTATTCATGTCATTTCGATTATAGTACGTCTGTATATAAACGCATAGCTTTGGTTGCATATATGCGCTTTGTTATGTAGGCAATATAAACCCATTTATTTAACTTTTTTATACTTCTTTACATCATTTCAGTACAGTTTTGTATGTACATGATATACCTGTATATACACAAATCTATTTTCAAATATTTGTTTATTTAATTTGGTCCTGTTTTTTGATGCTGCATTTTATGTAATATGTCTGTATATAAACACATTCCTGTTCAAATGTCTATTTATTTACAATGTTTCGGTTGTGTAGATGCTTTATATGATGATCCTGAATAAAACTATGACTTGTATTCAATTGTTTGTCCTTTCATTATATGTTGTTTTTAATACGCTAGTCAAATTGACCGGTCATGGTTGTTCTAGGTATGCCTATAAACGCGATCGCTCTAGTGTTAATCCAAGCTGCTCCCCTGTTCAGCTGTATTCAGTATTCTCATTAGTGCACTCTCTGTCTCAGTCTCATAACTTGCATGGAGCTGGCTTGGAGCAGGCCATGGTTTTGATCACATGGCTGTACTTCCTGCAGGAATCACGTGGCGCTGTGACTTCTGAACTGTGCTGGCCCCAGATAAAGGTGGAATGAGCATAGTTAAAAGGTCACAATGTTGAACGAATTCCCAAGTGACCTGCAAATTGACATTAAAACCAGCAGACCCGCGACAGTCACTGTACAGTCCGCAAAATACAACTGATATGTAAGATCAATGTGCAGGTGATGTAAAAAATTTAAGTTTGTCATTATCAACATATGATTGTTTGTACACTCCATTCATTGATGGGTTCTAAATTCAAAATGCAAATTATATCATTTTAAATGAACCAATGTTGCTGTTTTCTTTTTAGATCAGACTAATCAGTGTCGAAAATTTTGGACCAGCATTCTAGTTGATGAAACTTGGGACCTATGTCACAGCGAGCTTTAAGGTGCATTTCGTTGCGCTGCATTCCCGAATTAAACGTTCCCACGGCTGACAGGGACACCGCTGCACAGAACGATAGAACAATCAGAAGGAACTGGCTCCCGATCCTGTAGCCCTGCCGTTATGAAGCAATGTTCTATATCTGTGAGAGAGCTGGTTGCCATGGCTTCAACAAAAGAAAACAGATTAACCTGGATACATTGGGAGCCAGTGAGAACAACACAGGACAGGAGACAGTGCTTGGAGCTATAACAATACATTATTCACCCCTGCCACCACTGTGATTCAAAATGAAAAGTTTACCTGTACCCCTGTATACAGTACACATGTAAAAAATGAGACTTCCTATACCCCCACTTCAGTAATTTCAATTGAAGAAGTTCTCTCTAGATAAGCTTGCTCCACACGCTGTTGGTTGTGCTGCATGTAATTGCAAATGAATACAAGTGTCTTTAGAGTAAGTGCCATGTTGTCTAACCTACAGGTGGCCTATATACTCCCTAAGGGGAATTCCGTCAGTGGCCTCCTGGTTAGTGCTGGTTTTTATTGCTGGTTATACTGGTTTTAGGAAAACAAAGTATATTTTAAAAAATACCTTTACTTTGACTTATTTTAATATTCTAAAGTCGTTCTGTAATTATTTAATACATCAAATTGCTGAAAACCTTTAGTTTAATTTAGTGTGCTCAAAACTGTAAATGGTAAATACTAATGATTATGGATCAAATGTGCCTCGAAACTGTAAACTGCATATACAAATGAATGTGCATCACAGTGTTAAAATGTAATTACAAATGAATGTGTATCATTATTACCTAGTTAACAATCAACTGAAAAAAAACAACCATGAAATTCTCTTTAGCACAACAGGACCACAGAGCTTTTCTCAATGAATGTAGATTCCTTAAAAGAGGGGAAGTCAAGTGATACTACCATGCCATGTAGGCTTTGCAGTTTCCAGCTACATACTGTTTTTACAAATCTCGCAAGTCGTATCTACTAGCTCATATTTAAACAACGGTGTGGAGAATTGGAGTGAAACGTATGCAGTCTCGCCAACAGTGCTTCTCCTGCGAAGTGTAGGCTTTGTTGTCTAGGTTTGTTTGTCCCAATGAAAGATACCCTCCCGATATAAGCAGGAAGAGCCATCTTATGCTATCAGTACTGCCTTACATGGGCAACTTTCAGAGCTTGGATGTCTCTGCCGGCTGGAATTCACAGCCTGTGACGTCACTGCCTGCGGCTCTCCCAGATTTTTTTGGGGGAAAAAGAAGTTTCACTTTTTGTTGGGATTTGAAACCCATTGATTCTTAGAAAGCGAGGTAAGAAATCCGACTTCACTATTGCAAAACCGCTACGACTTTGTTCTGGGAACCGTAAAGAGTGTTAGTGAAGGGAGGGGGACACGCTGTAGCGACACGTCCTTGTAAACACTGTGTGTAACATTGTTGCGACGTATTGTTCTGCACTGAGAAGGTGTTTCAGTAATTGAGCTGTGCAATGGAGGGAGCGCGTAGGCTTTGTCAGGATTATGTGTCAGGTTGTATTCCGCTGCACTCCGAGGGTGACGCTTGCGTAAAGTTAGCAGTTGTGTGATTATATTGTATTTATACGCTTGCTGTTTTATGAGAATGTGGGCGTTGTTCTTTTGTTTTGTTTTTTCCTGCATGGAACTCTAGTACTGTGGTAGACTCTTCCCTTAACCAACAGAGCCTGTACTACGCAAGGCGGAAGTGAAGTTCTTTGCAGACAGACAGCCTCTCTGAACGGGGCAATGCTGGCAATTTTAATATATATATATATATATATATATATATATATATATATATATATATATATATATATTCATCACCGTTTTTCGTATCTCGGAGTTATTAACTTAAGCATCCACAATGCTACTGGTCAGACACTAATTTGTACCATGTGCATACCAATGCAGCTTGCTTAAAAAAGTTGCTAACAAGAAAATGTCTTGCAAAGCCACCGCCCGGAGTCATGGTAGTATCCTTTTGTGTGTGTGGTGTTTTTCTGTGTGCCTTGTAATGTATGTGAGCGATATTATGGTTCACACAAGCCTATAGATCTGTTTTTAAATAAGTAGCCCTGCATTCAGATCAGCAGCAGCTCTGTATGGTATCAGTGCTATGCCATCCTGTGCATTGCTGCTGTGATGGTTTCCATAGGTTCCAGTCCAGAATAACAACTCTGCTACGCAAAAACCAAACAGGAAATCAATTCACTATTTTAACAGGGAACAACATCAATTCAGAACCTCCTAAATATCTCTTGCATTGAAAGAATGAGCAATTTGGAGTTAAGTGTAACAACATTTAAAAAGCGGTAGTACAGTAGGTGCCACATGCTATAGGATAGGCCTGCATGCTCTTTGATAATGTGTTGTCATTGAGAGAACTACTATCAAAGGAAAGATGCTTTTAAAAAAGTCTCATATGTACCCCCAGTCAGGTAACACTGAATAACAATGAGTCTGACATTCAACTGAACAAGTCAGCCTTCTTATTTATATTTCTGATCTTATCTTGGGCCATGCATACAAGTTGGTGCGTGCGTCCGTCACTTTGGTTAGCAGTGTAGGACCAGATAGCTACTGGTGAAAACCACTGCTCCACTATACATGGTAAAAACATATATACAGGATGACTAGCTTTATCAGTGTTTATCAAGGTGTTCATTTAAGTAAAAGCAGTGTCACAATCTGAGCTTGAACATATATATGCATTATGCATCTCTCTCTGGTATAAGCATAGACTGATGGCAAGCAATACAATGGAATTTAGACCTGTACACTTATGATGACTTTTCCTAAATTGTGTTACTTTAGTATGCATTGCCATTGCATGCCCGATGAGAAGAATGCTTCCAAAGTACAGCTTTAGTGACTCCTTGCAGAGTACATAGAGATTAAGGCAGGCTGCACCACGTGCATTGGTGTCTGACTGCACCGCGTGCATTGAGCTTGGGATTTGCAAGCCAAGCACACCAAATCTTTCAGTCCAGTGCAGAATTTAGTCTCGTAGCCTGGCGAGAACAAGGACGAATCAAATGTATCCGACAGAGGTGACTTTTTGAGTCAGGTGATGAGCAGGCATTAGAACTAGACACCCTGGGATTGGGTCTGTTGCCGCAGCTACTGGAGGTCCTGTTGCTGTTGAAGACAGAGGACTAGGATCCTCATCAGTACTGCATATAGACGTCCATAGCACATGGCATCTTCAGCACAGTGACACCAAAAGCACAACAAGAAACCAAAAGAATTTCAGTGGGCACTTATTGACATTCAATACATTTCAGATGGGGTTTTTATAATGCAGGTGTCTTCAGATTGCATTAGTGCAAATCAGCGAAACATGTGGTAGCATGACACCTAAGGAATATCATTTTTTGCTTGTTTTTATTGTAAAATAAGTTAGGAGTTTAAAAGGAAATGCTAGTTCAATATTTTCCATATGATCTATTCTTATGTAAGACTGAGAAAGGATTGCCGTTCTTAACCTAATGATGTAAGTAATAAATAAAGCAGCTACAATGATAAATGGGGTTTAGTCCAGTGTAATTAACTTGCCTTTTTAGGAACATAAATGATTGTTGTGGGGAGGAAGGGGAATGGGGAGCACGCTGCAATGCAGGTGAGGCAAGTCCATTCTGTCGTGAGTGTTCAGTGAGATTGAAAAATATTGAAAATGCACAGAGCATGAACTCCGGCTGACTGCAGTATTAACTCATCAGCAGATACTCTTGTGAGTCAGGTCTGGGAATTCAGGAATGAAAACCATTATTCTGCACCATTGTATGTTTGTGGTGCATGGCAGGCACTAGATTGAGTTGTTGTGGCAGGACGGATGGGGGTTACAGTTATGATATCTGTTCTTCAAAGCTTGTCTGCTCCTTTTTAGTTTAGTTTCAAATGAATAGATTGCACCATTAAAAGATATGGTCGTCGCTGCTTATCGGCTGCGCATTTCACATGACAGTCTCCTAGGATGCTTTTAATGTTTTAGCGGTTGCAAAAGGTGCAGGAGTGAATCTGCTTTATTTAGCAGTTTCTTACTCTGAAAATCTCTTTTCCTTTGTAGTGGTAAGTTAGATGAAAAGCAGCCCACGTTCTTGGAGTTTGGTTTTATTAGAAAGGGGACTTGTGGGATCCACATTTTAATTGAAAAGGTTTAGAACGACCTCCCGACTGAGAGATTTGATGAAGCCGATTCTGATGGAGAGCGACATCGCAGATGGACAAGGGAGGAAACAAAGGAAGATGAAAATGAATGAATCACATGGCCGAGCTTCGTCGTTTCTTTATGCGCACTTTCTGGTGATTATTGCACAGATTCTGGAGAGGGGAAGTGATGCTGTTGGCTTGCTGCCTGTTTTGCAGTGGGGATGCAGTAATATTGCACACAGCTCTGACGATAGGTGCACGCTGAATCTCACTGGTACAATCTCACGTCTTAATAATCTACAAGTGGTACTTAAAATCAAATCCCTTCCTATTTGAGTAATAAGGTATACAGTGTCCCCACTGTCCACTCACACAGCATATTGCAAGGATTCCAATTACAAGCAAGCCAGTTGTGTAGTCAACAGGGCGTTGCTTGTGTTTAAAGTGGATCTCTAATGAAGGGAGGTGGGGTGGTGGTGCATAGGGATAAAAAACCTTTTTTTTATCATCAGTAATTCTTTACATTCACTTTAAGTAACAGGGCTCTTTTAAGTGATGGGATTGTCCCATTGTTTGGTTTTTGCTATTCCCTTTCTTCACCCCTGGAGTGGGAGACATTTCCTTTTTAAAAATGCCAGCAGGATTGATTTTGACACACAATTTAGTGTATTTCTCCATATTTGGAAATGTTTACCTACTGTTAGAGTTAGATGTTGGAGGGTGGGGGAAGGGAAGCGAGTCAGCCTACATGCTCCCTTGAAAAGCCTTTTCTGTCCTGGTCCATCTTCTCATACACACACAGACAGACACACAGGAAAGGAGAGAGAACCTGTTTGTGATGTAAGTAGAGCAACATTTTCTTTGATATAATTTTGTCTTTTAATTTAAGGGTCAAATAACTTGTCTTGACGAAATCTAAAAGGTTGACAGGCCCATGATAATAGTTTTTCCGCGATTAATCGATCACTGATCTTAACTGCGCCTTTATAGCTAACATTACAACCAAGCTGTATCTTCTGTGAAATAGCGTTTTCAAGTGATGCAGTCGCGTCAATATATAAGTATGTTGGCTTATTTTTTATTTTATTTCAGATGCTTAAAAATCTATTTCAATTTTGTTGTTACGTCAGTGATATGTATGATTTCAAGTCATCCAGACTTGGATTTGACCTTGTTTTGAAACTGAAAATCACCTGCATGCCTCTACCCATTCATCTGTGAGCTTTTGCCTGAAAGCCAACAGCAAACAAAAATAAACTTAGAGCGAGCAGGCCAGTCAGTCCTTCATGCTTACAGCAGATATGTGCCGGCTGAGGACAAATCTCTAGTGTTCAGGTGCACTCCCTCCTAATGTCGGCCTCCTGTCAACATCCAGCCAGGGCGAAATGATTTGTTTATGAAGGCTGGACTGTTCTGTCGGAGTCAGTTACCCAGCTTTGGGAGAAATACTCTTGCTATGGTTGACACTGTTCCTTTTCCATTTGTTATATCAGTTTATTGATTTTTCAATGGAAACTAAGAAAATGCAGTTGAGTTCAGAGCCGACGGGGGTCAGAAATAGCAGGGGCTGTGTGTGCGGTCACTCAGCGGATGATTTAATCAGCTGTGGCTGGGAAGGATGGTGGTCTGAAGTTGATCAAATTTTCCCAGCAAAGCGGGAATAAGGTGCTTCAGTCCATCTGTACCCATCGTTCTGTTATTGTGACGCCTAGTTTGTGCACCAGATTAGGTGTCTGATAAAAAACATGCATGTAAATAAATAAAAGCTGAGGTTTGAACAGGTTTTCGGTGGTTGAATGATCACATCTGGAACGAGTACAAAACTCACTTTTTTGACAGTTTTGTTAGAGCTAAAAAGATAACTGATTTCTAAGATCTTTTACATTTCTTTCAAAATGAGATCATATCGAATGAAAACTGTACAAGAAAGCAACACATTAATAGAAGACCCGAGGTTAGATAAAGAAAAACATCTTGGCCATCATGCGTCAGGCCAGGAAGCAGAACTGTGGTTCTGGTCTTTTAAGCATATTTACTGACATGACTCGGATTCATATTTAAATTCACAAGACTTTCTTCCAGTCATCAGCCAGCCATGCATAATTCTGTCTGTGCTGCGTGATGCATATCGGCATGGAATCGGGGCTAACTTATGACTGCCTTTAGTGCTATTGTTTGCTGGCAGGTTATATAACAATAGCCATGAAGGAACTGAATTCATGAAGGAAGGTGGCTGGAAAAGGGGAGTGGTAATTGGATTTCATGTAGCTGTGAGGAATGATGTTGCGGACTTTAATGATTGAGGAGTGTGTTAATCAAATTACATTTTGCTTGGTGGTGCATGAGGCAACCAACGCTTGCCACACAATTCTGGAGGTGCCACACCACCCATAACTGAGCTTCATCCAGGTGAGGCTTTTAGCAGAGATCCTGAGATGAGATGCAGGTAGTATCCATGATAAGGGGAGCAGAGGTAGGGACATTCATTTTACAACCTTAGCAACAACACCTTTAACAAGGAAAGGTGTGTTAAATAGGAAAAGCTAGCAATAAATAAGGTGCTGAATTTCAACAAATTTTGGTTAATTTACTTAATTGCTACAACTGCAAATGGTTTACTAATTACCAAAATGAATACTCTCAAACTCTTGAGACGTAAGGCACTGATTTTCATTATTTAAGTTGGCTATTGGTTTTGTGTTTACAAAGTTAGTTTTGCATCTTATGTTCTGTTACTGGTTCTATGAGTAAACAGTCATGTCATATGAATAGCCATTGCTTTACACAGTATCGACTGCGGGGTATAATTACAGCTTGCAGTAACACAGGGGAAGGCAGCTGGGACCGAGAAGGTCTCGCAGGTACAATAACTTGATCATTTATTAATTAAGACATGGTTGAGATGAGGCTGCCTTCCTCTGTGGTACCCCTGCCTCACCCCTCCGCACAGGATCTGTATTGCAGAGTAGGGCCCTGGGTTGCCAAAGCAGTCTGTGCACAAGTCAGCTGCAAATGACTCGTCAGATTGTTTAGATGAGTCATGTCTTCTACAATAATATGACCTAATAAAATAGTGATCTGATGTAAAGAGAAGACTTTTTTTTTTTTTACACTGAGATCTAGATTACCAGGTTAACAGGGGGATCAGCTTCCCTGGCTGTTTAACCCCTTAAGGTACACAAGGTTTCTTCTTAAAATACATTTGAGAGTGAGTCGAGTATCATGCAGAGGATGTATCATGAGGAGGAAGTACCATCCCTGTTGTTCGGTTGTGTCTCATCAATGAGATTGGAAAGCAAAAGCCTGAATGCTCAAGATCGTTCTAATAAAAAAGCCTGAACAATTTGGTCGAAAACATGGCGTGTCTGATTGATCAAACCGAAGTAGTGTTTGGGATGATTTAATTATCCAATCTGTAAAAAAGAAATGACTGATTGATTTCCAGCCATCACAATGACAATTTGATTGGATCATGCCTTGATATTCAAGGGATAAAACACATCTAGGATGGTTTAGTCTGTCCTTGATGGAAAACGTATGAGCTACTATACTTTGTCAGTTTCTTTCTGTTTTAACTGTATGCGCGAAGCACAGAATCGCATGAACTGCACCGTGCTGTGCTGCAAGTTTACAATACAATTAAGAAGGGGATGTCTGCTTTATGAAGATTGGATTTTAATCTTAATTTGATTGGATCTTAATCTTAACGTTTTAAAGCTCTCAATTCATAAGCTGACACTAACCGCGCCCCCTTTAAAATGTTGTCCCAAGTTGTTATTTCCATGTTCTTTTTAATCAGATCATCTGGAACACATGCAAAACCATGTTGGTGTGTGCATCAGACCTGACTGTCCGCCCCGTGACATACTGCTGCCCAAGATCATCTGGAACACATGTAAAACCATGTCGGTGTGTGCATCAGACCTGACTGTCTTCCCCGCACCATACTGGCGTACGATTGTAAAACCTCTGATTTAACTTCTTAGAAATGCATTTGCCACTAGAAAGAGAACAAGAGGAACTCTTATCGGAACAACTCTGCCCTCTGCTTGTTATAATACATGGATCGTCGTGACTTTAATTAAAAATGAAAGTCCTTTGTAGTATAGTTCTGACATCAGACAGTCAAGATGTATTGTAAGGATGCATTTCAATAATGATAAAAATAACATTTTATAAACGCAATATTATTAAAATGAACTTAAGTACTACAAGTTAGACAAAAAAAAATCCAACAACTTTGCATAAGTCAATATTCACAGTTCAGAATGTATTGTATTTTACATTTTATAACATGAAAGCGTAACTCTTCATTTATTTTAAACATTTTAATCTGAACAAAATAGCACAGGATTTGCTTTTTGTGTTTTAATAATGTTTGTGTGTGTCTGTGTGTGTGCGTATGTATACAAATTAAACACATTCAACGAAGTCTGTTCTAATCTTCTCTTTACTACTGTACTTTTGAACCGGAGATTCCTGAGAGCCTTATCTTAATGAGATGCAAACAGTCTGACGAAGAAACTTCTCCTGCTCACATGACCAGCCTACTTTGCCAATTGGCCAGAACACCTCTGTTGCTTGCTGGCAGTGTATTTTAACAGACGCAGTAACAAAGTTCTGACCTCGTCTTTTTTTTTGCTCAGTTTCTAATTCCCCTTTGGTAGTTCTGTTCAGGATGAGGGGTTGGTGTGATATCTGGAATACAACAGAGATGTATTAACAAGTAGAGGTTTACAGGAATAAAAGGGACAATGATGATGATGATGATGATGATGATGATAACAGATACATTACGTTAGTAAATGTCTATGACATCACTCCAAGACTCCTCTGATGACTTTTATCCCCCCCGAGTGTCTGCTCTCTCTCTCTTGCTATTTGCACGGTGCACGGTGCGTCCATGCCTGTTTTAATTGAATTTCACAGTCTGTCTGGCAGTAAAACAATTGCACTCGACACTGATTGTGTTTGATTATTGCAGGCACGTTACACCTCGGTGGTGTTTAACATGCCTCGTGTGTGTAGCCTGGTGGGGATTAAATCCTGACAATTACCCACTGACCTACACAGTAAGCGGAACAAGAGAAGTAAAACAGTGGTGAGCATGTGCAGATCATGCACAGTACAAAAAGAAGCCAAACACTACGGAACACCGGCACTCCCTTCCTTCTGATTTTCTGCTGTTTGATTCCCCTGATCTCCTGCTGAGAGAAGCGTGTTCTCTGTACGGTTTTATTTACTTGAAGAACTTTGCTTTGCAATGCTCATTTGCAAATGGACCCCACACCTCCCCAAAGGAGTCTTTTTATATGGCCATAGATTTAATAAGCTTACTGCTTCAGCAATGTACAGTACAAACACAGAAGTTCAATGGCCATCTGGTTCTTTTTGGGATGCTTTACTAAATAAGCATCTGCTGTTTGTTCTATTACTGTATAAATCAGGTTGCCCAATTAAAAGATCTAAATGACATGGTAATTAACAATCTCATTTGGATGAAGAGTAATCAAAAAGCCAAGAATATAGCGTTTCAGGCACCCTTTATGGTGGTGTTCTGGAAGTAGCCTCATCTGTTGCTTGCTGAGCACCCAGCCCTGCACAGCTGCTTCGCTGAACCTCATGTGAAATGACTTTGTTTACACGTTGTCCTTCCCGCGTTCCCACTCCAGTCACGATCTGCGTCAGTGGCAGACTCTCCTGAGCGAGAACCTTGTTTGCTTATTTTCTTTCACGCTGTTTATTTTTTTTACAGACCCACATGTGAAAAATGCCAGGATTGCAACTGCCAAGATAAATGCTTCCTTATATCCCGTTAATCCCAAGCTGTTAAAGTGCCTTGAGTGTGTCCTCCTCACCACAGGTTTTGTGCATTAAGAGCTGAGCTGCTTGTTAGGGCTTGCCCAGGATATGCAGATACTCATTGCTTCTTGTGAGCTGGAACGTCTTTAAAGGGTTCTTGCAGACTGTGGCAGCCTGGTCAAGTTTGTAGATCTTACGGAAAATGTACAGTAAAAGCCACCAGCAGAGTACCTGTGCAAGTGAGAAAACATGAGAGCATGAAGACCACTAACTGGTTAGCAAACAAGGCTAGAGGCTGCTAAGTGTCCATCTATACTTCAATTACTATCTCCAGCTCTACCAAGGTACTGGAAAGGGGCACCCCCAACTTGCTCTTGCACACTTAGGTGGCATCACTATGATGGCATCAAGAGTTGACAGGGCAGGTGTGATGCAATAGCAGGGGGTGCTACCATTAGGTTGAGCATGGCAGCCAGTTCTTGAGCTCGTTCACATTGGAAATCTGGGATAGAATACAGAGTTGCCCTTTACAAGCATTCTTCATGGCCTCCCTGCTTTATTTGATTTTATTTAACCCAAGCTCTTTAACCATGGGCCATGGTATTGTGCACTGGGCTGCTATCGTATTAACAAGCATTTTTCTCATGTACAGTATTAGCTTATTAGATGTAGAATGCACACTGAAGTTTTCACCCCAAACAGTCCTGTTTTAATGAGCTGGATAACGTGACAGCGCTTTGGAATATCTTGACTAAAGTATGGCTCTTTATTTATTATTTATTTTATTTTTATTTTTATTTTCTGGCCAACGAGTAAACATTGCTGCTGTAATCTGTTGCAAATGTGTTTATCTGTTTGCCTTCCTAGCAGCACTGGATATGCAACCTGGTTTGGAAGTGGTAGCTGTCAACTTTCTAAACGTTTTAGCAAAATATAAAAACAGAATGTAACAATATTTGAGGAATGGCAACTATTTAGAATGAGTGCAAACACTTCCAAAGGAAAGTTTAACTTCATTTGTTTTGTAATGTAAAAATAAGAGTGAGGTCTGGTTTAATGATCCTATCCACAGTGTGTAATACCACCAGCACGTTTCATTGGGTTTAGTAGTGTTTAGAAGGGAGGGGAATAGACCACCAGGATTAATATACTGGACAGCTGAAACAGTGATGCTTTTAGATCACTAAAATAGACCCACTATTTTTCTTGGATGCAAAAATGAAGTTTGAATCCATTTAGAGGGATGATACTGTATTTCACCCTTCTTTTTATTATTATAATTTTTGGGGGTTTTTAGAAATTATGTTTCTTGGGATAGGAAAGGGCAGAATGAAAAAGGATAAGAATGTGTAAACAGGAACTGGCAGAGTCTAACCCAAGAGGCTGTGGTGTACTCCTTATATGGATTTCAAGGGCTTGAGAAAGACATTTCTGCACAAATATCAGACATAGTGAGCTGCCGAGGGGCTGGGAGGGTGAAACGGGAGCCTTGTTCATTTAGTCCAAAGAGAAAGTTATTATACCACTGCAATAACATATTGGGATTGCTAAGAATTTTTTTTTTCTAGTAAATGAAGGCAAATGCTGTCGGATTGACCATCTTCTGTTTGTTGCCATAAAATGGACTTGCTATCTGCCTGTGCTGGTTTATGGGGCTTTTTGATAAATAGATATTCTGTGCAGAATGAGTTGCTGTACAGTATAGGTATAGATATATGTGTAACCCATTCTTTCCAAGGCTGTATAGGAATACATTTCTATTAATCAATAATTCACAGACGGCGCTGTCCTGATTCTTTTCGGAAGTGCAGCTTATTATTTCTTACCAGAAGCAGCATTTATTTTTGTTTTGTTTTATCCACCTTGATTTTAGAGAGAAGTGGTTATTGGTTTACTGTGTGTAGCTCAGGCCTTACCGGTAGTATATGCAGGTCTCCGTGTTAATTCCCGATATGCACGGATGGACCTACAAGAGTATTTTAAGCATTGCATTTTCCAATGGTGCAATAGTACACTGCTATGGACAGACAAACGGTGTGGTTCGACGCATATCCTACAATTTTAAAAGCATCTGTCTTTGTATTTCAGCGCAGGCCTTGTACTTGCATCTACAAAATACAGCCCTCTCCTCAAATCTCACTCCTTTGAGCTTGGCATGTGAACAGTTGAGTGTAGAAGTGTAATCAAAGAGGCTCCCGAGTGGCGCATCCAGTAAAGGCGCTCCACGTGGAGTGCAGGATGTGCCCTATAGCCTGTAGATCGCCAGTTCGGGTCCAGGCTATTCCAATGCCGACCGTGGATGGGAGTTCCCAGGGGACGATGCACAATGGCGGCGCCTCCGGGGTGGGAGGGCTTATGTCAGCCAGGGTGTCCTTGTCTCACCGCGCACCAGCGACCCCTGTAGACTGGCCGGGCACCAGCGGGCCTGCCTGTAAGAGGCCCAGAGCTGCGTGGTCCTCCGACGCTGTAGCTTTGAAAGTAGCTGCATGGTGGGCCTGCAGAGTGAAAAGAAGCGGACGGCTAACGGCACACGTTTCGGAGGACGCGTGTGCTCATCTTCGTCTCTCTCTCACACGGGGGTGGCAGCGGTGAGCCAGGCTTAAAAAGAATTGGGCATTTCAAACTGGGGAGAAAATGGGGTAAAAAAACAATTGGCGATTCCAAACTAAAAAAAAAAAAAATGTAATCAAGAACTTTTTTTTACAGAGCCTTGCTATATGAGGTATCTGGTATGCGGCATGCAGGGTGATCTGGAGACTGCTTATTAAGAGAAATGCTTTATTGGTGTCTATTGGGGGCATTGCTTGAAGTTTAAGTTGTCTTTTGATTTATTCAAAAGCTTGATAAACTGCATTGGATTGCTGCTCTAGTGGGTTATAATGATAGGGTTTACTGGATGATCATTAAATAAGTTACACTATAATACCACTTTGATTATGGAGTTTTGATTTTGCAAGGAAAATGGTTCTGTACATAAAAAAAAAAAAAATCAATTTGATGAATTCTTCTTTGCTGACACAGGGTTTGACCAGCTGCTGGTATGAAGTATGTGAGTTCAGACTGCTATTAAAACCTGACATATCCCTGTTATTATGTTAACATAGTCAATTACTGGAGCAGTTTACAATGTAGCAATCCCGAAAAAGCTAAAGTCAAAATATTTATAGTCGAGTACAACTATTTGTAGTAATAGCATCTAAAGTTTCTCCCCGTGGGTCAGGGTCGTGCTTACATTCTTGGAGTGCTGGGTTTAGGGAACAAAGTCTCTGCACACAGCTTGTTTTTTGTTTGTTTTTTTTCTTTGCTCTAGCAGCCAATGCTAAAGATTAAACAAGCAGGCCACTGTTCTAACTGGTGCAAGTCACTAATTAGGTCCCCAATTATTTCTGTAAAATAGCTTAACTCAGAAAATGCTGCTTGTTGTTCAGAAAATGCTTTTGTATTTTTTTTTGTATGACTGCTCTGAAAAAAAAAAAAAAAAAACGAATCCAGTCAGTGTGCAAAAGCAGTATTAAAAACAAATTTCTAAAAAGGTGAGCTCAGATTTCCTAGATGTTTCCTGAAAAGAGCCATAAAGGCGCTGTCTACTTTGTGAATAATCTTCATGGGCTCAATAAACTCCACCTTTCACTAATAAGATATTAGATTAAAACAAAAAACAACTCAATAATAAGTAAAAGGAAACATAGTGTTATTGTAAAAAAAAAAACTGTAAACAGGAATGCAAAACATATTGAATCCTTGTCTATTTCTACCTATCGACCTATCAATTAACACACACTTATAATTTGAGAGGACTTGGCAACTTGCCTGCCTCCTAACACAGAATTCACATTCATTTGTACTGACAGCTCTGCTAAACAAAACACTGCTCTTTTACCAGGAAACAAATGATCCATCTGTCAGCCAAATCAAAAGCACCCATTTAAAACTATAAATGATTTTAGAATTTGTGCAGTTTTTGTTTGAATGTTGAATTAGTGCTGAAAGGTCTGTCTTACTGCCTATAGCTGTGGCCAAAAGTTTTGCATCATTTACAATTTTAGGATTGAGACAATAATAATAATAATAATAATAATAATAATAATAATAATAATAATAATAATAATAATAATAATAATAATAATTGAGATCTTTAATTTAACATCATTTAATCAAAGAAACTACAAAATGATATTGCAAAAGTCTACCAGAAGCCATAATAGTAGTACAGTATTTCATGTCAGATATTGAAATGTTAGGTTTTTCTGTTTTTGTCAGTTTTTCATTTTAATATATGGAAAACTACAAAGCGGTGTGCAATTCAATATGTTAATGTAACATTATTCATTATTCAACATTATTAGGCAGCAGCACAGGGATTAAAATAATCTGTAATAAATAATAAAAGCACCCTGTAGAGTTTGTGACCGGAATATAAATGAGGTAATTCCAACCCTGAGTTGAGAATATGTACTGTATCCACACCTCCCAGGTCAGCAAGTCCATCGTGACAGGCCCGTCTATATAAGCAGTGCACTCGTTCACCCCGGGCTTGTGTTCCTGTCAGGCCAGGGGGTTCAGAGGGTTTATATGTTCTGCTCGTGTCTTGCTTTGATGGTGTTGCCGTGATTTGAAACGCACTGCCTGTGTTTACATATTGAAGGTTGCTGGTTCCCCCCCTCCTTCTCACAGTGTACCCCCATCCCTCCCACCTTCAGGGGGCTTTCCCCCCACTCCTGTTATGTGCCTTCCACGTCCCACATTGGCGCTGAAAGATGTTTTCTATGGTGCTACCAGTATAACTTCCCAGTAAAGAACAGCAGCCTACCCTGATTTACTGCCGGTTAAAATACCCTGTTGCACACTACACTGTAAACTACACTGCAGACCACTCTCTGTCAGCCCCCTTAACAAGGACACACTTAGTTTTAAACTGATCTCAGACTACAGTTTGTATGTAAAAAGGTAACGATTTTGACCTAGTGCCTGTTGCTGTGGGCATGTCCCTGGTGCAGCACCTTTGACTGATTTCCTCAGATGCATTATTGTACTGCACTCAGATCGTCTCTGAGTTTGTTTCCAGATAAGTGCACTTGTGGGTCGGATTTTGAGTGTTAAACATGCACTATATCTAACCAATGTCTCTTCTTTCAGAGTTTAATCTGCTGTTGAAGAGCTGACCTATTCTTTTGAGACTTAGGGTAAGTGTTGCCATCTCAGTTTACATTGGGGTATGTGCAAAAATGATTAAAAGCATGTTTTTACTTCAGTTTGGAAGATGCAGATACATCGAAGACAACTGTATAGAAGTTAAAGTTGCTTCTGCTTCCTGGTATCTAATCGCTTCCTGTGCTGTTGCTCAGTTTTACTCCAATTGTTTTAATCAGGTCATGTGACCGAGTGCGCAGTAAGTGAGTCATGTAAGGTGTTATTTTATTTGACTGACATTCTTCAGAAAGCTGCCTGTCTGCTGCAGTGCTGTTTGCTTTCAGAAAGCTGCCTGTCTGCTGCAGTGCTGTTTGCTTTCAGAAAGCTGCCTGTCTGCTGCAGTGCTGTTTGCTTTCAGAAAGCTGCCTGTCTGCTGCAGTGCTGTTTGCTTTCAGAAAGCTGCCTGTCTGCTGCAGTGCTGTTTGCTTTCAGAAAGCTGCCTGTCTGCTGCAGTGCTGTTTGCTTTCAGAAAGCTCCCAGTCTGCTGCAGTGCTGTTTGCTTTCAGAAAGCTGCCTGTCTGCTGCAGTGCTGTTTGCTTTCAGAAAGCTGCCTGTCTGCTGCAGTGCTGTTTGCTTTCAGAAAGCTCACATTACACTGATTGACCGGTTATTAAGTGTGTCACACAATACATTTTCATGATGCCCTGCAGTGAATTTCCCAGGAGATTTTCTATCCATTTGTGTGTATTAGCAAGAACACAGTGTGCCTCTCCACAGAAATAGAAGCAAAACACAGCCAGACTTCTGTTGTGCAATCATCATCTTTTCTAAACATTTCTTAAGTGGACGTCATGGAGAAACACCACGGTGCTGCAAGAAACAGATCAGCTCTGTACATCTTCTTCATTTTCAAGCAAATGGGTTGCATGTTTTGCTTGTTCTGGTTTAGACCTGGTGAATGGTTATTGAAAGAAGCCCAGTTCATGATTTGCTCATCACATTAAAATGACACGTGCAAGACGTTTCATAGCAATCTGACACCGTATTAGCAAATCCTGAGAGAAAGTTGACAAACAATGTAGAGATTTTACAGTCCGGAGCTCCTGTTGTACAAAAGTGAAATCTTTTCTGAAGTTCAGTACAAACAGTATGGGGAGGGTGGGTTAGGGATTACTGCGATTTAGTTCCTAAAACAAAAATCTGTCCTGATAGAAGCAGGGATAATGATGCCAAGCTCAGATCTGACACAGATACGACGTGTCATATAATATAAAGAAATGGATCCTCTTTGTCAAAGAGAAGATCAAGTTTATCCAACAGATTGTCAGATGTGTTTATACAGACAGCCCTCAGAATCAGGCTCAGTTTTGCACCAAAACATAATTCTCTGGTGTCCATTAACTTCATTCACCCAGAATGTAGCTGCCTGTACATTTGTATGAGACCTCGTTGACTACCTGTTTACAGTGGTAAGTGTAGGGAGATGGGCTTTACCCACCCACCGCCTTGTATTACCTGCTAGCCTCTATAAATCACTGTGTGCTGTCTTTAAATGTCCAGAGAAAAAAACATCATGCCCTCAGCCTTCTGAGACAAACACAGAAGTGTGCGCATGGCCCAAAAGCTTTGAGAACAACCAATCTAGCTGCTTCTCCTTTCTGAAATAGGAGGCTATGAAGGACATATTCAATTGTATGTTAACTTAAGAAGAAACATGCAGAAATCCAAATGGCTTGGTTTCACAATGCTGCACCAGGACTGGCATGGGGGGTTAGTTTAGTTCAGTTTAGTTTTTTCTCTTTGTGCCCACAGGGCCAGCACAGGTACATCTCAGTAGTGCAGCACTAATACAAAGAAAGACCCATGTAGATTATACTCAATAAAATAACAATAAAATAATTGGTCTACTTAGATCTTTCTTTGTGTTAGGCACGGAGGTCATCTAGGCACTACAGTAAACATGGTGGTGGTTACTACCCTTGCACAGCGGATTATTAAAATCAATTAGACTCAATATTATTATTTGTTTATTTAGCAGACGCCTTTATCCAAGGCGACTTACAGAGACTAGGGTGTGTGAAATATGCATCAGCTGCAGAGTCACTTACAACTACGTCTCACCCGAAAGACGGAGCACAAGGAGGTTAAGTGACTTGCTCAGGGTCACACAATGAGTCAGTGGCTGAGGTGGGATTTGAACCAGGAACCTCCTGGTTACAAGACCTTTTCTTTAACCACTGGCCCTCACAATAATAATAATAATAATAATAATAATAATAATAATAATAATAATAATAATAAATAATAATAAATAATAAATAATAAATAATAAATAATAATAATAATTTTTTTAAAATCCAAGTTGCTTTTTGTTAACAGTATATTTCATGCTGGCATTCTGAAAAGAAAAATTGCTTGGGGGTGGGGGCTATTAGTAGTGTGTTTTTATTAGGAAATTAATGCATTCAGGGTATTTTTGTGATCTTGAAATTAGGGTTAACTGGAAAGGACTTATTTTCTATTAACAGTATATTTTCCTTGTATTATAATAACACACATTTTCATATTTGTTTTTTGTTTCTGTGAAACCACAAAGAGGAAAAACACGTTCAAGCTTATTGATGTGAAAGGTGTGAGGGGGGGAGGGGTAGTATTGAAAAAGAGGATGTTAAAAACAAGCATGGAATTTGCATTGAAAGACACCAGTGGCTGATCTAATCCAAATCAACATTTATTTTTGAGTGCGTAAGCAGGTGGCTCGGATGTTAGAATGTAAGCTGTCAGTTTGCTGAATATTGACTTTAGCTGGGGTTCAATCTACCTGTTTTTCAGCAGGCATGTTTTTAGCTAAACCTTTCCACTTTAACACAGAACTCTTTCTTATCTCATTCACGAGAAAAACAGCGAAAGGTTATCGTAGTTCAAGTCTACCTTTCCAGGTTGTTTTTAGTTAAAACGGTCTCCCAGCCTTATAATCAGATCCTAGCACCTCATAAGAATTTCCAGATGCCGGCAGCCCTTAGTTAAAAGCGCTGTGCGGTGTGTCATCCGTTCGGACACATGTTCAGCAGGTCAGAGTTTACATTCCACTTCAGATCCCCATCGAGGCAGCTTGAACTTGACCCCTGTGACACTTTCCTCTAATGCTTAACGGAAACGACAGATGTTGCAATTCAGCTGGACTGCTTGAGAGGGCAAAACAAACTCCAGCAATGCAGCTACAACCTGAAATATCAGCATTCCTTTCTATACTGTACCTCCAGTGTGTGAACTGCACTGATTGCACACCCAGCGTGACATGCAAATAAAATGATCTTGGTATTTAATATGATTTGAAAGTATAATCTGGTGTAATAGCTTTTTATTGCTTCTTAATGTGTAGTTTCCAGACATGATTCAACAGAAGGATTCTTCGATGTAGCGCCAATCCGTCATTGCAGGGGGGAGGAGGTTAATGCAAACGCAACAACGACCACCTTGAATATTTAAAGGAGCACCTTTCCAGACAAGGGCCGCTGCCAAGGAGCAAATTTATTACTTTGCATGTTCTTCAGTAAAACAACCCAGGTCAGTGGGTTTACAGCTCTGAACCTCCTCCCCTATAGAAAGCATGGGAGCTTGTTACCTCCCCTGCAGATGGTACCTAACACTAGAACCAGGACAAAATGCTTTTATTCCATTTGTGTTTCCTAGCCAAATGGAAGGCATGTGAGTGTGGCCAAGCTTTCTGACAGCAGGGTAGTGTTCCATTGTGCTGCGGTGTGGTCCTGTCTGCACCTCCCTGCACCGCCACAGAAACATCTGGCCCCTCATGCTGCCTGTTTAGACAGGGTGTACTGGAGACCCTTCCAGGTATGCTGGAGCACAAAGCGCAGTGAAGTCCAGGGACCATGCCTGTTTTATAATGCAAAGCATAGAGACTAATACAAATGTCAAAATGCTTGAACATTTCAGGTTTGTCCTGGACTCTGTTACAGTAGCTACCGATAACCATGAGAGCTAGCCCTTAGCGATCCATTTATTCAGCGCATGTGAGGCGCGTCCGGTTCAATTTATTTTCACATGCGCTGTTTAAAAGTGTTTTTTTTCACAGTAAAACAGGTTTAAAAGGCACTGCATATCAACAGGACACTGCATCTCCAGCCCCGCCCCATCCCTTGTTCGCTGCACCTACATCTTCATAGTCATGCATACTGATAAATCATCTCCTGATCACTCGTGTTATCACCAAACTCCTCAATAATGCGATTAAAGTCATCATTTTATTACTATAACATCTCAAAAAGCTCTGCAAATGTCTGTGATATTGTTTGAGCGCTGGATGAGGAAGCAGCTATGTTGTTTGTTTATGGCCGTGTTATCTCTGTGGTGCAGGAGCTATGGGTATTGCTCAGAAGAGCCACACTGGGGCTATGCGTATTGCTCAGAAGAGCCAACTATAATCAACATTCCATGTCAGAACAATGTAACTACATATTAAACAATGCAGGCTCTATTTGAAGAGGTACTTCAGGTTAATGTGTTTCTTTTTTTGATTTTTGAAGCGTTGTTGCCTGCAGGTCTGTTCAGCCGCACTGCACTGGTTTTGTTGTTTTTGTGCAGCAGTTCTCTGAACGTTCAGTGCTGTTTTCACTTAGCAGGTCATCGAGTGCACATACTAAAAGGATTAGGCAAGGTTTACTTTTCTGTGATTCTAATTCTATTGCCTACTTTTAAGGTGGGTTGGTGGTGCAGTTCGCATACCCTTTTTTTGTAAGCCCGGAATACACAGCACTGTTATTGAGTGTACAGACTACGTTGCTTTGCAGGATTCTTGCATCACTGAGGCTGGGTTTTATGACCAAAACAGGCAGAGGTTATCAGGGTTCAAGTTCACCTTTTAATTTCAGGTTGTTTTTCGTTAAACATTCACACCAGAATGGCAATACTCCTTTTGTATGTGTTTGAAATTTATAATTGCAACTGCTGTTTCCCAGCTGCACCTCTTTAGGTTTGATCCAGACTCTTCAAGTACACCACCTTGTCTAGGAAAGAGCACAAAGCCACACAGCCCTACTCTTGGAGGTGAATTCTAAACACAGCATTGCTTGTCAGCAGCGTGTTCAGACATTAACTCTTACCGGACTCCCAGCAGAAGTGACCCCATTCACGGTCCCGTCGGGAACAGGAGAGGCACACAAGCAGGAACGTTAATATAGAGCAGCTGTGGGGTCTGAAGTGCATTTAAATAGAGTAGCTTCTAGTGGGGCTGTAGGAAACTTCAGGTGACAACCATTGCAAAAAGAAAGAAAGTTTAACTTTTGCCAGCTAGCTATTGGTGTGACTGTTTCATTATTTTGGTTATGGCAATAAGCTGTTATTTCAGCCTGCATATTTACTGTTCTTTCAGTGCACAAAGAACATTTAATTAGTTTCCAGTGTCTCTCTTCCGTTTCCATGGTGCTCCTCGCATCACTAACAGCACATTTCATTTTACAAGAGGTTTGAGGCTAAAATGTTTTCATACCCTTAATCGTAAATCTTTTTTTTTTTTTTTTAAATCTACATTTTTCTCTTTTTTTTTGTTTAAGTTGTTTTGATCTGTGTATTCTGTAACCTCCGACTGATCTAAGTCTTGTCTTGACTTCGCGTATCTCTCTTTTAGTAAAGCGGCCTGACATCTATCTGACAGCTGTCGACTTTGGTAATAAATAAAGGCCAGTCTCATTTATGGTGTTTGATAGAATGGCATTCTCTCAAAGCCAAGCTTCTATATTCCTGTCCTTGTGTCTGGAACAATTACTGAGAGTCAGAAGTAATTAAAACTGCTTTAAAATGGACAAGCTGTGTTTTTTTTAAAGGCACATCAGTTTAGTGGAGGAAGAAAAAGAAAAACAGATGACTTGGATGCAAATGCTCTTTTCTCAGAAGTAACCCTTTGTTTGTAAAGTTAGTTGACAGGTTTGACCCACGAGACAGAAGGCAGTCAGTCTGCAGTCACAGTCAATTTGATATGAATACATTTATAGCATCTCGGGGATCTTTGTAAAGCAAGTGCATGATAGGATGAAGTGTCTGCAGTGTTCAGCCTCCACCTCCTGTATGTGCACTCCTGGCATCCCTCTCTCAGCAGCGAACCGGCATCCTTCTCCAAACCTGGAATGTTAGAGCAGGTTTAATAACATTTTATTGGATTAACACTGATTTAAGAGCCTTCATTAAACATATTAAAATCTATTCTAATATCATTCGAGTCTGCACACTAATCTGCCTACATGTATTTATGTTTTATAAAGTCATTTCAAGTCTTTGTTCTTCATGCTCTGCTTTTATTTCACAGAATCTGGTGAATATCTATTGGAATTAATGATTGTTTGTTATTGTGGCGGCTGAAGAACAATGTATAACATACAAAACTAGAGCACTCTTCTCACTCCCTGTAATACCCAGCAATTCTCCACTAGGAGGTGCTCTGAATGGCATGGAATTGGGTTAGAATAATGCAGTACAGATGTTGTCAAATCCTGGGCATTGGCGGCTGAGAAGTTTCTCATTACTGTCCCTGCTCTGAATGATAAACATTTGCATTACAGACGTACAGGCTTGGAAACCTATTTTTGTCCCCGGTGGGTTAAGCTGGATTTTCTTTTACTGAGTCATGCTTTTCCATTTTCAAACAAGAAGTAACCCCGGCAGCTGCCTATAGCACCCTGTCCTGCAAGCTATTAATAAGACTTTAATAGGCACATAGCAGTGTTAATGGCTGTTGAGCGATCCCAGCAGAGCTGGTAATAAGTCTGGTTTTATGGGCGGGAGTTACTAGAAGGCAGATTACTCGGATTCTGCTTGGAAAGTTTTGAAAGCAGTGCGGTTGAGCTGTATTTATTGGTCCTTGTCTCGGGAGGATTGGGAAATAGTTAGCATACTTTCCTGGAAAAGAGACAGATCGAAACAGCCTGGTTTTGCAAGATAGAGGTCTGTAACTGTAGCTGTAATGGATCTAGTTTGGTTGAAGCCTCAAACGGCAAAGCACAGCAAGCCCTTATAGCCCATTACATGGCACACCAGGGGAGACCTGGGGTTTGGTACAGCAAAGTTTCTTCAAACTAGGTCTCCCAGAACCATGTTTTAATCCTAAAAAAGTGGCTTGTGTTCCCTCAGCTTTAGATGTACGGCAACACTAGCTTTAGAAACAACATTAAAAAGTACATTGATCTCAATCACCACTCCCTCCCTGCTAATGATCTCAATCACCATTCCCTCCCTGCTCTGTGCAGGAAATCCTCATCCCCGTGCTTCGTCTCCAGAGCTCTTTCCAGCCTGTGTGAATTACCCACAGCATTCCCATGTCAGGCTGATGCCTACAGTGCTGTAATATAATGACGGCAGAGAACCATGGGGGTAGTTCCAACTCCCCCAGTGCATGTGTTTCGTTCGTAAGCAGAGTTGTACGGGAGGCAGACAGTGACGTGGTGTAGGCACAAGGTCCCCTTTGTGACAGACTCTCTTTTTAAAGTTCCTGAGTTTTAATGGAAGAATTAAATTGTTACAGAATATGAATTTACACTCATTAGGGCCATTGCAAAGTTTGCGCGATTATTATCTAAAGCAAGGAATACTGTGCTCTTACTTTTTTTTCTTTTTCTTTTGTTACAAAATAGGTTTTATTTGGGGGGGAAAAAAAGTAAAATAGGAAAAAGCCTAATCATGAAATGCACTCATGTTTGAGTCACAAAACGCTTAACTTTTTAATTTTTTTTTCTTGTTAAAATTCTCTTAAAAAATGGAGCATCAGAGAGTTAGAAAGGGATACCTCTGCAGCAATGTTCGTTTTTTAAAATACTTACGCTAACATTTAGTCTATCAGCGCTGGCAAGCACTTAATGAAATGCTGTGTTTGTCATAGGAGGCTGTGTGGTCCAGTGGTTAAAGAAAAGGGCTTGTAACCAGGAGGTCCCCGGTTCAAATCCCACCTCAGCCACTGACTCATTGTGTGACCCTGAGCAAGTCACTTAACCTACTTGTGCTCCGTCTTTCGGGTGAGACGTAAATGTAAGTGATTCTGCAGCTGTTGCATATTTCACACACCCTAGTCTCTGTAAGTCGTCTTGGATAAAGGCGTCTGCTAACTAAACAAATAATAATAATACAGCACAGAAATCCTCTTATACTGTCCCTCCGGCAGAGCATATTCCCATCCCCTCTCTTGGCTCATCGCATTACTTCTTGCCCTGTTCTGGCAGTAACCTGGTATAATCTTTCAGGAGTTTAGTTGTCACTTCTCTCAGATGCCCACAAGCGCAGTGTCTATTCCTGTTGACAGTTGTGCTGAGTATCCTAATTGCATTACTTTATCTGCTTCATATTGCTATCAGCTTGCTTGATTATTTCTGAGACCTGTTGTCTACAGCAGTGCTTCTCTCCTGTCCTTTTCTAGTCCTGCGGTTCAAACTGGCAGAGCTCTGCATCTCGTAATAGAGTTCTCAAGGTTTTCTTTTCATCTGGCACTGCTTGGTGAGACAAATACCTGGACCGTCTCCAATCACAGACAACTGCTTCTTTTATTTTATCAGCTCGAGAGTTTGACTGGATAAAAGCATCCCTTCACTGTGTGAGCCGCTGCCATGGCCGCATGTGCCAGTGCTCTGTAATGTTCCTGAGATTCTCAGACCCAGCTTGAAAGTATGTTCCAGCAGTCTGCAGCTTCCCTTTGAAGCTCTGCAAGCTGGACGTGTGGCTGACGAGTCTCAGGGAAGATGGACAGTGCAGATGCCCACTCGGCTGTCCAGGGATTTTATGCACAATTTGGCTTAATGTCGGGACAAGCACTATTCTTAGCGTATGTTTTTAATGTGTTTTTACCGTATTTGGTGGCCAGATGACCATATTACCACACATTCTCCCTTCTTTAATAGGTCATTTAACTGGGTACTGGGTTTATTGTGCAGTTAATATAGACTGGATTATACCTTTGTTTTCCAATAAACTCAGAATAATTCAGAATATTGAAACATGAAAAAAGCATTATATTTCTCACCACTAATTTGGCACAAGTGTCAGCATCAGGAGTGAAAAACTGGGGTGGTAATTCGTGTTAGGATTGCCTGCATCGCACTATGGCTAGTGCTTTTAGCCCCTCACTTTTTAAAAGCAGAAACGCCAGATTTAAGAGAATCTTAATCTCTGTTGATTTAACTCTCGTTAACTTTCGTTAGGATGAAGGCCTCCCCAAGATTCTTCCACAAAAGCCTGTCTGCTGCATCCCTCATCCACGTTGCTCCAACGTGTTTCCTAATTTCATCTTGCCATCTTCCTGGGGGTCTTCTTCTTGGTCTTTTTATATCTCTTGGGATCCAGTCTAGTGTCTCCTTGGTCCAGCCATGGTCTGTTCTTCTTGCTACATGTCTGGCCCACTGCCATTTCAGTTTTTTCACTCTTATAATAACATTGCTTACTTTTGTTTGTGCTCTTATCCATTCCTTCCTTTTCCTGTCTCTTCTTGTAATTCCCAGCATGCATCTTTTCATACTCTGTTGAGTCATTTGTAATTTGAGTCATTTTTGCATTGAAGGTCCAGGTTTCGCATCTGTAAGTTAGCACTGGCAGTACGCATTGGTTGAAGACTTTCCTCTTGTGGCATAAGGGTAGTTTCCCTTTCAGAGCCATGCTTAATCTTCCAAAGGCACTCCAGCCCATTTTTGCTCTTCTGTTGATTTTGCACATTTGGTTCTCCGTTGCCAAAACGAACTGTCCTAAGTATACATAGCTGTTGACTTCTTTAAGCTTGATCCCATTGACTTCAATTGCCTGTGGAGTGGTATATTTATTGAACATGACTTGAGATTTCTTCAGGTTCATTTTCAAACCTGCTTTGATGCTAACCTTGTGTAGTTCTTGTATTCTTGTTTGTAATTCTTCTGGGCATGTTGTAAATATGAGGATGTCGTCAGCAAATCATAGGTGATTCAAGTAGGCTCCATTGATCTTCAGTCCCTTATTTTCCCTATCCAGTGTTTTGAAAATGTCTTCTAGGGTGGCAGTGAAGACCTTTGGGGAAATTTTATGTCCTTGATGAGCTCATTTTTTAATCTTGATTTTGTTGCTGTTTTTTATGGAGTCTTGCTGTGGATGTTGCATTCTTGTATGTGGTGCTGATCAAGTCTCTGTACGTTAATACAGATCTTGTGTAAACAGAGTCAAAGGCTTTTTCATAGTCGATGAATCCCAAGCCAAGTGGTAGTTCATACTCGTTGCTGGTTTGAATCACTTGCCGTACAACTTGAAGATGATCCATTGTGCTAAATCCCCTCCTGAATCCTGCTTGCTCATTTGATTGTGCTGAGTCAAATTTATCTTGAAGTCTGTTGGTGAGTATCTGGTTAAAAATTTTGTACACTATAGGAAGTAAGCTAATAGGTCTGTAGTTCTTGAGGTCTTCTTTATCTCCTTTCTTATGTAAAAGTATCACCGATGCGTTGTTCCAGTCATTTGGCACTTTCTTTTGCTTAATACAATTGTAAAAATACACTTTTTGTCAGTTCTTGGAATGAATGGTGATCTATGTTGGCTGTTTGGTTGGTAAAATAGAAAGAACAAATAATTTGAGGAAAGACTTCCCTTTAAATGCACTCCCCCAATACTAATGAGGGCCATGTTTTTGTCTGTGCTTTCATCATGGGGGGGTTGGCCATAACTTACAACACTGGTGAGGCGGGTTGGTGAGTGCCCCTTCCACTTTGGCCGAGTATGTTACTCAAGCTTTCACAGCATGCTTGAACCTGCCAGAGTCAGGGGACCCACCTGTACTTTGTCTTGAGAACCCGTAGTCACCCTCCTGTCACCTAGGATTACTTATCAGTCTTGAACAACTTTGTGAATATATTACAACTGTATGGTATTTAAGCAGACTGAAAAAAAAACACACACAGCTTTTCAAAGATATTCTGCGCATGTACGTCTTAAATATGTTTCAAGATGCCCCCAAGGAATGGTGATCTATGTTGGCTGTTTGGTTGGTAAAATAGAAAGAACAAATAATTTGAGGAAAGACTTCCCTTTAAATGCACTCCCCCAATACTAATGAGGGCCATGTTTTTGTCTGTGCTTTCATCATGGGGGGGTTGGCCATAACTTACAACACTGGTGAGGCGGGTTGGTGAGTGCCCCTTCCACTTTGGGCTAGTATGTTACTCAAGCTTTCACAGCATGCTTGAACCTGCCAGAGTCAGGGGACCCACCTGTACTCGCCTTGAGAACCCGTGAGTCACCCTCCTGTCACCTTTGAGGCAGTGGAAGTTGGATGTTAGAGGATATATATATATATATATATATATATATATATATATATATATATATATATATATATATATATATAAAGTTTGTTTGACAACAAACAGTGGAGATACTTGTAGGCTTTTCATGCCATCTTAACCACACTCACTTATTTCTATTTAAATCTATTAATGTGTTTGTGATGTCATTTACTACATAGTTAATGGTGTGGTCCTGCATTCTGATCAACTTTCCTATAAACTTCATTTACCATTGTTTTTTTTTTGTTTTTTTCCTGTCACAAAACTGATAACATGGCTAAAGGCAGTCGCCGATATGTTTGAACTTTGGAATTTAAGTGTTTAACATTATGGTTGAACAGAACTGTACTGTATATAAACGCAAAGAAAGAAAAAAAAAAAACAAAGGCAAGCTATGTTTGACAATCATCAAAATCTTATCTGCACACGGGCCGTTTGGGGGAAGGAGGGAAAAATCAGACATTTTCAGGCTATCGGGACCATGGGACCTCCGTCTAAGATGCATTAGAAATGAATGTCAAGGTCAAGCTCGCCCTGCAAATTCCCCATAGACATGTGCAATACCTACAGTGTTTCAAGTGAGTGTAATCCTGTATTGCTACTGCTATCAGTTCATTCTCTGATATGATACTTCATAAGTCAAAGACACAGAAAACTTTAAAATGCGAGGATTGATGTAAACATTTCTACAATCGCAACCGTTCAAATGAACAGCCTAAGCTGTCTGGTGTTCCCTTTTTGTCAAACCAGTTCAAACTGTGCGCAGTATTGGAGAACGTTATAAAGAAGCTTTTTATGATTGAGGGTTTAAGCTAAACGTTGCTGTCATTTAAATCCTTTAAAATCCCACTCTCCCCTGTTTCTCCATGCCTAGTTAGGTGCATCATTTACCTTGGGGGTGTTAAACGGAGGATGAATTAAACGGAGCTCATTGTGAGGTTTTTGAATCTATAATGTGGGTCTTGTTTCCTCTGGGTTAAGCCACGTTTCTGTATACAAGGTTGGGAGTGACATGAGTGTCGACCTGTTATTCTCACGAGCGCCAGCAAAATAACAGTCCCTCCGCTCGCTCTGTATTCTTGCTGGATAGCTTCTCCTTTTTTGGAAGCATGAGCATGAAGAAAAAAAATGAAATGCTTTCTTGCAAAAACATATTCTCATTCTGAGGTATTTCCGTGGTCAAGGGTCAAGTACTTCAAAGAATGTACTACTGTCTCACACGATACATTTCCACCTAAAGGTTGGTTTTGTTCCTCGCACTGTTCACTTTATTGTTGATTATTAGAAGTTTATGCTGCCTTCCATGCCTGTGAGACATGAAAAGATAAACAACCCCGTACAGTACAACAGTCTAGAAGAAGCTTCATGAACTTTAATGGATTTAAACAGTCTTTGAAAACAACAAAAACTTCATGCGTTAAAGCGTGCCAAAGATATTCTGCACATGTAGTTCATATTAGCTTATTTTAACAATACAGACAGAGAAGTAATTACTTGGATTACTTATCAGTCTTGAACAACTTTGTGAATATATTACAACTGTATGGTATTTAAGCAGACTGAAAAAAAAACACACACAGCTTTTCAAAGATATTCTGCGCATGTACGTCTTAAATATGTTTCAAGATGCCCCCAAGGAATGGTGATCTATGTTGGCTGTTTGGTTGGTAAAATAGAAAGAACAAATAATTTGAGGAAAGACTTCCCTTTAAATGCACTCCCCCAATACTGGTATCCCTTGTCAGCTGGGATGCAGTATACTGTTGCCACACACGCACACGCACACGCACGCATTACACCGAAACGTATCCTGTAATTGTGGTCAAACTTGAAAATTCTTTTAGTTTTCAAATACAGTATAGTAATGACACCCAGACCTCCGTGAGTCATCTTGTGAAATTGGACTTGAAAACATGATAAATTGAGATGTCTGTGGGTTTGATATCCTTGGTAGCCATTTATATTCTCAGCCTAGCATGTGCTGGCTGTTGTGGGCGTGGGTCCATGCAGGCAGTGACACATTTAATCTCACCTCGCAGCTCAGACTGCACTGTGTGCCAGAGATTCTCTTCTCAAGTCATTATAATAAAAGCAATAATAACCCAGCAGCTTAGTCATCGGGACACCTGCTAGTGTCATTGCTGGAGAAACTGTATGATTCAAGAAGCAGCGATATCATGCAATGTTTGCTGAGTATCATTCTGTGTCATCTTAGCTGAATTATTAAAAAACTAAATTACTGGAAAATAGAGGATGTGTCTGTAACAAAAAAACTATTTGAGCAAAGTGAGGGTACTCTGTTTTAGCTTGGGACCCATCATATACTGTGCAGTCACATTGCTTGTTGGATATTTTTCTAAAGATGTGTGAGTTCAAATTGATGATCGAGCCCCAGACATTAAGGGAGTGCCTTTTTCCTGTGTACAGTATTGATCAATCAATCGAACGACCCTGATTGTGACTGTGAATGATGAATCTGTTAGCACAGACTCCCAGGCACAGCTACATAAGCTGCAAAAGCAGTGTAGTGACCTGCTGCAGGTGTTTGAAGAACAATGCAGTGTGTACACCACAGATATTGGAGAAGGAATCCCCTTTTCTGAGAGAGTGCAACATCTTTGTGAAGATCTTGAAAAGAGAAGTCTCTATCTTTATACTGAACTGAATGCAACTTTCTTTCCTGTTTGCTTCAGCCGAATGGGGAGCTGAAATCAGAAGCTGGTGGGCAGTGCTCTATAAAACCACATGCTCTTTTCACATCTCCAAACATGAGTACAAGCTGAAGAATTGAAACCACAGAAAGTAAAAGGGGAGCTGGTGTTTCATTATTCATCAAGGCATCTCGCTCTTAGATTTTGAAGTCATTTACTGGCACTGCTAGGCCTTGGTGGAATACTTACTGTATTATTTTGGTGCATAAAAAAAGCAGAGACTGAGAAAAGGTGACTGTGTAGTGTCTGTGCTCACTGTTATACCCTGATATGTCATTAATACCAGTCTAATGGAGAGTTCAAGAGTTCTGTATTGAAAGGGTTGATTTTATTAATGTTATGTTTTTAGGGAATGGTCTTTAAGCTTCATCCAGACTATAATCTTAAGAAACAGCCTCATCTTCTCAATTAACATGCTTGGCAAACCTACACCATGTAAAAATTTCCTTTTCTTTTTTTAATTCAAATTTCCCCATCACAACATGATTCCTGATGCACACAAACAACGGTGACCCATGCTTGGGACTCGCACTGGACACAGTAAGCACCTGGTTAAATGTGGTCAGCTTCCCCATGTTAACGACAGCCAAATCACTGGCGAATAAATCATGGTAACTCAAGCCACCTTGCTTTGCAGCCGCTGAGGGCATTGAAAGGGCCTTGTGTAATACAGAGCAAACAAACTGAATGAGATGTCAAGATTAGAGAGGGGAGAAAAAACTAAACCGGATCTTCAGCTTTATTTGGGAGAGCTAGAATGCAGCAGCCTCCCTTATATTCTTTGGCCAGCTTCGCATAGTGATTTTACGGATTCCCATCATTTATATACCTGTGCTTATTCTGTGCACATTGGGATCACAAGCCCCAGTATGACCATCGGTGTGGGATACATTGTGTTGAATTAAAATGACCCTCCCCTCACCGTGATCCCAAGTGGATGGGGGCATTCCACAGTGAACCCCAGGTCACATTTCTACTTGGGATTCTAACCAATATGCTGTTTAATATATGTTTCCATGTGTTCGGTGGCTGCCTCTGACCCATGTTGAGAGTGTATTTCTGGCACACTCATCGTTTGGTCAAGCCCACGAGCGAAGCAGGTTTTGCCATTGTCATTCTGAGTGCGAGTTATACACCTTCTAATGTGGACATGACCTGTAATAAAACTAAAAAGACATGTCTGTAATATCCAGATACATTCCCAGAAACAGCATATTTAAAAATCCTAAGATGTTTAAACTCTCAAACTGTATATTGATTTACTAGTGATTAGACAATATAAAGTGTGTGTGTGTTACAGTATATATATATATATGAGAATATGAAAAACATGTTTATTGTGGTTCCTTGCTGTGGTGCTCAACAACAGCAGCAACAACAACAATAACAACCAGCTTTCTGTTCCACAACTAAAGATACAGTTTCAGCCACTGGGAAATGCAACCCCTGCCTGCTTCTACTTTTTTAAAACAAAACAGGCAACACATGCATTAAATGAGTTAGACACCCACAGGGTCCAGTAGCATGCACCGGTATACTGGTCAAATTGTCTTTATAAGTCTGCTTTAGTTCAACCAATTGAAGGGTAATCATTAGCTGTTATTATACTTGTTGAGAAATAAAGCAATTCAGCAAAGGTTGTAGAGGACATGTCTGTTGCACGGTATGGACAGCGTTGGCGCTTGTGGGTTGAAATAGGACACCGGTACACCTGTATAATCTGCGTGCCATAATAGAGCACTTGGTGACCCCACCTCTGAGCTCATATGCGGGTTCAAGTTCAAAAACGCCCTCCTCCCAATGCACTCACTGCCCTTGATCCTGACTCATTAAACCCTCGCATTCTTTAGAAACTGCTCTGTCGAAACACAGTGTCTGTTCAGGGCTGACTGTCAACAATAGAGGGATCTGAAGTAATCTCTCCAGCCATGTTGTGTGGAAATGGATTGACATGGAGGTCCTCACAGGGTCTGCAGTGCCTGTGGTATCCAGACCTGCATGTGTCCTTTCAAAGGCCCTTCACTAATCACTATCGAGCTGAGGCTCTCGCTGTGTGGTTGTTAGGTTGTAAGCTATTGTTCTTCTCTTGTTGCTAAACGCTGTTTGTGATTGTTTTATAGTTATGTGAATGTGGAAGCCCTGTGGTCAGACCACTTGCAGAGATTATATTAGCTCAGTGTTTTATATGTCTCTGTTATTATGGTTATTAGGATTAGGTTACTGTTTTTGTTGTTGTTATTCATAATAAAATATTTTTAAAAATATTTAATCAAAGTTGGCCCAACTATAATAACACTAACAAAGTGAAAATAGTAATGTACATAACTAAAGTAAAAATGAATGCTTTTGATGGTGCTTTGGAACAGTAAAATCAGTTCTTCGGTGGCCACATGTTGTAATAGTAATGCATTTAAAATGGGATTGGACCCGGCGATAGCTCTCAGTGCTGGCAGTTGTCGAATGTAGCTGTAAGCTTAATGAAATCCATCTTTTAGGCAGACCAGCGCTGAAGAGGCCCTGTGATCATTGGGAATATCACTTCACAACATGCACTACTTTAATGAAGTAATGAATCACAGCTAATGCCTTCAGCATTCATACTCCGTTACCTGCCCTCTCTAAACCCCGCTGCCATCCTCTTCAGTTTAAAGACTGTGTTGTTGAATTAAGCAATACGACCCTTATATTACCTCCACTCTGCCCACCTCTGAGAGTCTCACTGGAACTATAACATAGACATTTCCAGAAGAAAATCCAACAAATCCGGGTATGAAGCTAATGCTTTGCCATACATGTGGGACTTCAACATTGATAGGTGCTACACAGCTACACACTGGTGGATACGCTGCTGTGACAAACCTTATCTTAAGAATAGCTTTAGACAGTGATTTGTGGGACGGACACTTCCTGATACAGCCACTTTGGCTGATCTAGTCTGTGTTTTTTAAGTCTGTTGCAGCAACTGGAGTTGAAGGTCAGGCCAAAAGACTTGAGCACAGACCATATCAGAAAGATAAAATAAATACATTCATAAATAAAAACACTTTATTTGAGCATGGCAAGAATGTTTCATTAACACATGATGATCAAACTAAAGGGCTTCAGATATCAATAGGTAATTTAATAATTACCTATTAAACCCATATTCTCCCTGCCGTTGGAGAGCCGCACCACTCTAAGTACGTTATGCTAATTACATTCTGAATGCTGTCCTTTTCCAAGTCATTAAACTGCCATTACATGTTGAATCATACCTTCAAGGTCAATTCTTGAAGTGTTACCTTCGCCAACCAAAACATTTCCAATAACTAGGCAAATTCCTGTCTGAAATCCTTCCTTCGACAAAATGAACGCACTTCAGATCTTTAAAGCCTACCTGTCACAATGAGTAATGCTACCTTTCTAAAGCCGCTGTCAACACAATGCGTCCTGTAAAGAATACAAAAACAGAACCCTACAAAGGGTTACACTGACAAAATGCACTTGCATTGTTTGGGTAGCTTGGACGCTGTGTTGTTTGGGCACAGTTTGTGCTGATGACAGATTAACATCAGTTCTCTCAAAAGCAAACAATGCTGCATTGCTCAACCCTAATAGTAATCATTTTGTAGGATGGTATTCGGATATGGCTTGCTTTGAAGAAGTATGACATTTCTCTTGCTATCTCTGGTCACCCAACATAGCAAAATTGCATTCTAACCCTAACCACCTTGTGGACTATTAGGCCATTAAACGTGTCCCTGTCCCTACACCTTAATAAACCTTTCAGACTGCAAGGTATAGTATACCAATGAAGCCTTTGCCAGACCATCTTTAGCAAAGAGTGAACCTATGATGTTATTAAATATGATCTGAATCATAAGAAATTGATTTGATACTCTTTTCATTCCATAACAGAGCAGTGTAAAGAGGTAACACAATGCCTTTGGCTAGGATTTTGGAGGACAGTGAGTAAAGCGGTCTGTGGAAGAGTCCCTCCGTAGCCCCTTGAGCACCACCCCTCAGCCTGCCCCGGGTGTCTGATTCATTCTTTCTCTTTTCTCAAGACAGATTTGAACCCGGGCCGGTACATTAACACACTGAAGTCATTCCTGTCGTGCTTGTCCTGTTCTTTGTTGCACTTGGTGTTGGGGAGGGCTGCAGTTATTTCATTTTGTTTTCATCTTCATGTTGTTGATGTGCCTGGTAAAAAAGAAGGTTTGGGGTGAGCTTGGTAAAAGATTGAATGTGAGGCACTGGAGATCAGCAGAAGCACTTGCACAGAGGTGTGAGGCTTAAAAACAGGATGCTGATTGAGGTCTGCTGTGCTTACACAGAGCCCAGGAGCACCAACATGCTTTTCTGTACATCTGGAATTGAAGCCTTACCAACTTGGCATTCTCATATAGGAGCATGTTCATTAATTATACAGTGTGTATATATATATATATATATATATATATATATATATATATATATATATATATATATATATATATATATATATATATATATATATATTCCTTATTCTTAAATCCGTAAGCATATATAGGCAGATTTACTGGAATGATTTACTTGTGAAAATGAA
The DNA here is from genome assembly GCA_030684275.1 of Acipenser oxyrinchus oxyrinchus. NCBI lineage: Eukaryota > Metazoa > Chordata > Actinopteri > Acipenseriformes > Acipenseridae > Acipenser > Acipenser oxyrinchus. The sequence goes on from CM060262.1 coordinate 1,811,896, forward strand.
AATGAATCTTTAAAATGGAGTGTGCATTTTACCTAGGATAAGGGAGCTAAACTACAGACTAAAATAACACAAAATAGCATTGTGGATGCCATGCCTTTTTCAATACACCTGGTAGTACAGCACCAGGTAAATCAATTATTGTTTTCTTAATTGCATTACATAGAATTGTATAATCGTCCAGTTTTGACTTTAGACTTGATTGGGACCTTGTTTGGGTTTTTTGACTGGGACCTTGTTCGGGGTGTCTGAAAGAGGTTTATGCAGTACAGTTACTGCATTCCACAACTTAAACTACTTCTATAACAGCAGATAAATCCTGGAAACTTAACCCACAGCCCTGGGGTGTATCATAACTAGACACACATGTTGCAAGAATTCGAGAAAGAAGAATACATCTTACACAGCGGGGTTGCCAGACATTTAAAGGGATTCCAGTATCTGGTGTCAGGGATTGGTGGTTGGGTAACATTGGAATATGCTGAAGGAACCCCTTTCCTAGATCGGGAGCATTACCCTGTGCCAAGGATCCTGCACTTACAAACATTTCCTTTTGAGAGCTGGTCTGAAGGCAGGACATGCACTGACTAATTAGTTGAAGCATACAAGGGAGCCAGGGGCTGTTTTCTAAAAGAGGTTAAATACTGTATGAGGTTTTTAAGTGAGTTATTTAAAGAAGCCAGCAGCAGACGAGAACAGCTTAACATGCTGTATTTTTGTTTTATTAAAACAGACTTTTGTTAGCGATGTAAATAATCTGCCAGTGTACTGTAAGAAATGGGATCCATTCCTGGAATGAATCAGTGGAGTACATGTGGGTATATAGGCATGTAGATATTAAGAATATAATAATATTACATTACAATTAATAGATGTCTGTACATGTTATAGAACTGTATACAGAACTATACATAAAGCTGTCACCAAAGTGGAGGAAACTCAGTGAAGTGTATTCATTCAGCTTCATGGTAGGAGCACCCAGCCCTGATACTTGTTTGGGAGCGCTGGATAGTTTAGAAGCAGAATGAGACAGAACAAAGGAAAAATCTTCTATCTGTACGTTTCCAATAGGGACAATAGTAGGGCCCCAGTTCCTCAATGTGCAATCAATCCATCAATCAATCCATTATTTAACCAGTAAAAAAAAAAAAAAACAGTTGAGAATAAGCTCTTGACCTGGCCAAGAAAGCCCAAACTACAACAAAGTCAACATATAATTAGCATCCAACATAAAAACCAAACAAAATGCCATGTCTCTTACAGCCTCGCCTTCTTCCCTGGCCGGCTGCCTGCAGCCCTGTTAAAGGCACTGCCCAGCGTTCCTCTCATATTTAACAGACATAAACTGCCCCGCTGTAGTGACAGCTTGCCACTACTACAGTGTGCAGGCTTTAATGAATGACTTGATATTTGCTGTTGCATGCTCTAAGGCTGCTGTAATGTTTGTTATCTTATAAGCAGATGTACATCAGCTGAGCAAAACAGGAACTACAGTGATTGGAAAAAAGTTGAAATTGCTGACTTTTGTGACAATTTTAAACATATTGCATTTATTTTACTGATGTACGGGACATTTTACTGGCAACCCCTGTTGCATAAGAAAAAAAAAAAAAAAGAAAACTTCCCACAACTCTGTTTAGAGGAAGAAATGAGACAGTATTGGAAGAAAGAGGTTTCTAAAGCAGCCCATCTTGAATGAAAAATACATCCCACAAGTTTTAAGAGAAACTCGACATCAGTATGGGATATAATGGGATTTTTTTAAATGTTTTTTTTAAATATGTATTAATAGATGAAGAACTGATTTTAAGCCTTAGAATTACAAAGGAGGTCTGTTACACCATCAACACTGCATCCGCAGCTGTGGTTGGAGCCCCTAGTCCCAGTAATGAGTAGATCATGGTTAACATCAGGAAGGAGCATGTGCACTGCTTTTTACATTTATCAAAGAGAAAGGCTCTGACAGGCAGTGGCAATGTGAAATATTCCATGTGGTGCCAATGTGTGCCTCAAGCCTGCCCTCTTAGGGGGGGAGAGGGTACCTCATTCTCAGCCCGTCCAGTCCCTTCTTTCTGATAGACTGTCTGCAAAGTGTGCCTGTTGGTGGAAGTTAAAGCCATCAGTGACAGTACTGTATTTGATGTTCCTTCTGTTATTTGATAGGCACTATTGACTAGTTTTGTTTAGAGGTGAAACTTCAGTTCTAACCCTAACGTTTAGGCCACTTGCAGGTACTTACAGGATAACTTGAGATATGTACTTGCACTTGACATGACTTTCAGAACCCTCCTCATAGCAGGACAGTTGTAATCAATTAAACAAAGTTCACAGTTCATGATACCTTTTCTCAACTGTTTGAAATAGGGTTAAAAGTTCATTTCCAAATCACTTTTTTAAACAAGTGAGAATTTGTACTACTTTTGAAACCACATCTAAAAGAAAAAAAAGATTTTTCTTTTTCTTGAAGCATAGCAGTCAGCTCCAATGGGAAATGTTGCTGTTTCTGTTTTCCTGTTCTTTGTGCTGGAGAACTGTTTTTTTTATTATTATTCAACGTGGATACCGTGTCCTTGGATGACACCCAGAAATAGAGCAATGCTTTCCAAGTTCTTGGTAACCATATGAATCACGTTGAAGAAATCAATATGTAACCTATTTCTGATTCTACACACAAAAAAAACAAATGGAGGGGATGTCTGTCTGCTTTGATGTTTGCGTGTGTTGTGATGTCATGCTGAAAAACCAGGTGAACAAAATCAAAAATCCTTTTGAGACATTTTTCTAAATCTGGTACTTGGACATCTAAGCTTTATAACCTTAGTAGCTAAGCCACAGTATAAGGTTAGACTGTAGTCTTGACAAACCGTGCAAAACCCCGGTAGCAACGGCTTAACGCACTGTGTTGTCATTACAGGTCTGTCCTGCCTGTGATCTGAGATTAGGTTAAAAAGATCTATGACCACGTATGTAGGTGAGCCCCACTCTTTTGCATTGTGGTTAAGACGCGTGCTTGCAGTGTTCCTGGTTGCCAGGGTCTGTGAAGACTCCATCCCTTTTACACTTGGGGAAGATCCCTTGGATGGGGCAAGGGGCGAGCCTTGATGGGATTCACATCGCCAACATTTATTATGCCGTATATTCTAGAGAATGAATAAAAAAGCACATCACTTCAGTATTTTTGTGTTAATCAAACATAGCACTCTGTCTTTACCAAAAGCTACTGAATGCCCAATCTCAAAAACAAGAAAGCTGAATTGAGGAGAATTTACATGCAAGCAGAGGGGCTGTTATTTGGCTGTTTGGAGTATGAGCAGAGATGAGCATGTAAAGAATGGAAGATAATCTGATTATACATAACAGCAACAAAGTATTTAAAGATATTTCAATCGTATGCTTCTGTGTGTGCAGTGTGTCAAACGCTGAGTTCTTTCCCAGCCACATAGTTTGATCTTCCGACTTCCGTATATGAATACTGTTTGTTTTATAATCACAATAAATTTAAGCAAATTCCTGCAGTTTCCGGGAAGGAAATAGTTAATCGTCTGCGCTCCATATGGAAATGAGTGTGCCGTGTGATGAATTCAGTTTAATCATTCAATTAAATGGGTGGCAGCTTAACTCTCCGACTGTTTGATTAAAACCCAAATTGTGTTTTATTAGGTCTAAGAAGAGAACGCAAAGCAAGCCTTGGCAGACCACACCCTGATGCTCCCTGATAATGGGAGATGAATGTCATGAGTGTGTTGGGCTGCTGGGGGACACAATGGTTCACAATGAGGTGCTCTACCTACAAGATTGTGGAAGCTACTGTTTCTGTTACACACACACACACACACACACAGTATTATCGGTAAACCTAATTCACTCCAGCAATCCATAATTAGTATGCTATAAACACTCACTTCACCATCATGTTTATTAGCATACCAGAAATACATGATAACACCATCCCAATGGACTAGTGCATGGGTTAAATAAGTTCTGCTGCTTAGAAAAAACCATGCAAACCAAAGACTGTATAGCAAATTTGTTCATCAACAAACCTCTGTACCCAAATGTCAGAGTACTGATACTCTACTGGCGCATTCAAACTATCATGATATCCAATTGGGACTGTTCCCCAAACATAGTCTTCCAATGGCCCTTCTTTATTTGACAATGTGAATCCCTTTGACTGCTCTGGAAACAAGTTTGTATTTGGGGATGTACAGATAAAGGGGGCGACGACAGGCAAAAAATGTTAGTGAACACTGCTTGAGTGTGAAACCATCATGGTGGACGTGGAACGTCATATTGAGGAGACTGCTGACTTTTTTTCTATCCCATTGTTTTTGAAAAGTTTTATTTTTTTTGTAACAGTTTTTAGAGTGAGCGGGTAAGACAGCCACTTTAAAATGCCAGGCTTGGACCGATATGTAAAAGTTAAAACTGGGCAACGTTCTTCCAAAGCTTGTGCTAATAAGACTTGACAGACCATTTCAAGATTGTGCCCCCGTCTCCCTGCTTTGTGACGCATGTCCCTTTAATGTCAAGGCGTCACAGGGCAAGATGTTATAACACTGTCACAAGTCATTACGTGTCTGCACTGGGAGTGATTCTCAGATTTTTCTGGGTAGATTAGCATTTAGATTCAAAGCAACGATCAAGCCGTCAGTCACACACAGCCATTATTTAAATCACATTCACTGGAAGAACAGAACGCACCTCTGTCTTCACAGCTGCCTGGATCCTGTTCTGTGTTGTACTGTGGTTCCACCATTGGGAGCATCCTAATGGCTCGCTGTAGTCCCACATGCTGTACACCTAGAGAACTGCTTCAACAATTAGGATAGGACATTCTTTAGCTATTGGGAGTATCAGAATGGGTATATATGAAGGAACCAGTTCTTCTGTCCATACATCTACCACTGTCACACACTCAAATACAACTAGATCTGCAGTTTAAAACAATATAAAAACCTTCACTGGGCTATATCTTTGAGTTTGAAGAATGGTAGTTGTTTCCTGAATGCCGTTGCCATGCTGGCTTTCGGCTCGTTGTAAATCGCGGTGATTAAAAGCAGAATGTTTTGTGTGCCCGGCTCCATATTAGGACAAGTTTCAAAAGCTGTTTATTGAGATCCGATCCAAGTAGTCTGATATGAACCCAGGATGGCAGCATTTTCCAAGAGTTTCTGCTATTCATCTCTCTCATGAGTGACAGAAAGGATAATGTGTTCCCTGCCACAAACATGCACAACACACGATCTGTGTTTCAGATTTCAGTGGCAATGCCAGGGAGCGCGGGTCACCAGCGCTCTGCCCTTCTCTCTGTGTGTTTGCCACTGTATTTCTCTTCAGCCCGAGCGAGATTAAGTATAAACGAAGTGAAGTGGAATATTGTTTATTGGGTTTTACAGTCTGGGAACATTTATAACTAGTGAAAAAATGTAAGTATGATAGATGTTGGGAAATTCTTCTTTTAAATACATCGTAAAGATACATGTTTATATATAAAGATACATGTATGTGTGTGTGTGTGTGTGTGTGTGTGTGTATATATATATATATATATATATATATATATATATATATATATATACACACACACACACACAATTAAAGGTGCAGTCAGGGTTCCAAACGGTTTTGAAATAACCTCCTTCTGCTGCATGTAGTAACCTCCTAGGGTTTGTTATATACCTCCAGAGGATAACAGCTTTGAGAGGCATGAGCAAACCAAGCCTGTGATCAGAAAGAGCAGACTGTCCTAACGGAGGAATGTAGTGAGTAAGCAGACGACAATATTAAACATGATTACTTTGCAGTTTAACACACGGAGGGGGAAAAAAACTGTATTTATCAAATAACATCAATAGTTCAGTCAATTTGCGAAAGCGCTGTAAAAGCCAGGGTGGTAACCTACATTTTTGACCGCAAGACATTTCACTGAATCAAACTGAAAGAAAGATGGCATTCAGATGCTCTTTTGAAGAGGCAGCTGAGTATGAAAAACCCTAAATGCTAAAAGAGAAAGGCTGTGCAGACATACAGAGACCTATACTGAGAACATTACTAGTGTACAACAGTCTCTTTCTGTATCTTTATTGTGTTTTCACACGATTCCCACACAAGATAAGCATCAAGATTAGAAGAAATAAATCATTACGAAATCATGTATTTTTGTGTGTTTTAGACAAATTAAATGTGAACTGGTTACTACAGAAACAATAAAATAAACTACTTTAGCGACACATGACTAGTTTGAAACAGCATGTCATCCTCGGAACACACACCTCCCTTATTGATTGCCTTCAAATACCTAAAAAAATAAAATAATGAACTACAAATAATAATGAAGTGTCATTCCATGCCAACTCAACCAGTGCTGTTGCCCGTCCGTCTCCAGATTTTCCTAGAAAAATTCACCTGGTGGTTTTCAGACACGCTGAGTTCAGAAATGATAGACGTTATTTTTTTTTTTTAATTTCCCCTTCGACCTGTGACCTTGCAAAGGTCAACCTAAATTGAGAAAGGGACCTTGACCAGAAAAATTACCCTTGGTGCAATTTAGATGCTACCATCATTTGTAGCACCTCGTTCTACTCGTATTGAATAGGGTTTTTCAGAAAAAAAATACTTGGAGCATCCTACTCACTTCTGGCAAATTGCCAGACGAGGGGTAACTGACCGAGTTTTATTCGAACTTCAGCCTAACCCTTTACCCTGTAAGGGATGTGGGTCCTAAAATGTAAGTATTGCTGTAAGAACCTTAGGAACCAGTCTTCCAAATTCTGTGAAACTTTTGGTTTCAAGTCCCACCACTGGTCATTAAACCCCCTTGAAATTTGAATTTTTGCTATTGGTACGAAGTTTAGGCCATAATAACTTGCATGGGGAGACTCCAAAAAATCACCCAAAGATATTTTTCAATAGATGTTAATGAGATCTACAAGCATCAAGCAAAATATGTTGGTATATGTTTAGCAGTGCTAAATACATCGATGTGGAGTGCTAGTTCTAGATGAAAGAGAATGCTAACCTAGTTGTATAAACCTTGTCTTATTCTCAGGTATAAATCATGTCTCACCCATCATGGAATCCATCAAACACTGGAGGTGAAAACTCTGGTCAGGTGACTGTGAGGATGGAGACCACGCCCTCCTTCGGGATCCCCAGTATCTCTGTGTCTCAGCAGCAAGAGCCCAAGAAGTTTGCACCTGTCGTTGCACCAAAGCCAAAGTTCAACCCGTATAAGCAGCTGGAGGAGACTGGGTACACTGAAGCTGGAGGTAGGGGAGTGTTGTAAATAACATGTACCTTTTGTTAATGCTCATAAGAAATATGGAAATGGATTTTAAACCTTTGGTTAGCACTCAAGAAGCAGTCAATCTGAATGCGCTAATTGCCCCACTCCTAATGCAGTTCATGACTGAATATGTCTGTAAGATCCTCCACATAGGGGAATGCTGGGAGTTTTGGTTGGGTAGACACACCCCTTGCAGCTACTTTGTTCCCTGTATCAGGTGTAAGTCAACCCACGCATAATATTCATTGAGAAGCTGAGCAAAGAGTTGGACTTTCTGTGCTGATCCATCAATTAAAGGGCTCCTCCAGGCTGTAGGCAGAAACCTTTTGAATTTTAATTTATCTTTTGACTCACTTGAAAAGTGCCAAAATAGTTTTAATTTATATAATTTTAGTGTAAAGGTAAAATTTGAAGTCATGTTTCTAATTAGTCGCCTCTAATGCTTGAAACCCACACAGTAACTATGGAGACTGTGATCTAATAGGATTTTTTTAACCCAATTAAGAAAATCCGATTTTCGTAAGTGAATCACGTCTCGGAATTTCTGTAATGAGCTTTCTTTAAAAAAGTTATTGAGTAAAACCAATTTGAGGGAGCGTGCTTCACCAGTAGGAAGTTGAGCCATTTTCTTTGACAAGCTTGCACTTGGACTAGAGCTATTAGGGACCAATCATCTGCCAAAGGCTTGTGACTTTAGAATTGTGTTCATCCCATCATTGGAATGACTGGTTAAGCCATGGTTTCCTGAATATTGTGGAATGAAGGGGTGGGATTTGTAAGAGAGGTTGATCTTGAAACCTTGTGCCACTCTGATATATATATTTAAGGGTGTGCTGATACTCCTACTCAGAATTCCCTTTAAGAAGTATTTATCAGCAGGTATTAAATACGTCCATTCATTTAATGTGATTTCAAAACAAGAAAAGATCTTCTTTCCCTCACCTTTGAAATTAAGTGACATTCAAAGGCAAGTAACCCTCTGGGGTCCATTTATTCAGCGCCTTTCAGGCGAGTCAGGTCCAATTTATTTTCACACACGCTGTTTAAAAATAATTTTATTCAAAGTAAAACAGGTTTAAAAGGCACTGCATATCAACACGACACTCAGTACTGCATCTCCAGCCCCGCCCCACCCCTTGTTCTCTGTATTTATCACATACCTCTTCATAATCGTGCATACTGATACTCATTTTATCACCAAACTCCTCAATAATGCGATCCAAGTCATTATTTTATTACTGTAACATCTCAAAAAGCTTGGCAAATGTGTGATATTCTTTGAGCGCTGAATGCGGAAGCAGCTATCTTGTTTGTTTATGTCCATGTTATGTCTGTGGTGAAGGGGCTATGTGTATTGTTCAGATCCGCCCCTTTTTTTTTCGACTCCTATCGGTCTCACTCAGCCATTGAAAGAGTTTTCGGCTTTTTCCGGGGAAAAAGCGACTAGAGACCTGTGCTTGATGTCTTTTTGATGATATCGGACAGGGTCCGACATGGGACCGGAAAGGGAAAATTGCAATGTCGGACCTGGTCCGACATAGGACCGCAAGGGGTTAACATTCATATTGAGTGTTTTAAAAGCTGACTGGGTCACTGACAGTAAAACTATGTAGTCAAGGTGCTTGAGTGCAGATGCTCTCAGTGTGTTCTCATTGCACCTATTTTTAATTTCTGAGAATACAGTAAATGGTGTTTCCTGGAAATGTTCCCCAGCCTCTATAAATACTGCCGCAGAGGTTACGGTAATGACTCAGTTCAGGAAACTGTGAAGAAGGCTACTTCTCTCTCTGCCAGCCAACCCTGGGCGCTGCAGCCCGCACTTCTGCAAAACTAGTTGAGGTATTTCTAAAAAACCTAAACTCGCTTCTCGAAATTCAATCATTGAGAAAGTACAGTCTTAGATACTGCCCTCACGTGAAGGGTCACTTTTATTACAGTACGGCACAAACTCTAAGGGTGTATGAAATCAGTCAACGGAATGTCAAGCACACTGCAAAGTTCTCAAGTGTCTGTAAATCCTAACTGTAGACATGCCTTCAAAGGGTTAACATGCTGGCATTGAGTTCATTCCGATCTAATTGCAGTGCATGTAACCTATGTAAAGATATTTATCATTTTACTTCAGACTACCATCCATAACTTTTAAACACTGAATAGTGCTGCATTTAAACTCCTAAATTAAACTTACATTCAATTCTGTATTCAAATACTCTTCCATTAGCGAGGCCATTCACCTTATATTAGGACCCAATTCTGTTTTGTTCACCAAAAAAACAAATGGATGGATAAAATGAAATGTGTCATTCCAGAAAATGTTATAGGTATGCAAGCCACCAACAGTCTGGAACATCAACAGAGTAAACTTAAAAGTTGGTAAGTAATTACAAATTTAACACCAGTTTGGATGATAACTATCTGGCCTATGTCACCATTATCACATTTTATAGCTCCAGTACAGCTACTGTATAGACCACTTATAATAAACTCATGACTACCAGTATGGCTTGAGACAAAACTACAACAGTCTGTGTTCCCAGTAGATGGATCCCGATGGCTCTTTGCTGTTGTAAAATGGAAAATTGCTGCAGGCGATGGGCTACTTAGACCACTTTGTTGTTATATGTGTCTGTATGTCATAGTAGCGTTTGTGATAAGGCCCCTGGATTTTCAAATGTAACAGTAATATTACAGGGCAAGATTAGATAAGCCAAAGACTGAACAGCTTTTTAAAGAAACATGTATTACTATTTCAAAGCATCTAGAGCAGAACACCACACTTCAAACAGACACACGAGGCACCTCACATGTCCAGTTGCAATATAGATTATTTTAGTCTATCGGTAGTCTTGAAATATATTATATTGTGTACAACATTTCCTTAAGGTGAAAGAGAGAAGAGAACAAAACAAGTAATAATGACACCAGTGTGTGGGACTGAAAGACGTCTCTCTCTGGAGAGTAAAAATAGAACACCGAAATTTGACAAGAGACCATCGAGCCACGAGTATGCCAGTATATAACCACGACACCATGACAGCAGTGACACGCTTAACAAGCTACATCGACTTCCTTTCATTTCCACTTCGTACCTGTGAAAAGCGTCTTCTGTCTATCTCAAACAAGTGCCAGGGTTAATTATCTGTATGGCACAGAATCTCGGCAGCAAGCTGCAGCCATTTCACCACACTCCGTTCTGATTAGGCTTTTAAAACTCGGCCTATACTTTAAGCCAAATATTGCCCCCGGATTCACATTGGTAACCAGACAGTGATCATTAGGTCCTCAATATTGGTGTGCCTCTTATTACACCTTTGAACCACAATGTGTTTGCTGCAACCAGAGAATCTCAATTCATGTGAACAAGCTCCTCTGGGGACTAAGTTCAACAAACGTTATGCAACAGCAGATTTTATTATTTGCACTTCATTGGCCACTGTATGCTGCTGCTGCTGACCTTTATTTCAACCAGCACAAGATCATCTAATAAAACCGTCTCCTGTTCTGTGTTCATGCATCTTAGTGGCAAGCATCTTTAGTTCCACGACCACCGGCAAAATACAGCCCCTTAAAAATGTTGAAATAGTAAATGTGTTGTTTTTACCATGCTGTAATCTTTTACTGCACATTTGCTTTTATCCTGGTATTATTATTATTATTATTATTATTATTATTATTATTATTATTATTATTATTATTATTATTATTATTATTTATTTCTTAGCTACAGCAAACTTATATAATGAGGACCAACTGATTTTAGAGACCTGAACTGCAGCTAAGTGTTGCTGTTGTTTTTCAGCTCTTTATGTGCAAAGAAGTTTTAAACCTGCGAATATCGACTACATGAACAGCTGCGACTGCGAGAAACTTTTTTATGAACTTGTGAGATGTGCACATGGCGGGTGAATGTTCATTTAAATTAAAAATATATAAAGTGTCATTGTGATGGACGTCATGTCAGCAAAAAAGCTGAAATGAATTATTGAAACAGTTTTGTACCATCTGCCTCAGACAAACTAGGTCTGTGGCAGCACAGAAAAAAAGCGAGTGGCTCAGTTGCCATGAAAATAGCATAAAATAATTTAAGGGACATATACTGTTACAGAAGGGGGCCTCAAAACATTTATTTAAGGTTTGTTTTCTTAATAGGAAAAGGTCAGAGAAATGACAGCTGTTCGCGGTTGTATAACTACAGAACCAGCAATAGCCATCTGGGCCGATGTGTTTTAAAGAACCATCAGATGTCAGAGGTTGTCTGAAATGTTTTTTATTTATCTGCTTTTTATTTTATTTATTTATTTATTTATTTATTTTAATTACAGGTTATTGCCTGAACTCAGCATGCGACTTAAGCTGTGTGAAAAAAACACACTTGGGGGTGGAGGAGGGTGGGGTGGGAGTTTAATAACGTCCATTACACCTGCCTTTATTTAGGCATCCGAAGAGAGGGCTTCAGAGTAACAGACCGCACTAGAGGTGTGTGACAGGATAGCGCTGTGGGCCTTGGTGTTACTGGCAGGGAAGGAGACTCAGACACAGGGAAGCTGCAGTTTAAGCTCTAAAGCACACTTTAATAAACAAAAATAACACAAACAAAAGGGCACAAGGGCCATGTTGTCAGGCTGGGCATGCACCTTCACTGAACACAGAAAAAATACACAAATACAGCACAACAAAGATTAAACAACTCACCAACTTCTCTCTCTCTCTAAAGGAGCTCTGGGCTCTCCTTTTATAGGATGGCTACTCCCTAATGCAATAATTGGTGCTGATTGGGAGCAGCCACATTCTCACATGTCTTTGGCAGGGACAGGAATTAACCCCATCCCTGCCAACCACCACCAAAACACAAACAAAACAAAAAAAACCACCAATTCTTTACAGGCAGAGGTCTCGCTCTGCCACAAGGTGTTAGGATATTGAGAAAGGGGGTTCATTAATTGTTCGCTAAACCTGAGGGCAAAACTACAGAAAAAAAGTAGGGACAGAGAGAGAAAGCAGGCAGGTGGAGAGATCAACGACAGGCGTTTGTTTGTGTGACTGTCGTTCAGGGCGATTCCTGTTCACTCTTGTCGTGCGACTGCTTGACTTCCTTATTGACAATGATTGGCACCGAGTAGAATTTCTCACACCTGTAGCTAGGTCACCGCATGGCCAGTATGAACCGGTTGAAGTGTTTGTTTCCAAGCAGGTATGCAGTTCTGCAACTCGAAATAGCTACTGTGTCAAGGGGAAGCCTCGGTCTGTTGAAGCTGTCTCTTAAAGGGAAGTGGTTAGGAGCTGTTACATGCATTAAGAGAAGGTGCTGTTGGTACAGTAAGAAAACATGCATGGGCTTTTCAGTGACCTCTACAGATGGGAACTGCTCATTTCTTTTTTGTAATCTAACCTAATGGTATGTAGTGTATTTCAACTCTGCTCTTTATTTTAGGAGAAGGTAGTTCCTCCAAATCCTAACCCTTGGTTTCACTGACAAACTACCTGCATGTATGTATCTGTATGTGTACAGTATGTATCTATGTGTACAGCATGTATCTGTATGTGTACAGTATGTATGCCTATATGTATGTGTGGATTATTTATTTATGCTAATGGTTTGGAATTATTTTATTGTTGTATTGTTATTTTATTGAGTATGGTCTACTTAACTCTGTCTTTGTATTAGTGCTTGCATTATTGAGTGCCTGTTTTTTGGGTTTTTTTTTTTTTGATGGATGTGGACTGTAGTATTTAAAGTTTTGTTTGGTGTACATGTGAATCTCCAGATTCTAAAGAGAATTAAATGCATGTAAGACTGGTAAATAAAGTCCCCTGGAGACACGTGGAAGTGGAGCTGCTCTCTGCTCACCGGGTGTGCATGGTCAGTGGCAGGGATGTGCTCAGCAAAGCCGCTTCCCCTTGAGGACTCTTACATTACTGGAAGAGAGTTGCTCCAGTAACACTCTTGACTTCTTTAAACTCCTTCCCATTAGACACAGCCTCCTTCACACCGAAATAACAAGCTGCTCTATTTAGAAATGATAAAAAAAACAGCTGTTATAATTATAATTGGATAACAGCAAAGAGCTGGAAGAAGCAATGTCTCATTTTCAATTTGCTGTGGTTTTAATAATAACCTTTATTCATAACCTTTTATAATAACCTGTGTATCAGGGTAACAGCATAGTAAAGCACTGGTAAATCACTGTAAAATAGCATGGAAATGCACATTACATTCATAACAAGCAAGGAAAATGCACTGCAAAATTACTGGGCTGTTTATGCATTCATAAACTTTTCTAAAAATGTGAAGCATTTGCCTGTTGTCACTTCCTCTTGTGTCTGTTTTGATCAGTATCCAGCAGTATCCATGTGTGCAGGTGGGACTCGCTGTAATTGTCTTCATGCTCCACAGTCCCTACTTTCCAAGCTCCGTTATCCTGCTTCTGATACTTTCACCCGGACAATTAAACAGGCTGATTCATGGAGACGGCCGTCAAGTTAGATATGAACCATCCAAAAAACAGTAACCACTGAACCATGCTTTTTTATTAGACTTTCACTTTTAAAATATAAACACGTTTGGTTTTAGCGAGGACGGCTCTCCTTGAACATTCCCATGTAGGAAAAGGGAAACAAAACTGCTTTTGGTTGAGGCTACTACAATGTAGTTCTGCTCTGCTGTGTATGCAGGTGTGGGCAATGGACATTGTTCATGATAAACAGCTGGTGGATGTGAGAAGTCTTGAGGGGGGTGGTATAGACTGAAAGTTATAGTTCTTGATTAGTCATTGGCTTTTGTGCAGTGAATTCTATTTCAGTATAGAGTCACTTTCATGATTTGCTAATGTGCAGTGATCTGGGCTTGCAAGATCAATTCCTTCTTTAATATTTACAAAAGTATGGGGTTATTGATACTCATAGGGAGAGCCTACTAGATATCAAATATTTTTTGTACTCTGCTTGAAAAGCAAAACTTAATAATCCACTTACAGGTGGAAGCTGTAAGTTATCTGCCCAGAAACCCAAGCAGGGTTCCCTCTATTTTTGGCTCGGTACCTTTGCTAAACGGTCGAGAGTCTTTACCCAGGGATTATCTTTGCTTTGTTTTTAAACTGTGTGTCTAGGCCCTTGAAATATAACTGATTAAAACCACTGCAAATGAAAACACAGACTTGGTACAGGAGTGGGCCCAGTGCCATGGATCTCAGGGCAGCCCTGACACTGCGACTCAGCCATTACTGTATGGACATTGAGGCAGCTATAGATGGAACATAAGACATTCTAGAACGAGAAAAGGCCATTCCACCCATCTCTGCTCGCTCCGTTCGCACTCAGGAGAGGTAAAACAAACAAAAAAAAACCCTAACCAAGTTAGTAGGGGAAATGAAACCTCTGGGAATCCGTGGATAAAGGGGTCGCCCTTCCTCCAGCTAAAGGTCTTGTTATGATCACAGAGAGGGTTATACAGTATTATTCATGACAGCATCCAGTCTATTCTTGAAGGACAACTCTGTCCGACAGCCTGTTCCATCAGTTCACCACCCTTTCTGTGAAAAAGCTCTTTGACCCCTCGGTTCTGGATATGCCCTTCTTCAGCTTCCACCCGTGGCCCCTGATTCTGTTCTCTGTGGCCTGTGAAAAATGCTGCAGGTTGTCACTTCCCAGCATTACATCTACTTACTGGGGGGGAAACAACAATAACTAAAATAGCCTGTTCCTGTAATCCAAGCAGCTCACATGTTTGCCTTATTTAATACTGTGCAACCCTACATTGTGTATTTTTCTAATTTCAGATAAAAGGAAGTTTAAGATTTACAGAAATAGATATACCGTACATAATCAGAGGGGAAGATATTTCAAGCCAAATATAAAATCTTAACATTTTACTTGAATTCTTTCTGGGGGTTTTTTTTTTTCTTTCTTTCTTTAACCTAAGATATTTTTTCATCTGAAAGAATGTGCCTTTTTTGATAAATGTTGGACTGTTACCAAGAATGGGGAATATAAAATGTTTCAGTAGTAGTACTAAAAATATTTGAATAATCTCCATACTAATAGTCTGCTCCATCCCCTTGTCAGCTCAGAGGTATTCATTTGCTACACTCCCATTAGCCAATTACACCTCTCATGGTTTCTCCAATAACTTTAATTACCGATTACAATTCCTGGATCAAAAAGCAGCTACTTGAGAATCATGAATGCCTAATAAAGAGGGGAGAAGATGTTCCGTTATATTGGTGTTCCTGCTGCTTCTCTTGTTAAAGCCTGCCATCATCTCCAGTCGCTTTGTGAATACAAATTGAAGTGGATTCATTCACAGCACGGAGAGAAGCCCTTTTCAGTGACTCCAGGGCCCACAGGCTGAAGAACCCAGTGCTGGCACTAACTGAAAGCTTGGGGGACAATAAATGTCCCCCAAGCTTTCAATGTATTTGCTTACGATTGTAAGTCGCCCTGGATAAGGGCGTCTGCTAAGAAATAAATAATAATAATAATAATAAATAATAAGCGATTTGGCTTTTTGTTGTTGTTTGTTTTTGTTTTTGTTAAATTTTATAATAATTTTAATAAAATGAGCAGTATGCAACATAGTTACAAAAACTTGTCCCTTTACTGTACAGTAGGTCAGCAGCATTTAGTGTGATTATTGTTCTTTGAATCAAGCTTACATTATCAATGATAAAAAGACTATTCAAACCTTTTGCTTTGAAGTGGTCACCATGGCAACTAAAAGGCCAGTGGGTGAAACAAGGCCTAAAAACAGTATTAGATGCTCATTTCCCACTTTTATCACAGTGCTGTTTTGAACACTTCTCAAAGGGAAGGTGAGGCATTTGTGGATTGAAAAAAAAACTAAACCAGCCTTCCAGCATGTTAAGTATGTGAAGAATGTGTTTTGAACGCTTCTGTTAAATCGGAAGGTCTGGGCAGATGCAGGCTTCAGTTCTGGGTAAATGCTGCAAGGATTTCGAAAGGCCACAGTACACGACAGAGTAACACTCGCAAGGTGCCTGTAAGAGGAACTACTCATTTTTGGCCACTATAAAATTTTATTATCCCGAAAACAGGCAACACCAATCACCTAATAGCGTTTGAAGAAGCATCACACAAGCGGTTATGAAAGTTGCTGTAGCTGCACATGCTGTACTGTAAGCGTTCAAAAAGCCAGAGGAATGGAGAGATACTTACTTAACCAAGAACTAGAACTGCGTAAAGCCTAGTTAGTGGTTTAATCGGAGTAATTTAGAGTATGGCTGGAACATTATATCCAGGCCCGGATTAATGCATAAGCAAACTAGGCACCTGCCTAGAGCCCAAAGTCATGGAGGGGGGGGGGGGGGACACTTTTTTTTTTTTTTTCTTTTTTTAAACAGAAACGGAATTGCGTGCAAAATGAAAGAACTTCACTCACTGACATTTAAACCGAGGCAGTGTATCTCATTTGTATTCACACAAAATAAAACTGGCTGACCCGGAGCTTACACTCGCTCACTTTCAGTTTGATTTTGCTTGAATACAGCAGACGACGTCTCTTTCAGGGGCAGCAAAGCATAAACACAAGAAACGGGAAGAAGAAGAATGCAAGCGGCAAAGGGGGGGCTTTAGAAATATTTTTACAAATCTGCTGAAAGCCCCGAACCGCCGAAAACCTTATCCCTGACCCTGGAGAAAGAGCATTTACTTTAACAAAACATGTCAACAGTAAGGCCCTGTCCACGCTAGATAACCGATCTAGCGTGTTAGAATAGTTTGGTTACAGTTCATGAACCGTGGAAATTAATACGATGGTATCCCACCATGCACTCTATTTTATTTTAAAATAATGTGTTATGCCCCATATTAACAGAGGTTGCTAAAAAAAAATAAAACAAGTATTTTGGAAAAAGTAAATGCGTACGCACACAAGTAGGGCTTGAAGTTTTCAGGTTTTATTTTTAATCAGGTGACAAACTGAGCTGATTCTGTTTCATAATTAAACTCAGAAAAAGCTGTTAATTACAAAACAGTCTTTGCTTTTACCTTCATATCTTGCCTGAGCCTAATTCTGGTCCCCTTGATTTTATTTCAAACAGAGCCGAGAAACTATGTGAATTGTTCATCCCTGATCCTACTTTTAACTCGCATTTCATTTTTGCAGTCACCTAATTTAACATTGTG
This sequence comes from Acipenser oxyrinchus oxyrinchus, assembly GCA_030684275.1. Lineage (NCBI taxonomy): Eukaryota > Metazoa > Chordata > Actinopteri > Acipenseriformes > Acipenseridae > Acipenser > Acipenser oxyrinchus. The sequence continues at coordinate 1,829,321 of CM060262.1, forward strand.
CTTTTGTTATTTTCCCCACTAGTTTAACAGAGATGTCCGGACAGGTTTTTTTTTTTTTTAAGCATAAAAATTAATACCTAGTGCAGAGTGTACACTGATAGCAAGTCCTTCAGGCGCCTGTTCTGAGTATTTTGCCGTATGAGAATATCACAAAGCATTTTGGGATATTGGAGGGTACACAAAAAACATAGTTTGGTATTGCAGCATCCACGCTTCTGATAAACCGCACTACCTGATGCGATCTAATTTAGAATCAGACTCGAGACTACCCCCTGTGGTGGTCTCGAGTACGGTATTAAACACTGCGTAGTGTGGACGCAAACTGTATTTAGCACTTTTAAACCGGTTTAAAGGCAGCCAATATTGTTTAAAGGCATAGTGTGGACAGGGACAAAAGCAAGGAAAGCTCACTGCCTTTGCTGGATTGGCGATTGAGAAAGAAGTAAGCCAGGTTAAACTTCATTTGACTGAAGGTTGCCATACATTTAATAATCTGCTCCATCCCCTTGTCCATACATTAAGGCCAGTCAGTAAAAAAAAGTCACATTTTAACACTAAAACGTAAATAAATAAAACATGTCTGTGATTTTGAATCGAAATAAATATGGTATATTTTGTATTCCTTGTGGCTTTCCCAATTAGCTTGAATGACATATACCTGCACCTTATGTGATGCAGTGAAAAGTATAAAAAAAAGAATACCAATTAACAATACTGTGCTGAAATGAGTGAACGTGTTCTTCAACCAAGTAAGTAACCAAAGCACAGCAAGGTCAGCATAGCTGGATGATCATTGATTGCATAACGCAGAGGCTCTTCTTGCTGGTTGCTAGAATTCATCAGACCTCGCAGCTCACTTAGCCGATCGAAATGTTACACAGGGCCATGTTGTTATTGTTTTATACTGTCTGTTGTAGCCAATGGAATCCAGCCAGTGCTTCCTGCCAGATTCCATCCTGCTCTGCCAGCGAGTGCTAGACAGTTTAGCAGAGGCAGAGTGTGAACTGCCGCATCTGGTTTTAAAAAAAGAGAAGCTCAGCCTGGCCAGCGCTTGCATACCAGCAAACCCGTTCCAAAGAAAACAGGTCAAGTGTGAAGCCAGAGAATGAGCCTCTGTTTTATGAGAGAGTCGAGGACCTGAGAAAGCTTGGTTTTCACTCCCTCTCCTGTTATTTAAATCCTTGACGGCACTCTGAGGCCCTCCACTGAGGGTGACCACCTTTTCAAAATGTAAAAACGGGACACCTGCCATCTTTTGACAGTATTTCAATTTTGAAATACTGTTTCTTAACAATGTTTTCACCTCCGTATCCAATTCTACAAATCTTTTCTACATAATGTATGAACACCTCTTGTTGAATCATTTGCACTTTTCCTAATCCACATGTGTGACCGTTATAACCCACTCCTCTCTGAATTTGCACAGGTGCTTACTTTTTTTCTTTGGTGGAGTAGGCCTTATAGGGTACTCCTTCCTTTACCGATGTATCACTGTCAGTGTCACTTAAACCTCTAGAGTCTTCCTTTCTGCATAACAAAGGAAACACTGAAATTAAAATATTCTATGAATTTTTTTTTTTTTTTTTGCTGTCACCAAAGCCGATCAGTGTCAGGCTGTTGGGGAACATGTGATGTGAGTGTAAAAAGTCACATGATAGTGGGATTATATAGTTGTATGTCTTAGATTGGCTATCCAATGTATCAGTCATTCTGGGGCTGTGTAAGGCATTGGCAAATGATGTGGCAGGGGCGGGGCTTTACCCTAAACAGATATGCTATGGTTTGACTGTGGCGCTAAACTGTAAGATTGCACTGTATATAGGAATCCGTGACAAATTCCGTCCTGAAGTCATTTAGCCCGGGACTGGGACTTGATATTTACATTTAGGGACTGTCCTGTCCAGTTAGGGACGGGTGGTCACCCTTCCTCCACCACAAGCTGGTCACTCGACCTCATTCGGGTTGCTGCCGGTGGGTGCAAGAGCCTTAAACACTTTGATGAAATCCCAGGCCTCAGGACCTCTGCGGTTCTCAGCCCTGTTGTTTAAGAACTTTAATGTTATAAAACCAGTAACACGCAACTCTGGTTTTGTAACACTCTGGAACTCTTGTGTTGTAACTAGGAAACGAGTTCATTTCAAATTTGCAATCTAGTTTCCTTATTTCATGGTTGTTTTTTAAGTAATATGCACAGTAATGCAGTGGCACAAGCACACAATAACCCTAACCCTTCAATGCAGTGTGTTTATTCTGTCACAGGGGGAGTTGTGGATCTAGGTGGGACAGCGTCCCAGCTTTGTCCTGCAGGGATATTCCTTCACATGACAAACCCACCACATGATTCAGAACAAACTGCTTAGAGAGAATTCCAGTCTTCGTGACTGCCAGAATCAATCTCAGTAAAGAACAGCAACAGAATGTGTTTAGGATAGGATAGAGGAGAAGTGAAGACACAGTTAACAGGCGCGCACACTTTGAAAAGTGCACTGCGGGTTCCTGAAGCGCAGGCGGGAGTGTTGTAGTTAGTGGAGTATTGCTGTAATATGACATGTTGGTGCTCCGAGGGCTCTGAGGCACTGACCATGGTTACAGTGTGCAAAATAATCATCTTTTCAATGGTCTTTCTGTCTGTCTGATGACACCTTACCTCTAGTACGTCCAGGGAGCCAACCCTGCATCGTGTTTCATCCATAATGATCTCTACTACCGTAAAGGAACATACTGTTGAGTTTGCTTGACGTTAAAATCCAGTGACAGATGGGGTGCTCATCAACCAGGACTGAAGCCAGTGGAGCTCACTGGAATTATTTTTTTCTGATACCCTCCATAACTGTGAAACAATTAATTGTGGTTAAAATGTAGAAATGCAAAAAGAGACCTAGTAATGACAAACATTAGGTGAAAGACTTTTATTCAGAATCTTAGTTCTACATTTTCTTTTAGTATTCCTAAACACTAGTCAAATACTGTGTGTATTATTGCTTCCGTCAAGGGACTTGACAGTCTCAGAGTTGTTTTTGTTTTCTCTGTGTTTTGTTTTACTCAACCTCTGTGTTTGTTTATACAGTCTCGCTGTTGCTTCTTATTGGCAATAACTTACATGTTTTCTTGTTTATTTCGGTTATACATTCTTGGCAGACAATTCATTCAATGCTATATTGAATCATTAGACAAGCACAT